>JAYJMM010000076.1:525000-887500 GCA_037349105.1 Limnomonas spitsbergensis | reverse complement strand
ACGTTACACCTATAGGCCCTACTTAAATAAAGCTCGGCCAAGTCGGCAAAGATAAAGTCAACTGGTAAAGTCGGAGAAGGCACAATTGGACAGAAAGGACAGCAAGCTAACATTTCAAAACCAAGATGTGTGCTTTGCAGCGAAAATGATTGAAGCATGCAAGCTCATCAACGTTCTATTAGGCAGAAGCATGTTCGGTATAGTGTCAATAAGCATTAACTTAATAGGTAGCTGAGGCTGCCTCCCTAAAGTGCATTCCCTACGTACATGACCCATTACAGCAATTCAGTTAGGTGTTGATTTACCAGCAGAACATGATGCACACTATCTCCTGAAAAACCCGCAGGCTGCCCGGCACCAATAACCCCTGCATATGGACTACTGGCTGGTACGAACACTTGTGCACACTTAATTTGTGTGCGGCGGTTTTTATAGGATAACTATTACAACGGTTAACGCATACACGATGTAGGACTCTTACAGTGCTTGGCAGTAGTGCTCCACTGCTCTCTCATGTTTGTAGCAGTGCAATACTGAAATATACTACACGGTACTAGCACTCCTACACGCTACTAGCACTCCTACACGCTACTAGCACTCCTACAAATCGAAACAAGTGCTACAAGGGGGGTCAGAATTCACGAGACAGGATTGCCCGCCGCTGGCGGCACAAGTTCAAGTAACGGTAGTTCAAGCTGAAGGGGATGTTGAGATATTGCATCGAAACGCAAGCTGACAAGGGTGACAAATCCTCCACTTTCGTGCAAAAGGAGATGTTGAGATGCTGGAGCGCAACGCAAGCTGATAAGGGTGACAAGTCCTCCACTTTCCAACACCAGGAGATGTTGAGATGTTGCAGCGCAACGCAAGCTGATAAGGGTGACAAGTCCTCCACTTTCCAACACCAGGAGATGTTGAGATGTTGCAGCGCAACGCAAGCTGACAAGGGTGACAAGTCTCTCAATCTCGGGCAGAAATGGACGTTGAGATGTTGCAGCGCAACGCAAGCTGATAAGGGTGACAAGTCCTCCACTTTCCAACACCAGGAGATGTTGAGATGTTGCAGCGCAACGCAAGCTGACAAGGGTGACAAGTCTCTCAATATCGGGCAGAAATGGACGTTGAGATGTTGCAGCGCAATGCAAGATGCCAAGGGGGACAGGTCTCCCACATTAGTACAGTGGGAGACGTTCAGATGCTGCAGGGCAACGCAAGCTGACAAGGGTGACACGTCTCTCACTCCAATGCACCAATAGACGTTGAGATGTTGCAGAGCAATGCAAGCTGACAAAGGTGACAAGTCCTCCACTTTCATGCAGTCGGAGATGTTGAGATGCTGCAACGCAAGGCAAGCTGACAAGGGTGACAAGTCTCCCACATTCCAGCACCCATGGAGGTCGAGATGCTGCAACGCAAGGCAAGCTGACAAGGGTGACAAGTCTCCCACTTTCCAGCACCCATGGAGGTCGAGATGCTGCAACGCAACGCAAGTTGACAAGGGTGACAAGTCCTCCAATCTCCGGCACCCATGGAGGTCGAGATGCTGCAACGCAACGCAAGCTGACAAGGGTGACAAGTCCTCCACATCTCGAGTCCAGAGACGCAGACTCTCGATCTGGCTCCAAGGAATGCGCAAGCTGGACAAGAATCGCGGATAGCTACAATTAGGCAGCTCCACATGGGTCAGACCGGGTGTACGTGAGATCATGATGTTGAGGACATTGCTGTGATGTCGTGAGACCCAAAGTCGGTCCATGAGCACAAGTCGATTGTTGCGGCGGTCATACGTGTCTCGGAAGCATTTCGATGTGGCGCGAATAGACCCTCCACCTCCAACATGGCGCAGAATGTGGTCCAACAGATCTGGGGGGAGCTCCGAGATGTAGTCGTGTGGCCCTGGGTGGAAAGGAGGGGGAGGCTGAGGTAAAGAAAGAAAGAAAGACTACGCCACCGCGAGGCGGTGGCGTGAAGGGTTGGGGAGTCCCTAGGCCGCGGCTTTAGGCTGAGGTAAAATACCAATTGCTCAGCCTTTTTACAGAATTGCACTCGTCGTTCTTATCTTCACACCCCCCGGCAAATAAAAAGAATGACCGTGCATTTTTTCAATTGGCCACGCGGGTCAATAACTTAATAATAACTTAAGAAATTATTCACACAGCGCTGATTCTCCACAGGGCACCTGCCGCACCTGCCGCACCTGGGACCGCACCTGCCGCACCTGCCGGTACTGGACCACGCACTCGCGGACAGTGATTTTATTTTCCCAGACTTCCAAATCAGGGCACAGCTCGGATGTTTCGAATTCATTACAGCGCAACATATTCAAGAATACCGTACCGTCAGTCTCATTTGGTGTCACGTGTGGTTTCACAAATTGAAGCCACTGCTAACAATCGTACCGGTAAGTAGGTAAGGAAGCTGCATGCAAACTGAATGATCGACGAAAACACACCCAGATCTTGTACCCAGATCTTGTACCCAGATCTTGTACCCAGATCTTGTACCCAATCCATTTCCACCCTTCTTAACATGCGGTAGTTTTATTTTTACGAGACTCGTCGTATCACCAAAGCATTGTATCACCCAAGGTATCCGATCGACATTTAGAGACAATTGAAGAACGAAGCACTCACCGGTAGGAGTCCTATAGCCCAGGAGAAATGGAACGAACTCCCAGATGATGTGGTCGTAGACGTCGTTATGACCGGGACGCTTTGGCAGGTATCGAGGCGCTGGAGGGAGGGAGAGGGAACCGTTTGGTAAGTTGCGTACATACTTGTAGCTCATGAACGGTATTATTGAGTGGTATAATAAGTCGATGAGCTATGTAGAAGGGAGTATCTAGAACAGGTTAACGTATATACACACACTCACCCTGTGGAATTATTTTAAAACCAGGCTTGCAGTGTTGTAAATGCAAATTAAGTTTGATGCTGACCGTAAAACCAGTTTGACTCCGCTTGTTATTAATACCGTCGGTCGTTTGGGGGTGCGAAGAGTTGATGCGCAATTCAATTTAATTTGCATCCGGGGTGCGTGGCCAGTCAGTCACAGGCAAAAAAAGGCATTTTGGCGGGTGCGCAGTAGTTTCCTGGAAAAAATCCTGCGATACCTGCGATACCTGCGATACCTCGGAGAACCATAAAGAAGAACAGTGCCAAGAACCCTAATTTTCCTCGATGCTGACTGGATGTGCTTAGCACGCCTCCATGCCTCCTTGCCTCAATGCCGGGAAAACATTATCCATCTCAATCACATGTCTGGCTGCTCACATGTCGACAACAACGACACGTTAGTTAGTTACGCAAGGCACGGTGACACTCGGCAATCGCTCGGCAATCAAGCCCGGTGCAGTTTCAAACTAGAAGATGGTGGGAAGTGGCATGACGAATGTCGTCAGTAGCCCATGCTCCGAAGCTTTGTCGAGTGTTTACAGGGTTTGGATGTCAAGGTTCCGGCGCTCTTAGGTCAACTGTATCCTCGAGGCGAGGCCTGAGGGCAAACGTCGCGTCACGCGTCGCCTCTCTCGGGGATATGTCACATCACACAATTCATACACGCTCCTCGCTCTTGTTTTCACCGCCACTCCTATGTCTGTCTAGCCTACGTTCGGAACCTAGTACTTGCCGTTGCCAAGTTATCAGTGACATTTGTACCGGTATCGGCTCTACGCACTTCCACATGCAGCCATGCAGACTCACCGGGATTGGAAGGTGAAGCACCCATTGCGAACTTGGACTTTCAGCGCTTGGGTTGATGCGGGTTTAAGTCCGCTCGTTTGAAAAAGGCGATTCAGTCGGAGGCGTTAGAGAGAGAATTGAAAACAGAAAGGAACACGTGACACGAATGTCGTCTGCAGCGTTCTTGAAGGTCATAACTCTGCAACTTCATACGTGACGTCACGTCACGTCAGACGTCACATCACGTCAATGCGCGGGGTTCGGCAGGACGCACATCGTAGCAGGGGACATGTTTTATGTTCCTCGAAGAATCCCACGCCTCGCCGTACATAGAGGGCTTTCAGGGTTTGGATCGTGGGTTTGGATTGTATTACTGTTATCATGGGCCTCATTCCACTGTGTCTCTAAACAGCGCTAAAACTTGCTAACGGGGGTTTGAATTTTAGAGACCGATTTCACTGCGTCTCTATAAGTAATATTTTCAGTCGTGAAAAAAATGTTGCGTCTCTAAATATTCAAATGATTTATTACCTCCTGAGGTGTTCTAAATCAGCCGATCGTCTCTAAAGAGGCCACGTCAGACTCGCGCCTGGGGTTCAGCCTCGGCATACCTGTTCACGACGCGCTCCGATCACTTCGATCCCGTCCAGCCTACTGATTCGCTGCAATTAGATTGCCTCGTTTCATTGACCATTCTTGTCTTTGATTAGGGGCCATAATTTCAAACGACCTGCCACGTAAGACACCATGGCTACTGCCATGGCTAGCCACGCGCCTGATGCAGTGGCATACGTCGCCACATTTTGATCGTCTCTAAAATTACGTGCGTCTCTATCCTGAGATCGGGTTTAGTGACGCTCTCGCAGTGGAATGAGGCCCCATGTTCCAGCACTTTAGGGTGCACGGCAACATCAAGGCGTGCGTGTCATAGTGAACTTCGAGGTATCATGCATGCCGAGGTATTCTGCGTTCATAATTCAATAGTTGACCGTTCCATAGCTGTTTTCAAATGTTTTTGGCCCAGGGGGGGGGGTATGGGGGGGCAAAGTTGGAGTGGGTGGGTGGGTGGTCGCCAAAATAATCCAATATTTGGAAAACTTCGTATCTTGTTTCTGGAGTTATATTGAGGCTGGCAGCGGCACCTCAGTGTTCCTTTTGCCAACATGAGTCCATTAGCATCGTAAAATGTTGTTTGAATTACCACGTGACCCTCTGGCCCCCTATACTGAGGGTTTGGTTTCTTTGTAGACACCCCGAAACCAGATGAGCCAGCCTTAGAAAGAGCTGTCCCCCGCCCGTCCCCAACCCATGGGTCTGGAGCTATCACTACCTTGATCACATGCTGACAGCCCATCCCGGATCGGGCCGATCAGCCGCTGGCGGAGACAGATGTGGCAAGCTACGCGGTGACGGTGGAGGAATTGGAGGGAGTAGTGGGCAAAGAGGTCCCGCTGAGGGAGAGGAAGAAGGTAGTGAGGGGGTTCATGGCTAAGATGAAGGCTGATGCCAGCGCATTGCCACTGCCATCTAGGCCATCTGCCTTCTGGAAACATGTGATCGCTAGCGAGCAATAGTCGGTAGCGAATGGCCTGGCTGAGCTCAGTACCGAAGTTGACTGTTGGCATGAATTGTGATCGCTAACGCCGAGCACTAGTCGGTACTCAATAGCCTGGCTGAAAAATTGACTGCTGGTTTTCCAGCATTTTGTTTTGCCCCTTCACTTTATTTCACACTTCCCCCCCCCCCTCCTTTCCTTTGTCCTGCCCCCTTATGTGTTTCTTTCCATCTTTCCTCCCAACTTTCTAGTTAGGCGCCCACGCGGCCGAGCCTTTGTTAAGCAGGGCCCAGAGGTGTCTCGTCATTGGATAGCAACCAACTAAAGCTTCCTTTGTCTTTCTTTTCCATTTGTTTGCCTGTCCCTTCACTTGATTTCTTACGTTGCCTCCTGCCCCCTTGTGTTTGTTTCGCTCTTTCCTCCCAACCCTTTAGTTAGGGTGCGCCCAGCCGCCCACGCGGCCAAGCCTTGTTGAGCAGTGCCCACATGTCTAACGTCATTCACCTACATTGTGAAGTTTGATGAAGTTGTTACAGTCCATCAGAGCATCACATTTGATGCATGGGACATGTGCCCGTAAACCGGTACATGCACTTGATACACTAGGACAGAAAGCGCAAACCAGTGACCCCCCTGGGCAAGCAACGAGCACACAACCACGACAGTGGCGTGGGAATGAACCCCATGGTGCAGAAGATAAGCCCCAGTCATAAATATGACGTGGGTGCAAAAGAGTTCGATTGAGCACCGCCTAGAGAATTAGGGGGGAGACGGGAGATTTGGCAAAGTTTTGAGATGATTCTCTCTTTTCATCATACATTGTAAGATAAAAAAACCAAATTTCTTCCAGAAGACAGATGGAGACACCTCTGCGTTTGGTTTGCCCCACATTCCATTTGCGTACCGTTTCATGGACTCATTCTTATCCTCTAGGAAAGTATGGAAGGTAAGGTCAAATTGAAAACGAAGGATTATACATTTGGTCGGCTTGCCCGACCTTTTGTTGCTGACCTTGTTCTCCAGAAGGTGACTTTCTTTCCTCTTGCGCCTTCTCCCTTGGCTTTCCTACCTGACTTCCTTTTGTCGACCTGGTCGAGCTTTACTTCGGCAGGGCTCAGAGGTGTAACGTTATTATTTACGTTTATCATACCTGTGTGCCGCGGATAGTGGCGGTTATGGCCATGTCAATGACGTTACACCTCTGGGCCCTGCTCAAGAAAGGCTCGGCCGCGTGGGCGCCTAAGCAAAAGGGGCAGAAATAAAGAAAGGAAAAGGGGTTCTGGCCATGTCAATAACGTTACACCTCTGGGCCCACTCACTCAAAGCTTGGCTGCGTGGGCGCCCAACTGTTCAGAAGGGAGAAAAGGAGAAACTAAAAGGAAGAGGGGGGGGAAGGATCAAAAGGACTTATGGCCATGTGACAAGTGTTGTTGACGGTCCA
Source organism: Limnomonas spitsbergensis (assembly GCA_037349105.1). Taxonomy (NCBI): domain Eukaryota; kingdom Viridiplantae; phylum Chlorophyta; class Chlorophyceae; order Chlamydomonadales; genus Limnomonas; species Limnomonas spitsbergensis. Next base: position 880,824 of record JAYJMM010000076.1, on the reverse strand, counting down.
CACTCCCCCTATGACCCGGAATACCTGCATGCAACGACATGCATGCGTGAGAAGCATGGGACAGCGGGTGCCTTCACGAATCGTGATACAAGCAGCAAGGGAGGTTGTGAATGGATCACATTCAAACTTCCGAAGAGAGGTTGCTGGGCAGAGCGGCGCGAGAGCTTGAGCTGACACGCTAGATCCTGATGTCAACCGTCCTTGCATGGGGCGCATGGCATGGCGGATGCCCAACTGCCCACACGAATCGTTAGACAATCAGCAAGTAGTCGATGGATCACCTGCAAGCTGGGACCAACGAGAGATTCCTAGACATTGCGCCATCCCTCGTGAAATCCGGCGAAACATGTGTCGTATCGTGCGCCCATGGTAGAACAAACCGACTTACTGCCTGACGCATTGTGATACCATGCAGTGCAGTGCGGTGCAAGAGCCTGAGCTCATGTTTTGGATCCTATTCGCAACTGTTCATGCATGTGGTGCATGGTGAGCACATGGACAGGACTTCATCTGTTGCATGGGGTGCACACGACCAGTCCGTATCCCGGTCCACGGGGTGCATGCGACCAGTACTGAACCTGGTGCATTCTTATGGGGATGGTGCATTGCGCGCACACGACCTATCCTTATCCCGGTGCACCAGGTGCAGGCAACCAGTCCTTGACTCGGTGCAGTGGGCGCACATGATGGGTACAACAACCAGCGAGGACGGGTGAAAGGATCACGGCAGTGATGCACATACGCTCACGTATGGATGATTGTCGTGGATACGGTCGTACGTATGTGCATCACTGGATTTCGGTCCAGCCTCCAACTAGATGCCTGTTCTGCTCCTGCCGTCTCCCCCCCATGGACCGCAGGCGTGGTAGTTAAAAACCAGGCAGCTTCAGATAAAATAACTACGCCCCGGCGCGTGCGGCTTACGGGAACAGCGCAGCTCGAGGCCGAAGCCACATCCCCACCGTTATTATCAAGGCAGCTTTAATCTGCTGTGCCGTATGACGCCATTGGGTGCCACCTTGGCAGTACAATCCGGCTGAACCTATGCCGTACCACGCCGTCAAGTGCTACCATGCTCATCAGTAGCACGTGTATCTATCTTCTGGTCTCTCGTCCGTCTCCCTTCCGTCGCCTCTGCTGACGACGCTTCAGCGCCTGCCGCCGCCACCCCCCTTGTACTTGGTCAGATAGTCCGATACCACGGTCTTGATCTTGTGCCGCCTCTCCTCCGAGAAGAAGGAGGGGCCGATGGCGGCGCCGCCACCACTGTGGGAATCCACCACCTTGCGGACAACTCTGGTAACATGCAAGCAGGCAGGCAACGAATAATAAGGGTGAGATAGATATCAGGACGGCGGCAGAGGGTTGCAGGGTTTAGGGCTTAGGGCTTAACAGAACTTACCCAAACCTGCCAGAGGTTACCTAAAACCTGCCAGGGGTTACCTTACCCTGCCAGGGGTTATCTAAAACCTGCCAGGGGTTACCTAGAACCTGCCAGAGGTTACCGAAAAAAAACTGCTAGGGGTAACTCACACTTCTGCTACCATAGTACTCACTTGTCCTTGCTTCTCTTGACTCCCCTATAAATACTGGCCATTTCCCCAGTAAATTGGCATATCCTTGTAAACCCACGCTGCCACTTTTGCCAGTTCTTGTAAGTCCTCTGAATCCGGCTCTCTGTGCCTCCACCAGTCAGGCTCCAACATAGATCCCTTTCACCATCTGCACTCACTTGTCCTTGATCTTGACGTACAGCTCGCGGCTGATGCTACCGCTGTCCACGCTCGGCCGCAGCTGCTTCTTCACGTACTCCGCCACCATCTTCTCGCCGCCCAGCGCTGCGCCGTCGCCCCCCCCTGATGAGCCGCAATGACAACATATAAGGTGGCCTCTGTGTCAGGGGTCTACAAACCGGCCGGTTCCCGGACAGAATTGGACACAAGAAATAAAAGCCGGGGAAATGCGAGAAGGGGGTTCCGGCGAAGCCGAAAAAAAGGGAAAAGTATTGGCCGCAGATGCTTCTTCACATACTCCACCACCATCTTCTCGCTGCCCAGCGCTGCGCCGTCGCCCCCCCCTGATAATAAGCCACAATAGCAACATATAAGTTGGCCTCTGTATAACTTGGCCTCGGCTACAACTCATGGTAAGCGTGCGAAGGTGGCCTCTGTAGAAGGTGACCTCTGTAAAAGTTGATCTCGGTATAAGTTGGCCACAGCTACACCTCGAATGGTAATTGGTGAGGGTGTGAATGTGGCTCCCGCCCTGAATACCCCTATTCTTTACGTGCTCCGCCACCAGCTTCTCGCCGCCCAGCGCTGCGCCGTCGCTCCCCCCTGATGACGAGCCACAATAGCAACATGTAGGTAGGCCTGGGCGACAACTCATGGTCAGGGTGTGAATGTGGCTTCCGCCCCGAGCGGAGTTGCTCCCTTGAACTCAAACACCCCTAGGGTTTAGGGTTTTAGGAGGGAGACCCTTAACCCGAACACCCATAAGTTGGGGCCTAGGCGTCGTTTTCCCACGCTCACCTGGCGCTTTCCCTGCCCCTGGCGCCTTGTTTAGGGTTAATGGTTTAGGTTCAAGCCCTAAAACCCCCCTTCCCACGCTCACCTGGCGCTTTCCCTGCCCCTGGTGCCTTGTTTAGGGTTAATGGTTTAGGCCCTAAACCCCCTTCCCACCCTCACCTGGCGCTTTCCCTGCCCCTGGTGCCTTGTTCAGGGTTAATGGTTTAGGTTAAAGCCCTAAAACCCCTTCCCACCCTCACCTGGCGCTTTCCCTGCCCCTGGCGCCGCTGAGGCATCACCCCGGGAGCTGCGGTGCTCCGTCTTTTTGAACTCTTCGAACGTCGAGATCTTGGGCAGCTGCATCTCCTGTGAGATCATCACACCAGACACATCGCAATAAGGATCGGATCAAGGTTGACAAGTGTGGGTCAGGGGTGAAAGTGTGGATCAGGGTTGACAAGTGTGGATCAGGGTTGACAAGTGTGGATAAGGGTTGACAAGTGTGGATCAGGGTTGACAAATGTGAATCAGGTTTGACAAGTGTGGATCAGGGTTTGCAAATGTGGATCGTGGGCAGCTGCATCTCCTGTGAGCCCATCACACCAGGCGCGGCACAAGACTGTTAGGATCAGGGTTGACAAGTGTGGATCAGGGTTGAAAAGTATGGATCAGGTTTGACGTATGTGGATCAGGGTTTGCAAATGTGGATCCAGTTTGGCAAGTGCTGATCAGGGTTGACACGTTTGTGAACCATGTCCAGTCCAGCAGAAGAGAGCATTACCGGTACATTTGATACGTGGGACACTTGCCCGTGAATCAGTAAGACAGGGATGGCCAAGTTATACGGTCCTATGACGGTCAGCCTCATCACAGTGTCACACATGCATTTAACGGTCCTCAATGAAAAAGGAAAACAGTTAATTGCTGCGAACAGACCGTCTTACCCTACACCTGAGTCTCATGAGGGTTGTCAGAGACCCAAACTGATCGACAAGCATGCATTTCAACAGAGTACCGTAGACTTGTTTTGCCTCTGCGAACGAGAAATAAATTTAGTTGTGCGCTAAAGCGCGCTGCACTGGAGAACCATTTCCGTCCCCAAAGTGGCGTTTTCCGTCCCCAAAGTGGCGTTTTCCGTCCCCAAAGTGGCGTTTTCCGGATAAGTTGGGTTTTTCATCAGGCGCGACGGCGAAACAACATTAATTTCGTGCGGAGGCGAAGAGCGTCTACGGTAGGCCAGAGGGTTAAATAAGAGGTTGCGCGCTGAACCTCATGGGTTAAGGGTTGGGTGAAAAAACCTGAGAATCCTCCAACAAAGCATTTCAGAGGGGCTAAATAAAATCTCACTTCACCCCATGAGCAGGTCAGAGGGTGTGTAACGCTACTCCAGCTAGCCACAAATTCAGCTACAATTCAGCTACATCACGGCCTGCAGCCAGGTTTAGGGATTAGGGTTAAGGGTTCCTGGTCATTTGCACACACACATAGGAATCCCCACCAAAAGGTATCTGGTGACGGGTGCACGCTAACAAAAAAGAGGGTCCCTACAATCTGTCAAGCACACACACACACACACACGCACACTCACACGCGCCGCCACGAGCTGCTGTTGCACTCGTTCAGCAGCCGCACGCTCCTCCTCCTGCCGCATGGCATCGATGGCAGCCTGAGGGGGGGGGGGGAGCAGTGTTTCTTTTCTCGGCTACAAGTCCATCTTCGTCAGGCCGCCCCGCAGCCGCCAAAGGCCCGCCTGGGACCAAGCCTGTACTAGCCTGCGATTGGGGGCCAAAGCAGAGCATGGCAGGCAAAAAAAGGGGCCTCCGGCCAGAGGCGGGAGTGTAGCTGACCTGTAGCTGAGTCATGAACACATAAACTGGGGCGGGAGGGGGGGAGGGGAAGGGGGGGACATGTACGGGAGGTGTGATAAAGGAGGTTTGTGGGAGGTGTAATGGGACAGAGGGAGGGCGTGTGAAAACCGAAAATATGTGTGAAAACCAAAAAAAGTGTGAGAATTCAGGAAACAGTCAGACCAGCGAAGAGACACACACAAACACCCACCCACACACAAACACCCACCCACACAAAAACACCCACCCACACACAAACACACACCCACACACAAACACCCACCCACACACAAACACCCACACACACACAAACACCCACCCACACACAAACACCCACCTGCGCCGCCTGGATTTTGAACTGAACCTGCTCCGATAGCTGCAAGGCGCCCGAGACAGCCGCCGGGGCCGCCACCGCCTGCTTTGCAGCCGGTGCAGAAGGGACCGCGCCGCCCGCTCCTCCGGGGCCTGCCGAGGGGACCGCGCCGCCTGCTCCTCTGGGGCCCAGGGAGGGTACCAGACGCAGCGCCGGTCCGGCACCCAGCGCCGGCGTCGGGCGCGGCGGCGGTCCCAGCGCAGGTCCTAGGGACGGTCCTGGGCGCGGCTTGGCCTTAGCGGCGGCGGCTGCTGCTGCCCTCACGGCGTTGGCCTGCGGGGGGCTCCACTTGGCGATGAGCTCCTCGGCTGACTTGCGCACCTGTGGACAGGGTTCAGGGTATAGAGTTCAGGGTATAGGGTTCAGGGTATGGAGTTCAGGGTATAGGGTTCAGAGTATAGGGTATAGAGTTAAGGGTACAGGGTTCAGGGTATAGGGTTCAGGGTATAGGGTTCAGGGCATAGGGTTCAGGGTATATGGTTCATGGTATATGGTATAGGGTTCAGGGTATAGGGTTCAGGGTATATTGTTCAGGTTATAGGGTTCAGAGTGTATGGTTCAGGGTATAGGGTTCAGGGTATATGGTTCAGGGTATAGGGTTCAGGGTACAGGGTTCAGGGTATAGGATTCAGGGTATAGGGTTCAAGGTACAGGATTCTGACTAAAAATGTACACTCCCCTTATCTAGGAGCCAACACGCCAACCAATGTGAATGCACTGCACTTGCCCTTGGCGACCCCCTGCCTTTTACCGGCGAGTGGCTAACGGTTGAAATGGCCAAACCGATCAACTAGCTGCCGATGGCCACCACTTGCGCAATACCGAAACAATCCCTGGAGGCTTCCCGTGCAGCTATGCGGCATCCCGTGCTATCAACAACCCCCGCCTCCCCCTCCCTCTATGCATCCCTACCTGTTTCAGATTTTGGCATAAAACATTTCCCAGCACATCCCTCCCTCCCTCCTCCCCCCCCACTGCTGCCACGCCTCCCTCCCTCTTCACATTTTGGCGCCTAAGATTTCCCAACATATCCCTCCCTCCCTCCCCCCTTCCCTCCAGGCTGTCACGCCTCCCCACCTCTTCAGATTTTGGCACTAAAGATTTCCCTCCCTCCTCTCCCCTTCCCTCCCCTCTCCCCCCCCATCCCCCTCCCCTTCCTCCTCTCCCCCTTCCCCCCCCCTATACTGTCACGCCTGCCTACCTCTTTGGTGACCAGTCGGCTGCCGCTGTCAATCAGTCGCGCGCGAATCGTCGCTGTCAACCCGCTATTCCTGTACAAGCAGACGGGTTGCAGGTGTTAGGGTCGTAGGGTGGGAGGACCAACAGCTGCTTAAAGGATCTGCAATTAACAGTTAATGGGTTAGCAGTGTGGAGGTTAGCAGTTAAGGGGTTAGCAGTTGGGAGGTTAGCAGTTACGGGTTAAGTAGTTAGGAGTTCAGCAGTTGGGATGCTAACAGTTCAGGGGTTAGCAGTTGGGATGTTAGCAGTTTAGGGGTTAGCAGTTGGGAGATTAGCAGTTACGGGTTAAGTAGTTAGGAGTTCAGCAGTTGGGATGCTAACAGTTCAGGGGTTAGCAGTTGGGATGTTATCAGTTTAGGGGTTAGCAGTTGGGAGATAAGCATTTACGGGTTAAGTACGGTAGTTAGGAGTTCAGCAGTTGGGATGCTAACAGTTCAGGGGTTAGCAGTTGGGATGTTAGCAGTTTAGGGGTTAGGAGTTGGGAGATTAGCAGTTACGGGTTAAGTACTTAGGAGGTAAGCAGTTGGGATGCTAACAGTTCAGGGGTTAGCAGTTGGGATGCTAGCAGGTTTGGAAGTCACTCGAAGCAAGCACGGGCAAGGCAAGCCACAAAAAACAACAACAAGCACCAGCCACCGCCACACTTCTTCACACACACTTGGCTCCTAAAAATGGAACGGGCCACCCTTCCACACTTGTGCACACTGTTGGCTCCTGAAAATGGAACGGGCCACCCTTCCACACTTGTGCACACTGTTGGCTCCTGAAAATGGAACGGGCCACCCTTCCACACTTGTGCACACTGTTGGCTCCTGAAAAACGAGTTCCCCGGAACAGAAAACAGAAAACCTGTGCACTGAGAGACAAAGGACCCGTGCATACGGAAAAAAATGTCTACCCTAATGGGGTGTGGAAGTTAGGCTTTGAGGTGTGAGATGGGTTGGGGTTTAGGACATATGCAAAAATTCTCTTAGGGAAAGAAGACCAGGAACGATTGTAGGTGCATACTCCCTTAACCCCAAAACCCATCTCACACCTCAAAGCCTTAACTTAAAGCCAACCCCTACATTTGAGTCCCACAGCGCACATTACAAACTGCAGCACCGCGACCAGCAATGCACCTCCATTTGTGTTTTGAAAACACACCCACAACTTTTGAACCTGAACCCTAACCCATCCCCTTCCTGACAACCTTCATTTGAAGCCGAACCCTCATCGCTCAACCCTAGGAGCCTCGCACCGCAAAACCTCCGTTTTTGTAAGCCCCCCCCTAAGCTTCCGACCCTGAACCCTGACCCACATCACACCGCAACAACATCACGTTTTTTAAAAAGATCACAACCCTGATCTTTCGACCCTTAACCTTGGACCCTAAACCCATCTTTCTCACCGCAGCGCCTCGGTCTTCGAACTCAGCAGCGACAGCAACTTGAGCGCCGCGTCCACAAACTCTTCCGCGCCACCGCCCGCCCCCTGCGCGCAACATTCCTGCAGCAACAGCAACAACAGCACACCGGGGGGGGCACACACTGTCACACTATGAAGCCACAAAATACTTAGTTGAGACTTTCCTTCCCACCCTCCCGGCTCAGACACCCATTCTCCAACTGCCCCTGTCCCCCGCCCCTGCCTCACTCACCCTGCCCCCCTCCCCCCCCCCCCACCCCTGTCCCCCCCGCTCCTCTATCGCTGTGTCCTCATATTGAGCCACCTGTTGACGTTGAGACTTTCCTTCCCACCCTCCCGGCTCAGACACCCATTCTCCAACTGCCCCTGTCCCCCGCCCCTGCCTCACTCACCCTGCCCCCCCCCCCCCCCCCACCCCTGTCCCCCCCGCTCCTCCATCGCTGTGTCCTCATATTGAGCCACCTGCTGACGATCTTGAGGACTCCTGAGTCGGCAGAGACTTTCTTCCCCACCCTCCCAGCTCCGACTCCCATTCCCGATAACCCCTCTCCCATACCCCACTAATTCATACCCCTCTCCCGCCCCCAACTCCTCCATCACTGCATGTCCCTGTCTGCCATTCCCAACCTGTCCCTGTCCCCTTGCCCCCCTCCTCCCTGTCTGCCATTCCCAACCTGTCCCTGTCCCCTTGCCCCCCTCCTCCCTGTCTGTCATTCCCAACCTGTCCCTGTCCCCTTGCCCCCCTCCTCCCTGTCTGTCATTCCCAACCTGTCCCTGTCCCCTTGCCCCCCTCCTCCCTGTCTGTCATTCCCAACCTGTCCCTGTCCCCTTGCCCCCCTCCTCCCTGTCCTCACAATTAGCCACCCACAGACCATCTTTAGGACCGCTGGGTCGGCCGAGACTTTCCTTCCCACCTCCCCACTCCTGTCTGCCATTCCCCCCCTGTCACCCTGCCCCCCTTCCTCCCCCTCTATGCCCCCCTTTCCCCCTACCTCCCCCCCTGTCCCTGATCCCTTCCCTGCCTCTCCTTGTCCTCACATTGATCCAACCGCAAACCATCTTGAGGACCGCTGGGTCGGCCGAGATTGCTTCTAGGGCCTCTGAGCTTGCCTGCACTCAATCAGAAATTTATGCAGGGGGGGGGGGGTCATGAGGTCATTGCAAGCTAAAACAAGCAATATCAGGCATTTCAAACCCGGAGATCCAATTGCTTGCAAGGCCTCTGAGCTTGCCTGCACTCAATCAAGAATCGATGCAGGGGGGCGAGGGGCATATGACGCAATGACAAGCCAAGAGGTGAGATTGCTTCTAGGGTCTCTTAGTTTGCTTGCGCTCAAACAGCAATCCAGGGATGGTGTGGGGTAGTGAGGGGTGTGAGGTCATTAAAGGCCATAACAAGCGATATCAGGCATTTCAAACCCGGAGGTTCCATTGCTCGCAGGGCCTCTGAGCTTGTCTGCGCTCAGATAGCAATCCAGGGATGGTGTGAGGGAGGGAGGGGGGGCACATGAGTTAAGTACTTTCCTTCCCACCCTCCTACTCGGACTTCCATCTCCAACTGCCAAGTAAGGAGTAAGGGTACATGACGTTAGTACTTGCAAGTGCAGCTGAGCTCCCAGCAGACCACCCACCGGGAACTGGGACTCGCAATCATCACTGACTACACACCCGCAACCATCCACCTACCCTTCGCCACCCCATGGCTGACCACTCACTGACCACCCACCCACAACCATACATCTACCCACCGCCACTCACACGACTGACCACTCACTGACCATCCACCCACAACCATTCACCTCCCCACCGCCACTCCCACGGCTGACCACTCACTGACCACCCACACACAACCATCCATCTACCCACTGTCACCCCCACAGTCGACCACTCACTGACCACCCACACACAACCATCCATCTACCCACCGCTACGATGTGCTCTCATGTCCAGTCACTCCCAAGCCTGACCACTCACCTGCGTCCATGACCGGCCACTCACTGACCACACACCTGTCACCACCACTCACGTGCTGCCATCGCCGACCACTCACTCACCACCCACCTGCTCCCACCACTCACCTGTGCCACTGCGTTCAGAAGCTGAGCTCTAGTGTCCCAGCCGGAGCTGCAGGACATCACATCCCAGATGGGCCCCAGGTTACCTGAAAAATAAGGGCGCGCGATTTCAGTGTTTATTTATGACATACAGTATAGTTGCATTGCCTTCCCTCGTAACAAATGCTGTTTGGGGATCCATGAATATACTCATTATCGATGCAAGATTCCACTCGAAAAGTAAGGCGTATTGTCAAAAGTTTGCCCTGAGGGCAGAGCATTTAAAACAAACCCTTTTTAAAGCCCGAGGGAAGGCAAATCAAATGCACGGTATGTGTTAATTCTACACGTAGTAATTAATTCAGTGTTTCTTTTCAGAGCATGCGATACCGCAATTTGGAGGTCCACACCTTGGCTGACGGGGACAGAACCCTGACAGACCTACAGCCGGTGGCCCAAACAGCGCAACCCAGAACCGCCACAGCTTGCTTGTACAGTAGCAGAGTTGGTGTAACAGCTTGTAGCTGAATTGTGGCTGAGTTGTAGCTGAGGCGCGCCAACATAAACTACAGGGATCAGTTCCTGATCTGACACAAGTTGCTTGTGCGCTTAATCTCCTACAAACCAAAATACACCAGACTGCCCCTTTCCACACTTCCCTGTCCCTTTCCACACAAACGCACCGCTCGAAGCCTGGATGAGCGCCTTGTGGGCCGCCTTGATCTCCTGTCGAGCCTCCCGCCTGCGTGCCAGCTCAGCCTCCGCCCGGCGGGGATCGTACTCGCCTGCACAGCAAGGTGCATGACGTTTGTTGTGGAGTTTCATGAAGATTAAACAACGTTTGATGAAGGTTCGTGAAGCTAAATGACGTTTAATTAAGTTTTGTGAACGAAGGTTCATGAAGTGTACGACGCCCCCAGGAGAATCAGAAAGCAAGGGCCAGTCGCAGGAAGATGCCGATTCTTCATATGTCGACACTACATGGGCCTCCCACCCGCCCAAGAGATCCAGCCGGTCAAGGACCGGGTTGCTCAAAGAGCTGCGCGCCCTGGAGCCCTTCAGCATAACGGCAAGCGCGGGCCACGCTACAAATGGTTCCCGCTTCATCACGAGCTTGTCTTTGCGGCGAAGAAAATCGATTCGACGAAGAAAATCGAGCCAGCAATTGTGCTCGTTGATGTGATTTTTAAAGCAAAAACGAACCATGCATCGTAAAGAAATCCAGAGTCCAATCGAATAAAATGCTATTAACATAACCGTATTTAATAATAAATATTAAGGTTCATTATATGAGAAGAAGCATACTTATCAGCTGGCAGCCTTGGAACGGCCGCAGCCAGAGCGGATGCGCTCCCATCCATATGACATGAAAAATGGGTTGGGGTTCCGCCCCTCAACCCCTCTACAAACACAGACTCTCGACATATCTTCTTGAGGTTTACTTGCTCATGGTTTCACCCACAAACCTCTTACCAATAAACCTTAAGTTGTATAACCCTAAACCCTCCTCTCCACACCCACCAAGGCCTCCCGGACGATCCATAGCTGCGACCGCGGCGTCGGCAGGGCCCCGCCTCCGCACCGCCTTCTTCGCCGCCCCCTCGTCCTCCGCCTCCTCGCCCTCCTCGCTCACTCGTCCTCCCTTCCTGCTCTTCTTCCGCTCATCACCGCCGCCTCCGTCCCCGCTCTCCCCACCGCTCGCGGCGCGCCTTTTCTTCGACGCCTTGGATGATGCCTTCCTCCCGCCCTCCTCCTCCTCCTCCTCTGCGTCCTCCTCGTCAATCGCAGCCAGCCGGCGCTGCCGCTCGGCCTCGGTCGCAGCCAGTGCCTTCAAGTCCCAACTGGCTTCTTCGAGAACAGGCGGCAAGACGAGCGCCGCCGTGGCGGTGGCCGCCTGGTCGAGGACCGGCGGTGCAGCGGAAGCGGAAAAGGGGCCGAGAAGGGCAGAGAGCACGCGGGCAGCCTCTCGGACCTGAAAATAAGAAAATCAGGCGTGGGGAAAATCTTCTTGTAGCTCAGCTACATTTCAGCCACACCCCGGCTGCATTTGCCTATGTTTCTCTGATCTAGTTGGATCTATTTGAATCTGGTTGGGTCTAGTTGGATCTGGCCGAATATAGTTGGATCTAGTTAAATCTGGATGGATCTAGTCGGATCTGGTTGAATCTAGTTGCATCTGGCTGGAACTTCCATTCCGCACCACCTCCACTCACCCCTGAGGACAGTGCTGCAGCGAGTCGGCCCCCCATTGGTACAGGTGTGGCGCCTCCTGCCGCATGCTCGCCTGCAATTGTTGCAAAAGGGCAATTCAGCTACATTTTGGCAATTCAGCTAAACTCCGGCACTGCAGCTACACTTTGACAATTCAGCTACGTTTCAGCTCATGTTCAGAGAAATTTCGGCTCATTTTAAACATTTAAGCAACAATTAAGCTAACCTTCGCTTACATGTCAGGCACGCAAGAGCCACGTGCCAGCAGCTTAAAAATTCAGACACCGACCGATTTCGAGGGTACCCGAGTTTGCGTCAACCATCACTGCTTTGGGTATCTGTTAAAATCGAAATGTCTTTGAATCGAACGATGTGTGAACAATACGATGTGTGAATATCTGCCCACAAGGAGATCAAGCTACATCGTCATTACGTGCACTTGCACCGTAACCCACTTCACTTTGTACACTTCCACCCTAAACCCTAAACCACTACACCATCCAGTGGATCTTGTATTCTCCTCCACCACACACCCTGCACATAAAATTTCCACCCTTAAATCTGAACCCTTCACCGAGTGCAAACCTGAATTGCACCTCAACCCTAGCACCCTCAACCCTTCTTTGCACCTCAAACCATACACCCTAAAGCCAGTGCACTCAAAACCTCAGACTGGATTTTAGTGGATCATCTTACGAGGGCTGTATAGGTGTGGGGAACAATTTATTTATTAACCTTTCCCATGTCACACTTCTCTGAAGCCAATACAATTTTTTGCAGGCCTCTGCGCCTTCAAAACCTGAAAACGCTGCGGTTTCAACCACCGACCTGCAAAGCATAGCCGGTCTTTGACTGGCAGAGCCAGAGCTCTGAGATCCGAAACCAGATCCGACACAAGGCACGCGGAGGAGGATCCGGCCGGAGGAGCTGCGAGGTAGCTGAAGCCTCCTGTGCACACCGTTGACCGAGCGGCATCGTCGCCCCACAACGCAACGCGTACCGCCCGTACATCTAGACCGGCGGCTGAGGGAAAGGCGGTACGTACCGCATCAATGGCGGCTGCCTTCAAGGAGGCGTGGGTGGAGGCCTGGACGCAAGAAAATCGAGTGAAGGATTCAGGGTTTAAATTTTGGTGAACAGATGAAGGGTTCAAATTAGAGTGGAGGATTAAGGTTCAAATTAGAATAATGAGGGTTTGGACGCAAAGGAATCAGGGTTGAGGGTTTGAACATAAAGGAGTCAGGGTTGGGGGGTTAAATGCAATGGAAACAGGCTTACAGATTTATGCGTACAGCATCAGGGTTGAGAATTTAAAAGACTTGAGGTCTGGATGCAAGGAGGCAGACAGGGAGCTTCGATGCTAGCCTTCCAACGTTGCTTCGTTCTGCTACATTTCAGCTATCGTAGACTCCAGCAACATTGCAGCTACTATGAGCTTCGGGAACATTGCAGCTAGATTTCAGGCACAAAGCATTGCATGTTGTGTGTGTCCAGCGTGTACCATGCGGGGTTGCGGTACAGTTATAAGGCGAAGCACCAGCGCTTACTCACATGCTTTGCAGACACAGTCTTTCAATGATAAAACTGGCACAATTTGAAATTTGAAAAACAGTGGCTGGAACTCTGGGCTGGGCGTTTTCGATCCGCGACTTACGTTTTTGGCGAGTGGAGAAGCTGAAACCGCTGTCTTAAACAAAACAAATTTGCCAAGCTTGGCGGCCACAGGCGGTGACGCAGCTGAAGTGCAGCTGCAATGTAGCTGAATTGAAGCTACACTGAAGCTGCAGTGTAGCTGAAATGAATTCTGAGGCCTGCGGTCCTTCAACCAATGCAGCAACATAAGCGACATCCCCATGGACCAAGAAAATCAAAACTAGGCCACTACCAGGTTTAAGGTGCAGGGTTTTATAATCAGGGTTTAGTGTTCCGCGTCAAGGGATCAGGGTCCAGGGTCCAGGGTTAAGCTTTCAAACAGTGGGAACAAGTGCATCCATCACCGCCCCCTTCCGTCCATATGGCCGCTGCCCCTCCTCCCTATTGCCTGTTTCACAGCGTGAAAAGCGAGTCTCTCGTCCCCCCGCCCAAAGACCAAAACAGGTGAAAAGAGGGCGGCACTCCGGCGCTCACCGTCCAGCTTGCGGCATCGCTTCCTCCCGCGAACTGCACCAGCAGCTTGTGGGACCTCCCCCCGCCAGAAACGCCAGCAACCCCTGGCAGCTCTGAAACCAGCGTGGCCTGCAGCTGCGCCGGGGACACCACCCCAGCGGCGGCGGCGGCGGCGGCCCCTGGCTGCTGCGGAGCTTCCGGGGCCGCTGCGGCCGCGGCCGCACCAACCAGACCAAACCTGGTTGGCGCCAGCGCGCCGGCGCCGTCATCATCCGCCGCAGCGTCCGCCCAGAATGCCGAGGCGTACTCCAGCATCACGCTTGCTCCGGAACCGCATCCGAGGCGTTGCATCGGGCCGGACTTCCACGCGGGGAGCTCCGGCAGGAAAGCCAGGGACTGGGACTGTGATCAGGAGCAGCAGCAGCGGGACGCGGGGAGCGGCAGCGCATCAGGCGGGGCACGCGCAAGTAAATTTGTATTTGTTTGAGTACAGGTACATAAAATGCTGATTGCAAACAGGCTGAGGAAGATTGCGCCCTAATACTGACGTACAGGTTCACAAGTCAGCGCGCGACAGGTGGGGCAAGTGTGGATGTTGTCGGGGCAGCAGTTCAGTTCACATTTCTGGACTTCCTGGCCTCAACCCAAACAAGATCTAAACACATCTGACGATACCGGTATGTGCAATTCGTTGTTTTAATACCGGTACGTTCCCTCGGCAGAAAAATTCACTTCATAACTAAAAGAACTGGATACTTACCGACCGCCAGGGTGCCCCCAGCAGAGCAGGGCTGGATGCACCCGTCTTCCCACCGCCGCTTTGTGGCTCAAATGTAGCTGAATGTTTTGCAGCTGAATTGCATCTGAAACAGCCAATTTAAAAAAAACTGCTATCCACACCTCTTCATACCGGGCACAAATACACACAAACCAGCAGGTCTGCCAGCAGCTCCGCCACAATCACGCTTTCACCCCAGCAACAAAGTAGCTGAATTGTAGCTGAAACAAACTGTTACACAGGTCACTCTCCATACTGGGCTCGCGCCTGCAGCTCCGCCACAATCACGCTTTCACCCCAGCAACAAAGTAGCTGAATTGTAGCTGAAACAAACTGTTACACAGATCACTCTCCATACTGGGCTCGCGCCTGCAGCTCCGCCACAATCACGCTTTCACCCCAGCAACAAAGTAGCTGAATTGTAGCTGAAACAAACTGTTACACAGGTCACTCTCCATACTGGGCTCGCGCCTGCAGCTCCGCCACAATCACGCTTTCACCCCAGCCACAAAGTAGCTGAATTGTAGCTGAAACAAACTGTTACACAGGTCACTCTCCATACTGGGCTCGCGCCTGCAGCTCCGCCACAATCACGCTTTCACCCCAGCAACAAAGTAGCTGAATTGTAGCTGAAACAAACTACTATTTAGGCCGATCTGGGGGCACAACGCACCTGCAGGCCCGCCAGCGATACCGCCACAATCGCGACGTCACCCTCCACCTCCTCCCCTGCACGCAACGGACACCCGAATGAATTTCAGGGATCATTCAGGTAAATGTCAGCTACATTTTAGATACACGGCAGCAGTACATCAGCTACACATCAGCCACACATCATCTTCATATCAGCTACACATCATCTTCATATCAGCTACACATCAGCCATCGGATGAAGGGGGCCATATGGCAATGAACAAATGGTTCCTGACTATCACCAGATATAACATAACGTGGACCACCTCTCTAACGATCTCTCAAGAAGAAGAAAAAAGTGCGAGAGGGGCCACGTTTTCCTTGGATTTGAATCGTACTGTTGGCCTCGTTACGGTGTTGCTAGAAGTGTACGGCCTTTAATCCAGAATATTACTCTTTACCTATGATAGGCTGCCTGACATTCCACTTTGAGTCATTCTTTTACGTTGCCACAGCCCAGCATGGGTTGTTCCACAGCAAAATCAAAACCCTAAACCCTAAACTGGGATTCTCAGAGACCCAGTTTCACACTCTGGAAGGGTTTCAAAATTAAAAAAATGCAAACTGACTGATTTATGGAGCTACCCACAAAACCTTTCAACCCTACCCGAACGATACTCAACCTGGTTCAGGTTTGCGGTTAAGGGTCTAGGGTTAAGGGTTGAGGGTTTTGTGTTTGGGGTTTCACCAGCGTCTTGAACCGGTTTACGAGGGCTTCAGATTTGTCCGTCGTTTAGTTCCCACACTCATCCCACCTGACTCCGAAGTCACCCGGACGCCCTTCTTCCCGTACATCACGCGGCAGGCCCGAAACCCGTACCGCACATCCAGCCCGCAGGCCAGGCCCTCTAGCAGCTCCGACGCCGCAGGCAGGCCCTTAACCCCGTCGTCCCCCGCCGCCGCCTCCCCGTTGGAGGCAACGTGGCTTTCCCGCCGCGCCAGCACCAGCGGTTGGCCCCAAAGAGGCGCGGCCGAGGCAGGCGCGCCG
The DNA here is from genome assembly GCA_037349105.1 of Limnomonas spitsbergensis. NCBI lineage: Eukaryota > Viridiplantae > Chlorophyta > Chlorophyceae > Chlamydomonadales > Limnomonas > Limnomonas spitsbergensis. Next base: position 864,621 of record JAYJMM010000076.1, on the reverse strand, counting down.
GGCAGCGCCGTTGCCTCGTCCCCCGGCTGCCCTGCTGCGGTGGCGGTGGTCCACAGCGCGGCGTATGAGGCGGGGAGGCACCTGAGCGGCGCTCCGGCGGCCAGCTCGATGCAGCGCAGATGCCAGCTCAGCACGTCCAGTACAGCCTGGCAGTTTGGAGGTGTGGGGGTGTTGTGGGGGGAGAGGGGTAAGAAGAGCAAGGGTTGGTCAGGGGGGAGGGTCATTTATTCCCCTGAATTTACAAAATATTTAAGGAGAGCAAGGAGGGTCAAGAGGGTCAGGAGGGAGGTCATTTACACACTTGAAATACAAAATATTAAAGGAGAGCAGGGCTTTCATACAGAATCGATTTCTACCATCGAAACCAGTGTGGCCAATCGGAAACAAAAAGCCACACGATAAAAAATTCCACACTGAGATATTCCACACTTGATGACCAAAAAATAAAACTCACACGCAAGGGAAGACGAATCAAATATACAAAACATGTTAGTCGATTCCCCCGAATTTGAACCCTGAAACCTGAACCCTCCCCCCCAAAGGGGGACATCTTGCACCTCCTCTCCCCTGTGGTAACCCCTTGGGTGTATGATGCCCCCCTCCCTCTCCCTCTCCTTCCCAGCCTGACGTTTCCCCTCCGGTCTATGATGCCACTCTCCCAGGTGTAGATGATGCCCCCCTCCCCTTCCCTCTCCTTCCCAGCCCAGTCCTTCCTTTGTTAAGGCCCGACCTGGAGCTTCACCCACAACTGGCGTCCGAAGCACACAGCTCAGGGGCCTCATCAGCCAGAGTGTAGCTGACAGGTAGCTGAGTCAAGAAAATTAAAAAAACAAGCAGAAGATGAAAAATCTCTCCCAGGAAAAAACATCCTCCCCGGAAAAAACAGCGAACCTGGGATATAGCAGGCGTGGCATCCCGTCCAGCCCGTCCACCCTTGCGGCCAAAAACGGGAGTGTAGCTGAAAAGTAGCTGTGTCACAAACGAGTAGAAGAAAAATAGCCATCCCCGGAAAAAGCAGCGAACCTGGGATATAGCAGGCGTGGCATCCCGTCCAGCATTGTCTAGCCCTGGGGCCACCGGAGTGTAGCTGAAAAGTAGCTGTGTCACAAACGAGTAGAAGAAAAATAGCCATCCCCATAAAAAACAGCGAACCTGGGATATAGCAGGCGTGGCATCCCGTCCAGCCCCATCTAGCCCTGGGGCCTCGGTCTCGGAAGATGCTGCAGGTGCAGAAGGGGGCTCCTCGCTCCTGCCATCCTCGACCACAGACGCCTCCTCCTCCGCCCCCACTCCTGCTGCGGCTGCCACTACCCCTGCTCCTGCAGCTGCTGCCAATGTCCCTGTTGCTGGTTCAGCTGCCCCTGTTGCTGCGGCTTCAGCCGCCTCCGTTTCTGAACCTCCCACGAGCCCGCCCTCCACAACGGCAGAATCCCGTCGGGGCGGAGGCGGTGGCTGCGGCGGCCAGAGCCGCACCGCCAGCACGGCCTGCAGCGCCCCGCCGAGCGACGCTGCCGCCGAGGATGGCGCCGCCGCGGTCTCCGCCGTCGCGCCGCCCTTACCGTTGGCAGAGAGGCTCCGACACACCTCCGCCATCAACTCGTCTAGCAGCCTGGAAAAGGAGGCATCCTCAGAGGGTGGTAGACTATAACCAGCAGTACAGCCCAGTCTGCAGTACGACACTTGCAGCAGTACGGTCCATGATGTAGTCTGCCTATCCAGCAGTACGCACCCCCACCCCCCCCGAGCAGTACTGTCATCCTGCAGTACGGCCGGCCCAGCAGTACGGCCCATCCTGCAGTACAGCCCATCGTCCAGTACAGCCCACCGTCCAGTACAGCTCACCAAAAGTACTACCCACCCATGAGTAACCCAACCAAATGAAGACATAACTGAATGGGACACTCACCCAATGTAACCTTCACCAGGTGTAACCATAAACCGAATGGGGCCCTTACCGAGTGGGACTCGAATTGAATGAACCCTAACTAAATGGAGATCAACCTGCATGGGGCCCTCACCAAATGAAATCCCTGCCACCCACCCAAGGAGGGAATTGCGAGCAGATCGATAGCATGTAAAAAACATTTAAATAACATTTCAAGAGCAGTAACAGAGCATTTAAGTAGCATTTGAAGGGCATTTAATGAGCATTGGAAAGGCAATTTAGCTAATTATCGTGGAGCGTGAAGGGTCGACGTACCGTTCAGCCTCCGAGACCACATCCAGTGGGACGCCTTGTGGGCCTGCCAGGAGCTTTGGGGAAGGCGATAGGGCATGCCCCGCAGCAGCCTTTGTCACGGGCACTAGATCGAGGCCCTGATTTCAAACAGCAGGGGGGGGGGCAGGGGAGGGGAGTCAGTGATATATTGTGCTATCTTTTCCGCTGCAAAATCCAGAAGCAAAATGAAACAAATAGCAAGATAAAATAGCCAAATCAAAGCGAAACGAAACAGGCTTCTGTTTAGATAATATAATAGATAATATAGAGGCTGCTCAGGGGGAGCGGAGTCCCAGAGGAAGGGATAGGGATGGGATGCCTCTCTCTTGGGTCCGTGATTTAAAGCAGCCGGGGGAGCTGCGGGAGGAGAATTAATCATGTTTTGCTGATTTATTGGTTCGAAGAACTCCCCTTTATTAGTTCGAAGAACTCCCCTTTATTAGTTCGAAGAACTCTTCTTTATTAGTTCGAAGAACTCAGTAGATGATTTAGATTTGATAAATGGGGATAAGAGAGAGGCGAGGAAAATATACGGCAGTACCGTACTGGTAATCCCGAGAACTGTTTCCAAACAACAACAACAACAACAACAACAATCCAGCTTCTACTGTTCCCACACAACAACAAAGCTGGTGTTGCCAAGATAGCACAACATTTTTTGCGGCCCAAAAGATATGGCATCGCAATTCCGTCGTATTCTCGGCCCTATGTCCTATTCCCCACATTGGGACCTCTCTCTCTCTCTCTGAATCCCAGAGCGAAGAATAAGAAAGAGGTCCCTCGAGTTCCAGGGTTCAGGGTTTGGAGTTAGGTTTCCTTTACCCAAACCCTATGAGAACCCTCGTGTTTCGGGCACCAGGCTTGTATCCCTGTTCTTTTCCCTCCTTTGAACTTCACAAGGTGTGAGGCCGGCCGCCCAACCCTAGGAACCCTGAGACTCTGACACACACAAACCAGCCCGGGTGCGCATGGGGTGCCCTCGTCGACAGCTGAGAAAAGGCGAGCAGGAACAGGAAAGGCACACAACCAACAAGCACTCACACCGGTTCAAAAGCAGAGGAGCAGCGGCAACAGAGGAAATCAATATCACATAAAGAATTGTGCGTGCCGTATATATTTGATTTGCCTCCCATGGGCATGGTAAACACTTAACTCAAATCCTGTGCCCTCTATGGACAAAGTGTCGCCAAAACTCTGGATTTCCGACTGAAAACTGGCGTCGTCAATCGACAGCTAGTACATTCTTGGATGACCTACCCAACCCAACATCAATTATGAGGGAAGGCATGGCAAATCTACTCAGCGCAGAAATTCGGACTAAGACACACACGCACACAGCCACACACAGAAGCATGCACAAAGTCAGAATTCCTAACTAAGACACACACACACACACACACACAGAAGCATGCGTGTGACAGCCACACGTCAACAAATTCATACACAGGGTGGACTCCTCCAGCTTCCCGACCCACCAGTTGTCCATACCTGTTGTCCACACCCGTTGTCCACACCTGCTGTCCATACACACAAGTGACCTCCTCCAGGTCCCCTACCCGCCTGCTGTCACGACCTGTTATCCACACCCGTTGTCCACACCTGCTGCCCATACACACAAGTGAGCTCCTCTAGGTCCCCTACCCGCCTGCTGTCACGACCTGTTGTTCACACCCGTTGTCCACACCTGCTGCCCATACACACAAGTGAGCTCCTCTAGGTCCCCTACCCACCTGCTGTCACGACCTGTTGTCCACACCTGCTGCCCATACACACAAGTGACCACCTCCAGGTCCCCTACCCGCCTGCTGTCACGACCTGATGTCCACACCTGCTGCCCATACACACGAGTGAGCTCCTCCAGGTCCCCTACCAGCCTGCTGTCACGACCTGTTGTCAACACCTGCTGCCCATACACACGAGTGACCTCCTCCAGGTCCCCCTGCCCGCCTGCTGTCACAACCTGTTGTCCACACCTGCTGCCCATACACACGAGTGACCTCCTCCAGGCCCCCTACCCGCCTGCTGTCACGACCTGTTGTCCACACCTGCTGCCCATACACACAAGTGAGCTCCTCCAGGTCCCCTACCCGCCTGCTGTCACGACCTGTTGTCCACACATGCTGCCCATACACACAAGTGAGCTCCTCCAGGTCCCCTACCCGCCTGCTGTCACGACCTGTTGTCCACACCTGCTGCCCATACACACGAGTGACCTCCTCCAGGCCCCCTACCCGCCTGCTGTCACGACCTGTTGTCCACACCTGCTGCCCATACACACAAGTGAGCTCCTCCAGGTCCCCTAGTGCCCCCCTGCCCCCTCTTTTTTTGCTTGGGGCCCCCCATAGGGGTAAAGCCTTTTCTGGCTGCTGCTTAATCGAAGATTTTGCAAGACTCCGCCTGCTGTCACGACCTGTTGTCCACACCTGCTGCCCATACACACGAGTGAGCTCCTCCAGGTCCCCTACCCGCCTGCTGTCACGACCTGTTGTCCACACCTGCTGCCCATACACACGAGTGACCTCCTCCAGGTCCCCTACCCGCCTGCTGTCACGACCTGTTGTTCACACCTGCTGTCCATACACACGAGTGAGCTCCTCCAGGTCCCCTACCCGCATGCTGTCACGACCTGTTGTCCACACCTGCTGCCCATACACACAAATGAGCTCCTCAAGGTCCCCTACCCACCTGCTGTCACGACCTGTTGTCCACACCTGCTGCCCATACACACAAGTGTGCTCCTCCAGGTCCCCTACCCGCCTGCTGTCACGACCTGATGTCCACACCTGCTGCCCATACACACAAATGAGCTCCTCAAGGTCCCCTACCCACCTGCTGTCACGACCTGTTGTCCACACCTGCTGCCCATACACACAAGTGAGCTCCTCCAGGTCCCCTACCCTCCTGCTGTCACGACCTGTTGTCCACACCTGCTGCCCATACACACGAGTGACCTCCTCCAGGTCCCCTACCCGCCTGCTGTCACGACCTGTTGTCAACACCTGCTGCCCGTACACACGAGTGAGCTCCTCTAGGTACCCTACCCGCCTGCTGTCACGACCTGTTGTCCACACCTGCTGCCCATACACACGAGTGAGCTCCTCCAGGTCCCCTACCCGCCTGCTGTCACGACCTGTTGTCCACACCTGCTGCCCATACACACGAGTGAGCTCCTCCAGGTCCCCTACCCGCCTGCTGTCACGACCTGTTGTCCACACCTGCTGCCCATACACACAAGTGAGCTCCTCCAGGTCCCCTACCTGCCTGCTGTCACGACCTGTTGTCCACACCTGCTGCCCATACACACAAGTGACCTCCTCCAGGTCCCCTACCCGCCTGCTGTAACGACCTGTTATCCACACCTGCTGCCCATACACACGAGTGACCTCCTCCAGGTCCCCTACCCGCCTGCTGTCACGACCTGTTGTCCACACCTGCTGCCCATACACACAAATGAGCTCCTCTAGGTCCCCTACCCACCTGCTGTCACGACCTGTCGTCCACACCTGCTGCCCATACACACAAGTGAGCTCCTCCAGGTCCCCTACCTGCCTGCTGTCAAGACCTGTTGTCCACACCTGCTGCCCATACACACGAGTGAGCTCCTCCAGGTCCCCTACCCGCCTGCTGTCACGACCTGTTGTCCACACCTGCTGCCCATACACACAAGTGAGCTCCTCCAGGTCCCCTAGTGCCCCCCTGCCCCCTCTTTTTTTGCTTGGGGCCCCCCATAGGGGTAAAGCCTTTTCTGGCTGCTGCTTAATCGAAGATTTTGCAAGACTCCGCCTGCTGTCACGACCTGTTGTCCACACCTGCTGCCCATACACACGAGTGAGCTCCTCCAGGTCCCCTACCCGCCTGCTGTCACGACCTGTTGTCCACACCTGCTGCCCATACACACGAGTGACCTCCTCCAGGTCCCCTACCCGCCTGCTGTCACGACCTGTTGTCGACACCTGCTGCCCATACACACGAGTGAGCTCCTCCAGGTCCCCTACCCGCCTGCTGTCACGACCTGTTGTTCACACCTGCTGTCCATACACACGAGTGAGCTCCTCCAGGTCCCCTACCCGCCTGCTGTCACGACCTGTTGTCCACACCTGCTGCCCATACACACAAATGAGCTCCTCAAGGTCCCCTACCCACCTGCTGTCACGACCTGTTGTCCACACCTGCTGCCCATACACACAAGTGTGCTCCTCCAGGTCCCCTACCCGCCTGCTGTCACGACCTGATGTCCACACCTGCTGCCCATACACACAAATGAGCTCCTCAAGGTCCCCTACCCATCTGCTGTCACGACCTGTTGTCCACACCTGCTGCCCATACACACAAGTGAGCTCCTCCAGGTCCCCCTGCCCGCCTGCTGTCACGACCTGTTGTCAACACCTGCTGCCCGTACACACGAGTGAGCTCCTCTAGGTACCCTACCCGCCTGCTGTCACGACCTGTTGTCCACACCTGCTGCCCATACACACGAGTGAGCTCCTCCAGGTCCCCTACCCGCCTGCTGTCACGACCTGTTGTCCACACCTGCTGCCCATACACACGAGTGAGCTCCTCCAGGTCCCCTACCCGCCTGCTGTCACGACCTGTTGTCCACACCTGCTGCCCATACACACAAGTGAGCTCCTCCAGGTCCCCTACCTGCCTGCTGTCACGACCTGTTGTCCACACCTGCTGCCCATACACACAAGTGACCTCCTCCAGGTCCCCTACCCGCCTGCTGTAACGACCTGTTGTCCACACCTGCTGCCCATACACACGAGTGACCTCCTCCAGGTCCCCTACCCGCCTGCTGTCACGACCTGTTGTCCACACCTGCTGCCCATACACACAAATGAGCTCCTCTAGGTCCCCTACCCACCTGCTGTCACGACCTGTCGTCCACACCTGCTGCCCATACACACAAGTGAGCTCCTCCAGGTCCCCTACCTGCCTGCTGTCAAGACCTGTTGTCCACACCTGCTGCCCATACACACGAGTGAGCTCCTCCAGGTCCCCTACCCGCCTGCTGTCACGACCTGTTGTCCACACCTGCTGCCCATACACACGAGTGAGCTCCTCCAGGTCCCCTACCCGCCTGCTGTCACGACCTGTTGTCCACACCTGCTGCCCATACACACAAGTGAGCTCCTCCAGGTCCCCTACCTGCCTGCTGTCACGACCTGTTGTCCATACCTGCTGCCCATACACACAAGTGTGCTCCTCTAGGTCCCCTACCCGCCTGCTGTCACGACCTGTTGTTCAAACCTGCTGTCCATACACACGAGTGAGCTCCTCCAGGTCCCCTACCTGCCTGCTGTCACGACCTGTTGTCCACACATGCTGCCCATACACACAAGTGACCTCCTCCAGGTCCCCTACCTGCCTGCTGTCACGACCTGTTGTCCACACCTGCTGCCCATACACACGAGTGAGCTCCTCTAGGTCCCCTACCCGCCTGCTGTCACGACCTGTTGTTCACACCTGCTGTCCATACACACGAGTGAGCTCCTCCAGGTCCCCTACCCGCCTGCTGTCACGACCTGTTATCCACACCTGCTGCCCATACACACGAGTGAGCTCCTCCAGGCCCCCTACCCGCCTGCTGTCACGACCTGTTGTCCACACCTGCTGCCCATACACACGAGTGAGCTCCTCCAGGTCCCCTACCCACCTGCTGTCACGACCTGTTGTTCACACCTGCTGTCCATACACACAAGTGAGCTCCTCTAGGTCCCCTACCCACCTGCTGTCACGACCTGTTGTCCCCACCTGCTGCCCATACACACGAGTGAGCTCCTCCAGGTCCCCTACCCGCCTGCTGTCACGACCTGTTGTTCACACCTGCTGTCCATACACACAAGTGTGCTCCTCTAGGTCCCCTACCCGCCTGCTGTCATGACCTGTTGTCCCCACCTGCTGCCCATACACACGAGTGAGCTCCTCCAGGTCCCCTACCCGCCTGCTGTCACGACCTGTTGTTCACACCTGCTGTCCATACACACAAGTGAGCTCCTCCAGGTCCCCTACCCGCCTGCTGTCACGACCTGTTGTCCACACCTGCAGCCCATACACACGAGTGAGCTCCTCCAGGTCCCCTACCCGCCTGCTGTCACGACCTGTTGTCGACACCTGCTGCCCATACACACGAGTGAGCTCCTCCAGGTCCCCTACCCGCCTGCTGTCACGACCTGTTGTTCACACCTGCTGTCCATACACACGAGTGAGCTCCTCCAGGTCCCCTACCCGCCTGCTGTCACGACCTGTTGTCCACACCTGCTGCCCATACACACAAATGAGCTCCTCAAGGTCCCCTACCCACCTGCTGTCACGACCTGTTGTCCACACCTGCTGCCCATACACACAAGTGTGCTCCTCCAGGTCCCCTACCCGCCTGCTGTCACGACCTGATGTCCACACCTGCTGCCCATACACACAAATGAGCTCCTCAAGGTCCCCTACCCACCTGCTGTCACGACCTGTTGTCCACACCTGCTGCCCATACACACAAGTGAGCTCCTCCAGGTCCCCTACCCTCCTGCTGTCACGACCTGTTGTCCACACCTGCTGCCCATACACACGAGTGACCTCCTCCAGGCCCCCCTGCCCGCCTGCTGTCACGACCTGTTGTCAACACCTGCTGCCCATACACACGAGTGAGCTCCTCTAGGTACCCTACCCGCCTGCTGTCACGACCTGTTGTCCACACCTGCTGCCCATACACACGAGTGAGCTCCTCCAGGTCCCCTACCCGCCTGCTGTCACGACCTGTTATCCACACCTGCTGCCCATACACACGAGTGAGCTCCTCCAGGTCCCCTACCCGCCTGCTGTCACGACCTGTTGTCCACACCTGCTGCCCATACACACAAGTGAGCTCCTCCAGGTCCCCTACCTGCCTGCTGTCACGACCTGTTGTCCACACCTGCTGCCCATACACACAAGTGACCTCCTCCAGGTCCCCTACCCGCCTGCTGTAACGACCTGTTATCCACACCTGCTGCCCATACACACGAGTGACCTCCTCCAGGTCCCCTACCCGCCTGCTGTCACGACCTGTTGTCCACACCTGCTGCCCATACACACAAATGAGCTCCTCTAGGTCCCCTACCCACCTGCTGTCACGACCTGTCGTCCACACCTGCTGCCCATACACACGAGTGACCTCCTCCAGGTCCCCTACCTGCCTGCTGTCAAGACCTGTTGTCCACACCTGCTGCCCATACACACGAGTGAGCTCCTCCAGGTCCCCTACCCGCCTGCTGTCACGACCTGTTGTCCACACCTGCTGCCCATACACACGAGTGAGCTCCTCCAGGTCCCCTACCCGCCTGCTGTAACGACCTGTTATCCACACCTGCTGCCCATACACACGAGTGACCTCCTCCAGGTCCCCTACCCGCCTGCTGTCACGACCTGTTGTCCACACCTGCTGCCCATACACACAAATGAGCTCCTCTAGGTCCCCTACCCACCTGCTGTCACGACCTGTCGTCCACACCTGCTGCCCATACACACGAGTGACCTCCTCCAGGTCCCCTACCTGCCTGCTGTCAAGACCTGTTGTCCACACCTGCTGCCCATACACACGAGTGAGCTCCTCCAGGTCCCCTACCCGCCTGCTGTCACGACCTGTTGTCCACACCTGCTGCCCATACACACGAGTGAGCTCCTCCAGGTCCCCTACCCGCCTGCTGTCACGACCTGTTGTCCACACCTGCTGCCCATACACACAAGTGAGCTCCTCCAGGTCCCCTACCCGCCTGCTGTCACGACCTGTTATCCACACCTGCTGCCCATACACACGAGTGAGCTCCTCCAGGTCCCCTACCCGCCTGCTGTCACGACCTGTTGTCCACACCTGCTGCCCATACACACAAGTGAGCTCCTCCAGGTCCCCTACCTGCCTGCTGTCACGACCTGTTGTCCACACCTGCTGCCCATACACACAAGTGACCTCCTCCAGGTCCCCTACCCGCCTGCTGTAACGACCTGTTATCCACACCTGCTGCCCATACACACGAGTGACCTCCTCCAGGTCCCCTACCCGCCTGCTGTCACGACCTGTTGTCCACACCTGCTGCCCATACACACAAATGAGCTCCTCTAGGTCCCCTACCCACCTGCTGTCACGACCTGTCGTCCACACCTGCTGCCCATACACACGAGTGACCTCCTCCAGGTCCCCTACCTGCCTGCTGTCAAGACCTGTTGTCCACACCTGCTGCCCATACACACGAGTGAGCTCCTCCAGGTCCCCTACCCGCCTGCTGTCACGACCTGTTGTCCACACCTGCTGCCCATACACACGAGTGAGCTCCTCCAGGTCCCCTACCCGCCTGCTGTCACGACCTGTTGTCCACACCTGCTGCCCATACACACAAGTGAGCTCCTCCAGGTCCCCTACCTGCCTGCTGTCACGACCTGTTGTCCATACCTGCTGCCCATACACACGAGTGAGCTCCTCTAGGTCCCCTACCCGCCTGCTGTCACGACCTGTTGTTCAAACCTGCTGTCCATACACACGAGTGAGCTCCTCCAGGTCCCCTACCCGCCTGCTGTCACGACCTGTTGTCCACACCTGCTGCCCATACACACAAGTGAGCTCCTCCAGGTCCCCTACCTGCCTGCTGTCACGACCTGTTGTCCACACCTGCTGCCCATACACACGAGTGAGCTCCTCTAGGTCCCCTACCCGCCTGCTGTCATGACCTGTTGTCCCCACCTGCTGCCCATACACACGAGTGAGCTCCTCCAGGTCCCCTACCCTCCTGCTGTCACGACCTGTTGTCCACACCTGCTGCCCATACACACAAGTGAGCTCCTCCAGGTCCCCTACCCGCCTGCTGTCACGACCTGTTGTTCACACCTGCTGTCCATACACACAAGTGTGCTCCTCTAGGTCCCCTACCCGCCTGCTGTCATGACCTGTTGTCCCCACCTGCTGCCCATACACACGAGTGAGCTCCTCCAGGTCCCCTACCCGCCTGCTGTCACGACCTGTTGTCCACACCTGCTGCCCATACACACAAGTGAGCTCCTCCAGGTCCCCTACCCGCCTGCTGTCACGACCTGTTGTTCACACCTGCTGTCCATACACACAAGTGTGCTCCTCTAGGTCCCCTACCCGCCTGCTGTCATGACCTGTTGTCCCCACCTGCTGCCCATACACACGAGTGAGCTCCTCCAGGTCCCCTACCCGCCTGCTGTCACGACCTGTTGTTCACACCTGCTGTCCATACACACGAGTGAGCTCCTCCAGGTCCCCTACCCGCCTGCTGTCACGACCTGTTATCCACACCTGCTGCCCATACACACGAGTGAGCTCCTCCAGGTCCCCTACCCGCCTGCTGTCACGACCTGTTGTCCACACCTGCTGCCCATACACACGAGTGAGCTCCTCCAGGTCCCCTACCCACCTGCTGTCACGACCTGTTGTTCACACCTGCTGTCCATACACACAAGTGAGCTCCTCTAGGTCCCCTACCCACCTGCTGTCACGACCTGTTGTCCCCACCTGCTGCCCATACACACGAGTGAGCTCCTCCAGGTCCCCTACCCGCCTGCTGTCACGACCTGTTGTTCACACCTGCTGTCCATACACACAAGTGTGCTCCTCTAGGTCCCCTACCCGCCTGCTGTCATGACCTGTTGTCCCCACCTGCTGCCCATACACACGAGTGAGCTCCTCCAGGTCCCCTACCCGCCTGCTGTCACGACCTGTTGTTCACACCTGCTGTCCATACACACAAGTGAGCTCCTCCAGGTCCCCTACCCGCCTGCTGTCACGACCTGTTGTCCACACCTGCTGCCCATACACACGAGTGAGCTCCTCCAGGTCCCCTACCCGCCTGCTGTCACGACCTGTTGTCCACACCTGCTGCCCATACACACGAGTGAGCTCCTCCAGGTCCCCTACCCGCCTGCTGTCACGACCTGTTGTCCACACCTGCTGCCCATACACACGAGTGAGCTCCTCCAGGTCCCCTACCCGCCTGCTGTCACGACCTGTTGTTCACACCTGCTGTCCATACACACGAGTGAGCTCCTCCAGGTCCCCTACCCGCCTGCTGTCACAACCTGTTGTCCACACCTGCTGCCCATACACACGAGTGAGCTCCTCCAGGTCCCCCTGCCCGCCTGATGCCCCCAACTTCCCCCCTGCCCACCTGTTGTCTTGCCAGGATCTGTAGGTGACTCATCGGCTCCGACGCCAGAGGCAGCAGCAGCAGCAGCTCCGGAGACATGGCTGACAGCCCCTAGGAGGAGGGGGGACATGGGCGCAGGGCAGTGGGGGGAGGGGGACATCAGAGAAAGGGGGGGGGGGGGGGGGGGGGGGCGACAGGGATAGGGGGGGGCAGGGGGGGGGGGAGGGAGGGTGACAGGGAAAGGGCAGGTGGGGAGGGGGGGCCGACAGGGATGAGGCGGGGCAGGGGGGGGGGAGGGAGGGTGACAGGGAAAGGGCAGGTGGGGAGGGGGGGACGACAGGGATGAGGTGGGGCAGGGGGGGGGTAGGGAGGGTGACAGGGAAAGGGCAGGTGGGGAGGGGGGGATGACAGGGATGAGGCGGGGTAGGGGGGGGGTAGGGAGGGTGACAGGGAAAGGGCAGGTGGGGAGGGGGGGACGACAGGGATGAGGCGGGGCAGGGGGGGGGGAGGGAGGGTGACAGGGAAAGGGCAGGTGGGGAGGGGGGGACGACAGGGATGAGGCGGGGCAGGGGGGGGCGGCAGGGAAAGGGCGGGGCTTGGGGAGGGGACGACAGGGGCCGGCAGAGCTAAGAGGCTTTTCGACTTTGTGTTTTGTTTGTGATGGCCCCTGGGGCAGGAGGGACGTGGGCGCAGGGCAGGGGGGCAGGGGGGCAGGGGGGGGCCACGGGGGCCGGTAGAGCTGAGAGGCTTTTCGATATTAGTGTTTTGTTTGTGACAGCCCTGGGACAGGAGGGACATGGGCGCGGGCAGGGGGGGGTCTCTTTTGACCTGGCAACAGGCAGGCAGGGCGGAGGCTTTCGAACTGTCTGTTTAGCATGAGACGCCCCTTTGGGGGCAGGAGGGACACGGGCGCAGGGCAGCGGGGGGTCTCTTTTGACCTGGCAACAGGCAGGCAGGGCGGAGGCTTTCGAACTGTCTGTTTAGCATGTAACGCCGCTTTAGGGGCAGGAGGGACACGGGCGCAGGGCAGCGGGGGGTCTCTTTTGACCTGGCAACAGGCAGGCAGGGCGGAGGCTTTCGAACTGTCTGTTTAGCATGTAACGCCCCTTTGGGGGCAGGAGGGACATGGGCGCAGGGCAGCGGGGGGTCTCTTTTGACCTGGCAACAGGCAGGCAGGGCGGAGGCTTTCGAACTGTCTGTTTAGCATGTAACGCCGCTTTAGGGGCAGGAGGGACACGGGCGCTGGGCAGCGGGGGGTCTCTTTTGACCTGGCAACAGGCAGGCAGGGCGGAGGCTTTCGGCCTGTCTGTTTAGCATGTGACGCCGCTTTGGGGACAGGAGGGGCATGGGCGCAGGGTCATTGAAAGTAGGTGACACGTGGCGCATGGCGGTGTTTTTTAGTCTTGTTTTTTTATGCAAGAGCAACGAGTGGCCACAGCAGACATGTGCATGTGCATGTGCATTGGCATGTGCATTGGCATTGGCATGGGCATGTGCATTGGCATGGGCATTGGCATGGGCATTGGCATGTGCATGTGCATGTGCATGTGCATGTGCATTGGCATGGGCATTGGCATGTGCATGGGCATAGGGCGCTTGGAGGCAGGTGATGTCCCCCTGAGTGAATCCAATCGATTTCATTTTCATTTATTTTCATTTCATCTTCACTTTCATTTCATTTCAATTCCAGTATCCTTATGCTCTGTCCTCCAGTTTCACAACCCTTCCTCTCCCCCCCTGGGCTCACCTCGCCCTCCATGCCTCCTGAACCTCCCGGCCGTGCGCGCCCGCCGCACCGATCCAAGGCCTCGAGAACCACAACCTCAATGCTGCCTTCCGACGCATTCTGCCACCAGCAAGAATGGAGGCACGTGAACACGTCGGGACACGTACCGGTCGGAATTCGTGTTTTTCTCCTTTCGTTTTTTCAGGAAATGGTTGATTGCAATGATTACTTGGTCTGGGACGGAAAAACGAATAGCGATATTGGGAGGAAACAAGGTCACGAAAGAAACAAGTCTCATATTGAACCTGCCGGAGACTGACGGTACGGTCATATAAAATGAATACCAGTATATGATTTTAAAAATTATAAACCGTAGATCTGATTTGCCTTCCCTCGAATATGAAACAAAGATTTCTCATCATGCTGCCCTCAGGGCAAATTATCGGAAAATTATCGACAAAAATCTCTTAATTTCTGACTGGAACCCTTTCATTTACAATCGATCATTAGTACTGTACATTTGCTTTGCCTTCCCTCATAATGAACATTGTTCGGGGTTGAGGGATCCACACTTATGATTGACTGTCGACGCCAGTTCTCAGTCAGGGATTCAGAGTTTTGGTCGATGAGTTGCCCTGAGGGAAGCATAAAAAGAAATCGTTTCTCATACCCAGGATATCAAATCTACGGCAAATCAAATCTACGGCAAATCAAATCTACGGAAAATCAAATCTACGGCATGCTCAGGTATCCCTCAACCCCAAACAACGTTAATACCGAGGGGCGGCAAAGCAAATATATATAAAGCGAATGCAATATGCGGATCAATCGACGGGTGTAGGGTGTAGGGAGTAGGGTGCAGAGCTTAGGGTTCAAATGTTGTTTTCCTTCTTAACCCGCAGTACCTAGACAAGGCAGGCCAGGTCACAGGTTCAGGGATTAAGGTTTAGGTTTTACAGTCAGCATCAAGGTCAAGGGTTCAGCCGTTCTCCTCTTCTCGAACCCTTTTTATGTGCACCTTGACAAGGGAGGCCGCTGCCAGTCCAGCGGCACCCGCGCCCAGCACTAGGACGCGCCGCGGACGCTTCGCCGCCACCCCGCCCTCGTCCTCGTCCTCAACCTCGTCAGGCAGCGGCTTGAGGTCCGCACGCTCATCCATGTGCTGGACCACATACTCCACCTGTGTCATCAAGGGTCCGGGTTGGGATGCGGTTCAGCTACAATTCAGCTACCCGTTTAGCTACAGCTACAATTTAGCTACTCATTTAGCTACAGCTATAATCCATATGCTGGACCACATACTCCACCTGTGGCAAAACAAGCGTGTCATCATGGGGTTAAGGGTTTGAGGGTATAAGGGTTACAGGTCTACAACCCGAGGGCGGTTCAGCCACAATTCAGCTAAAATGCAAGGGTTGTTCAGCTACAATTCAGCTACATGCTTTGCTACAGGTACCCGTTTCAGCTACCCGATCAGCTACAATTCAGCTACCCGTTAAGCTGTTGGCCGTTCGGCCAAACCCGCAAGACAGCTCCCCCCAGGACAGCCCCTGACCAACACCCCCCCCCCCCCCCTAGACAGAAAAAACAGCACGGCAACATCAAATGTGCCCCCCCCACACTAGTCCCCCACACAGCGGACCATAAACCCTAACCCCTCGCCTTCATCCTGCAGCTCCCCCAACAGAGAACCCTAGCCCTAACCCTTACCCCTCGTTTCCACCAGTGATTCTCTTTCCGTGACTCAGCTACATGCCAGCTGCACTCCGGCCTTTAGCTGGGAGGCCCGTTTGTAGCCAGCCATGTTGCTTTGACCACCAGGCGTAGGCATAGTCCAGGTTTGGTCCTGATTTGGCCTTCCGCGGCCATGGGGGCCTTTTGAAGGTGGACGTGTGGCCAAAAAAATTAACCCACGTCTCCACCCACATGGGTTGAGGGTTAAGGGTTTAGGTTTGCCTAAACCCGAAACTTAACCCTTAACCCATGCCTCCACCCACATGCTTCCTGATGTACGCCTTGTGCTCATCCATGCTTGCGCCCATGTCCGCAGCCAGCTGCTTTCGAATGGCCTTCTCGGTCACCACCTGCCACGCAAAAACCAAAGCTTGTGTCAGAAAAGGGCAGGGACAGCAGCCGCCGACGCCGGAGCAGCAGCAGCAGCGGCAGCAGCATTAAGCGTGCTTCCAAATGGTCTTCTCGGTCACCACCTGCCACGCGAAATCCAAAGCTTGTGCCAGAAAAGAGCAGTGGCACCAGCAGCATTAGGCGTGCTTGCGACAAAGACCGGGCTGTAGCTGACATGTAGCTGACATGTAGCTGACATGTAGCTGGTATGTAGCTGGTATGTAGCTGATATATAGCTAACATGAAGCTGAGTCACTAAATAAGGTACTCCCCCAAAACCCACGCATACCTGGAAATCGACAGTCCGGAGAATCTCGTACAGCCTCTCCTTGATCGATTTCATGCTGATGACAGCTGGCTCGGTGACAGCGGCTGGCGGCGGCGGCTCTGCGAGTTCGCAGTTTGAAGCAAGCAGTTGTGCAAAGAGGAAAACGTAGTTTTTTTTAAAGAAACAGGAACGGGGGGGTAGAGAGTGAGAGAGAGAGTGGTCATGTCTGTTGTGTTGAGTGCATAAGGGTGAACCAGCATGATGTATTCAGTGGACAAGTTTGTCAGGGGATGGTTGGGTGGTGGTAATATCCAGCTGTAGGGCTGGAGATATGCCTTGTTAAGAGGCAGGGATAACTCCAATTGCTGCAGATAGTCGACTGTTGGCCTAGATGCTCTGCCAGCTTCGTATTGGAGACTTGTTGAAGTGTTATGTGGACAAGTGTGGACAAGTGTGAAAACCCGGAATGTTTTTAGTGGCCATGTTTGTCGTGTTGGGTCAAAAAGCCGTGCCCCAAAAATGTACGATATATTTCCCAGCCTCAATGTAATCTGAATGTCAGCTATATGTCACAACTTCAGTCTCTGTCCGGAAGACCTAGGTGCTCACCGGGGTTTGCCTGGTTAAGGGTTAGTGTTTGGGCTATGTCCGGGGGTCCTAGGTGCTCACCGGCAAAATTGACTCCAAAGTTATTTGTCAGTTATTTGTCAGTTAAATCCAGCCTCTGTCCGGAGGACCCAGGTGCTCACCCAGCCATTTGACTCCAAAGTTGATGCTCCCGTGACGGGTCAGGAAGGAGCAGGCTGTTGACAGGTCCTCCAAGGATAATCCACCGGCCTCGGCAGCACCTGGTGGGAGAAGAGGAACAGCAAGTTCAAACAGGAACTGAAGCAAAGGCAGCCTCAGCAGCGGCAGCAGCAGCAGCAGCAGCAGCAGCAGCAGAGGCAGCTGAGGCAGCAGCAGAATCAGGTTGTGCAGGTCTCTACCAGAAGATGAAATATAATGCCTGTCGTCACAGCAGCAGGCATCATGAGCACTGCAAACTGAGGGCTGCATGAGCCATGCACATGATATGTATTGCTGCTGAGGGCTGCATGAGCCATGCACATGATACGTACTGCAGGCTGAGGGCTGCATGAGCTATGCGCATGATATGTACTACAGACTGAGGGCTGCATGAGCCATGCGCATGATATGTACTGCAGGCTGAGGGCTGCATGAGCCATGCACATGATATGTACTATAGACTGAGGGCTGCATAAGCCATGCACATGATATGTACTACATGCTGAGGGCTGCATGAGCCATGCACATGATATGTACTACAGGCTGAGGGCTGCATGAGCCATGCACATGATATGTACTACATGCTGAGGGCTGCATGAGCCATGCACATGATATGTACTGCAGGCTGAGGGCTGCATGAGCCATGCACATGATATGTACTATAGACTGAGGGCTGCATAAGCCATGCATATGATATGTACTACAGGCTGAGGGCTGCATGAGCCATGCACATGATATGTACTACATGCTGAAGGCTGCATGAGCCATGCACATGATATGTACTACATGCTGAGGGCTGCATGAGCCATGCACATGATATGTACTGCAGGCTGAGGGCTGCATGAGCCATGCACATGATATGTACTACAGGCTGAGGGCTGCATGAGCCATGCACATGATATGTACTACACGCTGAGGGCTGCATGAGCCATGCACATGATATGTACTACATGCTGAGGGCTGCATGAGCCATGCACATGATATGTACTACATGCTGAGGGCTGCATGAGCCATGCACATGATATGTACTACAGGCTGAGGGCTGCATGAGCCATGCACATGATATGTACTACATGCTGAGGGCTGCATGAGCCATGCACATGATATGTACTGCAGGCTGAGGGCTGCATGAGCCATGCACATGTTATGTACTGCAGACTGAGGGCTGCATGAGCTATGCGCATGATATGTACTACAGACTGAGGGCTGCATGAGCCATGCACATGTTATGTACTACATGCTGAGGGCTGCATGAGCCATGCACATGATATGTACTGTAGACTGAGGGCTGTATGAGCCATGCACATGATATGTACTGCAGACTGAGGGCTGCATAAGCCATGCACATGATATGTACTGCAGACTGAGGGTTGCATGATCCATGCACATGATATGTACTGCAGGCTGAGGGCTACATGAGCCATGCACATGTCATGGAATATGGTATGAGGGCTGCATAAGCCATGCCCAATACATGTACTGCAGACTCTGTAGAGGTGCGTCGGCTGGCATGGGCGTGTTACCTTTGCAAGAATCGAGCAGCACATATTCCTTCGGTTGAGAGCGCCACTGATCCAGCAGAAGGCTCCTACGGAGGAATGACGCAGTGGGGGGCACCCATGTTCCTTTCAGTGCGCTTCAGATATACCTCAGATATACTTCAGCTACATCCCGGCAGGGGAGCAACATGCCGGTGCCTCAGGTCTTTCGCCAGTTGCCAGCAAACCTGGGCATACTGCCTTTTCGCTGGACCTTGTTCGTTCCAGCACGCCTCTGCTATACATCAGCTACATCTCGGCTAAGGGCCAGGGGGGTCTATGAAATACAGCCATGCTGCCTTGGCCACCCGCTGGGGCCGGTCAAGGTTTGGTCTATCTTGGCATTGTGGTGACCGCATGGCCGCTGAAGTGGGCTGGAGTGTACTAAGAGAAACGACATTGGGGGAGGGCTTCAGATTCAAGGGGGAGCCATGAGGGGTCTAACAGGGTTTTGACTCCAGTTCGGTGATGACCGCCAATGTGCTGCTACGGCGCGTGCTCCGTGAGACGTTTCTTTAACGGGAAAGCTAGTGTGTGTACCTCGCTGATGTGTACGCGTCGAGGCTTCCAGAAAAGCACTTGCGCTCCTCGCGCGTCAGCACCGGGACGCGATCGGACCTCGCTGCGCCTTCTGGCTGCTCTGCCACATTCGTCGCGTGCGTAGTAAACAGGCCGGGCAAAGCTGCCATGCTGCAAGCTCCCACGCCTGTCGTTGTAGCAGGATCTGAATGCGCAGTTGAGTCGAGTGTCGGGAAGTGTCTAGTCGTTAAACGTTTTGAATGTTAGGCATCGACGCATTTGAACCCTCTTCAAATTCCAGCGATGGCGCGGACGTGCCCTATTTTCTAAAAAAATGCCCCCCTTCTCCCCCGCGATCCCCACACACTGCGCCGTGCCGTTCACACGAAAATCACACTATCTTGGTGAATTCTCCTTGCTGTGACCTGTAACCGTACCCTTTTAAGTCAAGCAGGATGGACCCTCTCTACCCCTACCTTGACACCTCTTCCCACCACTCCACCACAACCTCTTCCAACTCCGACATCACCCCCTCCTGCTGACCCCCTCTTCCTGCATCCCTTCGTTCATTTAGTCATCATTGGATGCTCTGGTATTTTCTATAAAGACATCATGCACATTTTTCCTGTTCTTGGCATTCCACCCCTCCTCATGCATCCCTAGTCTGCTAAAACAACTTTCCGTTCACACTGTCCAGTCTGCATATTCCATCCTCTTCGATGTTATCTTGAAACAGTCCCACCGATTGTCGTTAAGTGTCCCCCCCTGTTCTTACTGACCCGCCCTAGTCTCATTTCCCTTCCCAAGGGTATACGGACCGTGGCTTGGGCATCTCGTCAGCCTGTACTTCCCAATATCCACGCCTATCCGCGTTCTCTTTTCTTTTCTTTTCAAGATATCCCGGGGATAAGTCGAGGTATCCCAATACAAAACTTATTTTGCCTGGGCTTAACAAGGTGTAAGACCGGCTGCCCGACCGTAGAAAACCTGTGAGGCGAACACAAAAACAGCCCGGGTGCGTATGAGGCCCCATCAGTCAGCCCCCCTTCATACTTGCCTTGGTAGTTTCGGCTTACTTGCTGCTGGTGTCCTAATTGCTTCAAAAAATCAAGTGTGGCAGACACAGCTGACACATTTTAGGACTGCCGTTACAGTTTGGTTACTTTCTGAGTGGTTTCGGGGATGTTTAGCTAATCTCCACGCTTTGAGGGCGCCACGGTAGATGACGCCAACTTGCAGGTGTCCAAACTCCTTCAGAAAACCAATGCTATGCCTTTCTTGACACAAGTCAGGACTGCTGTTCCAGTTTGGTAGAATTTTGAGGAGGTGTTTGGGGGCTGTTTTGTTTCAATAATGGCCCTCTGGCTCCACATGGCCTGCTTTGAGGGCGCCACGGTAGCTGAGGCCAACTTGTAGGTGTTTAAAATCCAAATGCCTCCAGAACTTGACACGATGAAATGCTGTACTGGTTATGAAACATCTATTTAACTATAAAGGCGCGTTATGGGATCGATCTGGTCATCTGGATACAACAGGCATGTTTAGTTACCGGTAGGTTCATTCGCTTTATTTAAGTCATAAAGACTGGATCGTCATGAAGCAGAGAAATCCATTATAACTGCGAAGCGATTTTGTACATATCCACCGATGGGTTTTTCAGAGGAACTTATTCTTGGTCGGCTATTCATCAAATTTTGATGCTGATCATGGCGAACGGAGCGGAGGTGGGTGAGTCTGGTGGACGTGGTATGGTTGACGCGTTAGGGTGGTTTGGTTGATGCGTGGGTAAGTGGTTAGGGTAAGTGGATGTGCTAGGAGTTATGTGTGGGATATGTGAGCCGGCGGCAATCAATGACGTTACCCCTTAAGTTGGGCCCTGCTCAAAATGGGTTCTACAGGGTTCGGTACTATAGGGTTCGGAGGGGTACTACAGGGTTCGGAGGAAAGAACGAAACAAACACCAGGGGGCAGAGGGAAGAACAGGAAGAATAGTGGGAAATAAAGTGAAGGGACAGACATAAGGCTGGAAAAGAAAGACAAAGGAAGTTCCAGCCTCTGAAAAACTTCTACGCCTCAACGATATCAAACACATTTTCCGCAGTTAAGCCAGGGCATCCCACCCAAGCTTGCCCGGTACAACTCGAGGTAGTCACTAGCTCCGCTCGGAGGACCTACCCATCCCCAGTCCCTAAGTTGATCATGCACGCTAGGGCATTGAAATCATGCATGCAACGCGTCCACATGCCCGCCATCTCCCCTAGCCCCACATCGCTGGCAGCACCGCCTGCCACGCTGCTGACCGATGTGCCGTCCTCTTGTGTCAGCCGTGCTGACGGGGCCGAGCCGCAGCCTTGAGTTCGTGCAGATGTAAGCACACAACCTTTGGCTGGCAAAAGTGTTAATGGGCCCAAACGGCCGTATTGGGAAACCCTGATCTGGACATCATTTTTTCCGGGATCGATTTATCCTAGGACTGAAAGGGATCTAAGTTCTGGCTGACTGGTATGGACACAGAGAGCTGGGATCAGAGAGCGTTCAAGAGGCGGAGAGCCGGAGAGGTGGCAACGTAGAATTACAAAGGGTGGCACACTAGTTCGTAAGACTAGGGCAAGGAGAAATGGAGGATAACAGTGGTGGCACACTAGTCCGTAAGACTAGGGCACGGAAAATGACAGTGGTGGCACACTAGTTCGTAAGACTAGGGCAAGGAGAAATGGAGGATAACAGTGGTGGCACACTAGTTCGTAAGACTAGGGCAAGGAGAATGACAGTGGTGGCACACTAGTTCGTAAGACTAGGGCAAAGAAAATGGCAGAAGGCCCAGTATAAATAGAGAGACACGAGAGGGTTCAACTGCCGGTGGAAGATCAACGTTCAACTTGTAACTACCGAAGGTAAGTCTAGTCGACAGGTTAACTACCGAACGACCGGGAAGGGTGAAACCCTTACAAACTCCCCTACTAAGAGTCGAACGTCCTCGGAGACTTGAACTTAAAACATTCAAACTCAGAGAGGTAAGGCAAGGCAAGTGGACACTCAGGACCGAAAAACAAAGGACTACAGAAAATGAAATTGCAGATATATCCCAGAGAGTCGAAATCCAGACAGGCAAATCTAGATGGAGATTCAGAGGACAAACCCTGAAGGGTAAAGAAATACATACAAGAACACCAAGGCAAATGCAACAAAATTTACTGGAACACAAGTACAACTGACTAAGCCAGGACACGCTGAGGGAACGGCGGCGGCGACTAAATGCCCGAGGCAAAAAGGACAATTCTAGAAGAGCAAAGATCTGAGGAAAGGCACGCGAGCAAAGGACCTAAACAAATAGAACAGAAACACGTGGGAACAGATTCATGCAAGAGCACATACATGGCAATCTACTAGGAAAGCAAGCAAGGCCACGGATCTAGCGGAGCAATGGCGGCGGTATGCGCAAGCAAGTCTGCCGTACTAGCAGAGTAATGGCAGCGGTACGCGGCGGCGCCGCTGTGGGACAGTGGGAGGCCTGGGCAGAAGGATCGTAGGGCATCATGGACGGACGAGGAGGCGGTGGAGGAGAGGACAAGGAACGAGGGACATAGGGAGCATGGTGGAGGAGAGGAGGAGCAACGAAGTAGGAACGGCTGGGACAGTGGCGTAGGTTTGAGGTGTAAGGCTGGGACGAGGACGAGGGACGAAGGAGGGTGCTGAGGGAGGATGGGAGAAGCCGAAGACGAGATGGCGTTGAGCATGGACGTGGTGGTCAAGGACGTAGGGGACAGTGGAGAACCGGGCAAGGTACGTAGTCGAGAGCAAGGCGGTAGAGAGACCGTGGAGGAGTGTCGATGTCATGGCGGTCGGTGGGCAATATCCAGCATGAGCTGGAGCTGCATGGAACATGAGTGGGTGTCAAGGGCATGGAGTCGACTGGTACGAAATTATCGGAGGGCATGAGCCAGCAAGGACATTTCGAGGGGAAGACACCAGAACGAGGATGAGGTTGGTGAAGACGATGGAGACTTGATAGGATCAGTGAACCGAAGGGAAGAACTGAGGGTCGTGAGACGAAAGGCTGAGGTGGACGGACGAGCCAGCAGGGAGTTCCGGGGGCATGTGCCGGCAGGGAGCTGCATGGGAAGTCGACAGTCGTGAGTAAAGTCAAAGATA
The DNA here is from genome assembly GCA_037349105.1 of Limnomonas spitsbergensis. Taxonomy (NCBI): domain Eukaryota; kingdom Viridiplantae; phylum Chlorophyta; class Chlorophyceae; order Chlamydomonadales; genus Limnomonas; species Limnomonas spitsbergensis. Next base: position 841,160 of record JAYJMM010000076.1, on the reverse strand, counting down.
CAGAAAAATCGAAGAGCGGTAGCCAGTAAGAATTTCCAGGAAACGACAGTGGTGTCTAGGGTCGGATCAGTGAAGACCGCGAGGCGAAGGGACGAGGGGTAACGAGGGAGACGAAGACGATGGGACGGTGGGACTAGAAGACGATGGGGACAAGGGTGAAAGCGTCAACAGTTGTACACGCTGTTTCTGAGATCGTTGCCATCGGGTAGTACAAACTCGGGCAGCGCCACTCAGCGCTTTGTTGCAGTGGACCTGCCATGGAGGGCAGATGCTGACGAGGATAGGGGGCAGACACTGGCCGTGCGGCCATGTTCGTAGGAGCAGAAACATTTCCGCATGACAGCGCGGAGATGCGTTCGATGTGACAGAGGCGACGAGGGAATATGGGCAACGAGGGGCAGAGATGTCGAAGGGACGGGGATTCAGAGGGGGGGGCGGAGGCGGAGGTGACGAGGGAGGCAGAGATGACGAGGTAGGGGGGCCGAGGTGACGAGGGAGCAGGGATGACGAGGATGCAGAAGAGAGGCGATGTTGACAAGGTGACGATATGGCAGAGGATGTCGATGGTCGAGGCAAGGTGAAGGGTCGAAGATCGTAGACGGAGCTCTGAAACCAGTTGAAAGGGATCTAAGTTCTGGCTGACTGGTATGGACACAGAGAGCTGGGATCACAGAGCGTTCAAGAGGCGGAGAGCCGGAGAGGTGGCAACGTAGAATTACAAAGGGTGGCACACTAGTTCGTCAGGCTAAGGCAAGGAGAATGACAGTGGTGGCACACTAGTTCGTAAGACTAGGGCAAAGAAAAAGGCAGAAGGCCTAGTATAAATAGAGAGACACGAGAGGGTTCAACTGCCGTAGGAAGATCAACGTTCAACTTCAAACTACCGAAGGAAAGTCTAGTCGACAGGTTAACTACCGAACGACCGGGAAGGGTGAAACCCTTACAAGGACAATCCCAGGCAGATCCTAGGACGATCCTAAGCACATGCTTCGCCGTTTCGGACCTCCCGGGGATTGGTGGCACACGTCCGGGCCCTCACGGGTGACGGTGGCACACTACATGGCATGCCCTGGCTTTAGTGGAAGACGTGGTAGAAATCGTTGAGGCTTAGACGTTCTCAGAGACTGGAACAACCTTTGCCTTTCCTTGCCAGCCTTTTGTCTGCCCCTTCACTTTGTCTACCCTTTTTCCTTCTTTGTCTGCCCCTTTTACTTAGGCGGCCAAGCGGCCAAGCCTTATTTGAGCAGGCCCCAGAGGTGTAGCGTCATTGACTACCTAGCATTCCGTCCCGGCGGGGACAGTAGCACACGACTGGCCCTCCCGGGGGTCAATGGCACACGTCACGGCCCTCCCGGGGTTTGGTGACACACGTCATGGCCCTCCCAGGGTCGGTGGCACACGTCCCAGCCCTCACGGGGGTCAGTGATACACGCCCCGGGGTTGTGACACACGTCATGGCCCCGCTGGGGCCCAGTGGCACACGGCCAGCCTTCCTGGGGGTCAGTGATACACCCCCCCGTCCCGCCCGGGGATTTCGTGACACACGTCCCGGCCCTCCCGGGGGTCGGTGACATACGTCCCGGACCTACCGGGGGTCGGTGGCACACGTCCCTGCCTTCCCGGGGATTGGTGACACTCGTCGCGGCCATTCCGGAGGTCGGTGGCTCATGTCCCGGCGTTCCCGGGGGTCGGAGGCTCACGTCCCGGCGTTCCCGGGGTTCGGTGGCTCACGCCCCGGACCTCCCGGGGATCGGTGGCACACGTCCCGGCCTTACCGGGGGTCGGTGACACTCGTCGGTGACACTCGTCCCGGCCTTCCCAGGGGTCAATGGCACACGTTCCGCCCTTACCGGGGGTCGATGACACTCGTCGCGGCCTTCCCAGGGGTCGGTGGCACACGTCCCGGCTTCATGTTCCAGACTTCCAGCTGTTGTCGTTGCATCTGCTGCTGTTGCTGAGACTGTTGTTGCTGCTGCTGCTTCGATGTTGTGGGCAAGGCACCGTGTCATTAGGAAGGTGACAGCACAGCATACCATCCGAGGCAGTGGGCATGATAAGGGATCATGGGAGGGCAGGGATCCTATTGCCCAGGCGGTTAAATATCTCTCTGCCAGTCAGGCCCCGCCACCGGTGCCGTGTTATATGATAAGCAAGTCAACCTTTGCACCATGTGCAATCTGCCCAAGCTTGAGCCTCGGCACTACACTCTGCACCAGCCCCCTGTACAGCTAGAGGGCGCACTTGTTTGTCCACCCTTGACATTGGCGTTCCCATGCATCGCACCAATGGCGGCACCCACACTCACACCGGCGCCTGCATTCAACCGCCCCACTGCTGCCTAAGTCAGGCGTGCCCGCCCGCCTGGCCTCCCATGCGCACCCACCGGACAGGGCGCTGCTCCCGCTGCAGACATGATCACGCAGGAGGCCTGCCGCTTGCTGCAACAGCCACTGTTGGACACACAGCTAAAAGCTTTGCAAATCTTGGCATCAAATCTGCTGTTGCAAGCAGGAGTTGCGGAGGTGGCCCGACAGTCTGTGCAACATCAGCATCAGCAATAGGAGGAACAACAGCAGCTGAAGATGCAACAATAGCAGCAGCAGCAACAACAGCAGCTGGAGCACGCAATATAACTTCATTGCGGGCAGCAGATCGATCATGTTGCATGTGGCCAGCAGGTCGCAGGTGGCAACTTCATGTCCCTGGCCAATATGGTTTAAGGGGTCTGCTTCAGGGCGATGCATAGGGACGGAGGATGCTTTGGAGGGGCTTCATGTGAGGGCGAAGAGCTGGGTTGGGTGTGCTGCATGGCAGTTCCAGACGTTGGTTTAAGGGTGTTGCATGGGAGGCAAGGCGCTGGTTTAAGGGTGTTGCATGGGAGGCAAGGCGCTGGTTTAAGGGTGTTGCATGGGAGGCAAGGCGCTGGTTTAAGGGTGTTGCATGGCATGGCAAGGCGCTGGTTTAAGGGTGTTGCATGGCATGGCAAGGCGCTGGTTTAAGGGTGTTGCATGGCATGGCAAGGCGCTGGTTTAAGGGTGTTGCATGGCATGGCAAGGCGCTGGTTTAAGGGTGTTGCATGGGAGGCAAGGCGCTGGTTTAAGGGTGTTGCATGGGAGGCAAGGCGCTGGTTTAAGGGTGTTGCATGGGAGGCAAGGCGCTGGTTTAAGGGTGTTGCATGGGAGGCAAGGCGCTGGTTTAAGGGTGTTGCATGGCATGGCAAGGCGCTGGTTTAAGGGTGTTGCATGGCATGGCAAGGCGCTGGTTTAAGGGTGTTGCATGGCATGGCAAGGCGCTGGTTTAAGGGTGTTGCATGGCATGGCAAGGCGCTGGTTTAAGGGTGTTGCATGGCATGGCAAGGCGCTGGTTTAAGGGTGTTGCATGGGAGGCACAGGCACTGTCTAGTGAAGGGGTGCTATCACTGTTTCCTGTGGCTCTCAGCATGTTTGTGTCACTCTTATGAAACCCCAACCACCTCACATAACAGGTGTAGAGGACAAAGGGTGCAGAGGACAAAGGACACCTTAAGGCTGCCTGAGCAGGGCAAGAGGGCTCTCGCTGTTGCATGCAGGCCTAGGGATCAGCGGGATGCTGCCTTGACACTGGATGGACTGTTATTGGCTATGCTGCATCTATGGTTACACGAGATGGAGAAGGCGTTAACGACACGATGTGTTGCATTGCAAAGCCTCGCATCGGCGTCTATCTGTGCGACATGTACTGGCTGGAAGCCCATTACAGCAAAATTTGCCGCCCCTGGGCGCGATGGAGCAAACATAGATATCATTCGTAAGCGTATCCAATTGAGGAAAGAGTATAGCTGTGACCTCAGGTTAAAGTGACATTTTAGTACGGATGCGGACTACCGGTAGTGGGTAGTACTCCCTCTGTTTGTAATTGTCTGCTGCGTGACATTTCAACATAATGATCTTCCAGCAAAGTTCGGTTGGGGAGGTTGGTAGCCAGGATGGCTGTGCCTTGCTTGGAAATTCGCATGGACGCGATGCATTGTTTATGTTGCTTGCAAAAGGAATTCGAATCGGTAGAAAGAACGAAACACCGACCTCATGTTTTAACCTACACTTTCTGTACCACAACATATTGCTGCTGTGTGGTGGCCATGCTAGTTGACACTCTTACTTGGTTTGGGGGCTCACTCTATCTTGCTGTAGCTACCGGTAGCCATGCTAGTTGGTTTGCGCTATCTTGGGCCCAATTCCACTAGGGCGCTCGACGACAAAATGTCGAGTTGCAAGGTACGTGCAGCCAGGGATGCCCCGGCACTGTTGAAGTTGGGTGCAGCAAATGCAGGCCGCTGCTAAACGACAGCCCAGGCGATCGGAGGGACTGCTAAGGGGCACACGTCGACATTCACCATTGGGTTGGCCAGATCGGTGCCAAATTCTACGCGGGAAAGATTCAAATTCATTTACAACTTTGTAGCTGGGGCACCTTGTGGGGCACCTTGAGTTGTAGCTGGGGCACCTTCATGTGTAGCTGGGGCACCCTGAGTTGTAGCTGGGGCACCTTGAGGTGTAGCTGGGGCACCTTGAGGTGTAGCTGGGGCACCCTGAGTTGTAGCTGGGGCACCTTGAGTTGTAGCTGGGGCACCTTGAGTTGTAGCTGGGGCACCTTGAGTTGTAGATGGGGCACCTTCAGGTGTAGCTGGGGCACCTTGAGGTGTAGCTGGGGCACCCTGAGTTGTAGCTGGGGCACCTTGAGGTGTAGCTGGGGCACCTTGGCATCATCAGCCACAACTCGGCGGCGTTCCTTTAGATGCGGCTCGTTGTTGACTGTTGAGGGCACGTCCGCTGCGCTTGGTGGCAGCTGGTGGCAGCTGGACAGCTGGTGGCAGCTGGTGGCAGCTGGTGTCCGCTGCGCCTGGTGGCAGCTGGTGGCAGCTGGTGGCAGCTGGTGGCAGCTGGTGGCAGCTGTGTCCCCGCCTTGGGCCGGAAGAGTTTGGTGCTGTTGGCCGTAGGCTGCGACGTAGCTGAATTGTAGCTGAAACATCTTGAATTGCAGCCAAAGCACCCTGAAGCGTGTCTTAATCACATCTTCGAAATTAGTATTGACGAAATTGCACATCCCCTGACGCGCAGCAGCGGCTGGAGAAGAGAGCCGACTGTGGCAGAGTTTATTTATCATTTTCTGATGGCGTTGGCATCGTTGAAGTTGTTTTTATTATGCATTCGAGTCGTTGGAGTCGGATTTCACCTGAAGCCGGATAGAAATCTCGGCACATCTCGGCATATCTTGGCATATCTTGGCATGTCTTGGTATACCTTAGCATATCTTGGCATATCTCGGCACATCTAGGCATAGCTCGGCATATCTTGGCATATCTTGGCATATCTTGGCATATCTTGGCATATGCTCATCTGCCGGCACTCTCAATCAAGCATTGCAGCCCCCCTGACGTTTTCCCCCTCGATGTAGCTGAATTGTAGCTGAGGCACTACCCTGAATTGTAGCTAAAGCACCCTGAATTGTGTCTGACTCAGCTACGAAATAAATGTTGCTGCATGACGCACATCTTGATGTGTTCCCCCCCTCCATGTATTGCCCCCTCTCCATGTGATGCCCCCTCTCCATGTGATGCCCCCTCTCCATGTGATGCCCCCTCTCCATGTGTTGCCCCCTCTCCATGTGATGCCCCCTCTCCATGTGTTGTCCCCTCTCCATGTATTGCCCCCTCTCCATGTGTTGCCCCCTCTCCATGTGATGCCCCCTCTCCATGTATTGCCCCCTCTCCATGTGTTGCCCCCTCTCCATGTGATGCCCCCTCTCCATGTATTGCCCCCTCTCCATGTGTTGCCCCCTCTCCATGTGATGCCCCCTCTCCATGTATTGCCCCCTCTCCATGTATTGCCCCCTCTCCATGTGATGCCCCCCCTCCATGTGATGCCCCCTCTCCATGTGATGCCCCCTCTCCATGTGTTGCCCCCTCTCCATGTATTGCCCCCTCTCCATGTATTGCCCCCTCTCCATGTATTGCCCCCTCTCCATGTGATGCCCCCTCTCCACGTGATGCCCCCTCTCCATGTGATGCCCCCTCTCGATGTGTTTCCCCCTGTCGATGATCCCCCCGTGCGCAGGAGCGCCTATTTGACCAGTCGTACGCCTACCGAGTGAACGTCTGCGAGAAGAGAGGGCTCATTGCCGTGGCGAACCTCAAGAAGCAGCAGCTCAGCAGCCAGATCCACAAGAGCGACTCGAGCGTGGTGCAGGTGCAAGCTGGCGGGGGGGGAGGGGGGGAATGGGGGCGCATGCTGAGGTTTTCAGGTGTTTAGGTGTACAGTTGTACGTACCTACATGTGTTCAAGTGTACAGGTGTACAAGTGTACAGGTATACAGGTGTACAGTTATACAAGTGTGCAGGTGTACAGGTGTGCAAGTGTACACGTGTACAGGTGTGCAAGTGTACAGGTGTACAGGTAAACAAGTTTACAGGTGTACAGGTTTGCAAGTGTACAGGTATACAAGTGTACAAGTGCATGTGCCTTGGGCGCCCACGCGGCTGCGGCCGAGCCTCTGCTTGTGCATGGCCCAGAGGTGTAACGTCATTGACATACAGGTACATATGCCTGTACCTCGAAGTAGATAGAATGTGCTGGTTGGACAGTATGTTGGTTGGTTGGTTGGCTGGTGCTTGGTTGTGCAGAATGTGGTGGTTGGACATTGGTTACAGAGCAGGAACCCCCTAGCTCAGGGGTGTCACCTTTCCGGGTGTTTTTGCCGAAGGCAAAATAAGTTGGGAAGTTGCCGATAAAGATGAGACGGCCTCCGGAGGCAAAATACACGGGATGCATACACCATAAAATATATTGACTTCAACTTCCCAATATTATGATGGTGAGAAGAATAATAACTCGTATTACTACTTTCCCGCTATCCCCCTACCACAGGTCTACATGCCGTACGCATGCAAGCTTCTGTTCCAGGAGCTGATGGCCATGTGCGTGGTCCCGCGCATGCAGTTTGACGACAGTGTGAACGGGCGATAGTGTGGACAGGCGGTTGAAGAGTGGTGTGGGGATGGGCTCCTCATCCACGAATGGGGGCCCACTGGAGTGATTTGAATAAGGGCGGGGCGAGGCCTTGGGGTGGATGCCAAAATGGATGCCAACATGGCATTTCCCGTGGGCCGCGTTGAGATCCGCAGGGTTGAGATCTGCACGCGGATCTAGCATGCGGCCGAGTAGCCTTTTGAGCAGGGCTCAGTGGTGTAACGTCATTGACATATTCAGCTATGCAGACCAGCCCACTTAAGGGTGCGCAACTAGCCGGCTTGACGCCCACACGGCCGAGTTTTTTGTCCGGGCCCATGGATGGAATGTCATTGGCTAGCTTGACATCGACGCGGTGTGGCATTTTTTGCCCCCCAGGCTGTGCCGTACCCTAGGGGGGTTTACCGGCTCTTTTTATCACTTGTCCACCAGGTCACCCCCTGCCGTGCTTCCTTCAAAGCCACGGCACCAAATCCTACGCCGGAAGTGACAGCGATTGCACGCAGCCTGAAGCAACGGTACCAACAGCTGCACCGCTAGAGATAGAAAATGCACGCAGCCTGAAGCATAGGTACCAGCAGCTGCACCGCTAGTGACAGTTATTGCACGCAGCCTGAAGCAACGGTAGCAGCTGCACCGCTAGTGACAGTTATTGCACGCAGCCTGAAGCAACGGTAGCAGCTGCACCACTAGTGACAGTGATTGCACACAGCCTGAAGCAGCTGCACCGCTAGTCAATAACGTTACACCTCTGGGCCCGCTCAAACCTCGGCCGCGTGGGCGCCCAACTGTTCAGAAGGAGAGGAACAAAAGGAGAGGCCGGAAGGCAAAGTGAGCAGACCAAGTCCAACACCTGAGTTCCATTCGAGACTAGCCCAACCTGCAGGTTGGCGAGGCATGCGGACGGCGTTGCCCATCCGGCGGGGCGCTGTTCATGCGCATGAGGTGATGGAGTGCTACGGATTCAAGTTCCGTCAGGGCACGCACTGCAAACAGGCCGGCGATAGGAAAACCAGCAGGAAGTGCGGGACGAGGCTACTCATGCTCGAGGGAAATGCGCATGCAAGAAGCAAGGGTGTGATGCATGCGGGTGGGGTGCTGCGCTTGGGCGTTGTGCATTGATGTCAGCGCGACGCAACACATGCCAAACAAGCTGAAAAACGAGTCCCACAGCGCTGTATACACCTGAATCCACCTGAATCCATACTGACACTGAGGGCCCTACTGCAGTATTACTTCTGTAGCTGCCTCCTCTAATATTGTCGCGGCTGCTGACCGTGTATTTGCTTAGGGATTAAGAACTGCCGGATAACTCTCGCTGCTGCACACATGCTGGTAGGCTTAGCTGCTGCAGCTTAGTGACCTTGTTGGCTTGTTTAGATAGGCTGTCAGTGGCCACGATTGTTCGACGTCTGAAACCAGGTGTGTTCAAGCCTCATGCCTTCCGGTGGTCTGAAATAAAGGTCGAAGCAAGAGCTCTCATTTTACCGGTGTGGTTCAGTTCGACCGAAATCCACTTTCAGTTGCCCTCGTGTGAATCGCCACCCACGGTATGTAACATGTAAGGAAGCATATGCCCCAAGCCAACTGCCGGGGCGGAAAAGTGCTTGTGACATCCGCATGTCATCAGGGGCATGACACGGTGGTTCGGCTGTTGCAGGATTCAATGGCCGGAGTAGCAATACCGTAAGCTAGCATGACACTAATCACCAAAGTATCACCCAGATCTTCAGGATAGGATAGGGAGAGGCAGAGTATGTATCTCAGAACAGATTTACAATCGACACACAGCCTCTAGTAGTAACTCAGTGACTCACAGCGGGTTCAGATCAGCAGGCAGGCTACCCTGTGCGAGGCAAGGCGGCAAAGTCCAACTTAAGTCTCAGTGTCCAAGTTTGTTTTGAATCAGCCTTAAGGTCTGTCAAAGCTGGTCCGGTACCCACTGAATGGACACAATGAATGTGTCATTAAAGGGCACAGTGACGGTCGAGTGGTTCTGTCACGACGTATGGGTGCACCGCACGTATGGGTGGCTTGTACCGCTTTTTGGTTTCGGATTTCGTCTGTTTGTGGTACTTAGAAGATGCCTGGCTAACTCCAGGCATTCTTCTCTTCTTACTCAAGTAACATACCGAAGTTGAATCACCCTGCTATCTGTAAACTGTTCTGGGATTAACGTCCAACTGTGATATTTCGGCCTCTTATCAAGGCCAGGACACTGCACTAATAGGAGATCTCTAGTTTACACTACACTGATCCTATTTCTCCAAGACCACATCATTCAGTAATAGGCCCTGATCGTTACACTGATCGAATATCTCTAGTTAACCACTACACTTATTCGTGATCTCTAGCATCAGCTTCTCTACTTCATCCATCTCAGCTCTATCTCTCGATTATACCCTACACTGTGAGCTTCAACAGTTCTATCTCTAGGTTATAATTCGACACTGTGAGCTGCTACCCAAGCCTTTCCTGGCTACCAAGTCGATTTACTGCACCAGCAGTCGATCCTCCTCATCAGAGAGTCGCCTCTTCGGCTCCACCTTTCTCATCACTTCGGCTGGATCAACCCTCAAGTCCGTTCCACACCATTTCCTACTGTCAACAGTCGGCTTCAGTACAACTAGCCCCAGCAGGAACGAGTTCACTTCGCTACTTTTGTCAACAGTAAGAGAGGAATCATCAAAGGTTAGTGCAGTAACCCGAGGATTAGTCGAGGATAAACTGTCTGCCAGCAGTTTATCGCTCCTGCACACGCTAGTTAACCCCTATAAAGGGCACTTAGCACTCCAATAGGGAGTCACTCATCAGGTGACAGAGTATAAATGCAGACCCCTCTGCCATGCATCTACTCCGACATCTAGCTACATACATTTAAGCATGCACATATTCTGAAATATGTGGATACGGTTGCGTCGCATGTTGGGCTTAGTACATTACTGGCGTACCAGCAGGAAGTTAGACCAATAGCAGGATCCGCTTCACCAAAGGTGATGCTACTGCCGTCATCTTTCCAAGTCGCTGCGCACGGACCGCGTGGGCTGTCACTTCCAATGGCGGTAACGGCGTCCTTCGCTGCAGCCTGGGTAGTCAGGACTTTTAGGCATATCGGATTGCATGTCTTTGAAATGCTGGAGCATGCAGAAGTGCACGAATCTCCCAGAGCACTCCAAACATAAGTGTTGGTTTCGAAGCAAGAAGCCGCTGTGGGCGAGGGTGGAGAAGGAGAGGGAGGAACAGGCGGAGAGAAAATATATTGTGGAGGATGGGGCGGGGAAGGGGGAGGTGATGGAGGCAAGGTAGGAGTGGGTGGTGAAGGCGGGGGGTGCGGGGGGGATGGGAAAGGAGGTAGGGGGGGGAGGGGAAGGAGGGATCGGGGGAGGTGGGGGAGGCGGTGACGGGGGTACGTCGGTAACATGGGGCCGCTTGAAATCCGCTTGAATGGGAGGAAATCCTGCTTGAAACAGGGTCAAACCGGAGATCAAGCGGGCTATCGCTTGAATCAAGCCACTGAAACCAGCGTTTGATTCAAGCCGAAATCAAGCGGGTATCAAGCGGATTTAATCAAGCCAAAATCAAGAGAGAATCCAGCGCCTTGAATCAAGCCGGAATCAAGAGAGAATCCAGCGCCTTGAATCAAGCCGGAATCAAGAGAGAATCCAACGTCTTGAATCAAGCCGGAATCAAGGGGGAATCAAGCCCATCGATTGAATTAGGCGCTTTGAATCAAACCGGAGATCAAGCGGGCCATCGCTTGAATCAAGCCATACGAAACAACACTTATCATTCAAGCCGGAATCAATCACGTACAGTCATGACAACATCAGCAAATTAAATCGAAGCCGGAATCAAGCGTTATTACACAAACCAACGTGTTTGAATCAGTCGTACTACCCGTGGCCACATGCACTCAACCTATGCCACCCGCATTAAACGCTAGCGCAACCCTCGGCCTATAACCCAATACCAAGGGCCAAAAACCCAACATCATTGTTCACCTCCAAAACGACAATCATTCACAACAAGAGCTCCCAAGTCACAAGACCCCAATGTTCACAAGTGTTCATAACATGGAACACTCTAGTGGCTGACAGCGGCCAACTACACAAAGGCGCTAACAGTGCTTTCCATACACACGAATTATCAAGGTGGCCCATCCGTATGTTTCACCGACAGCCTGCACAATCGCGATCTCCTCCACAATCCACTTCGCATGGCTGACTCCCTGGTTCCCAGCCTTGTTTTGCATCCTGTTCTTCACCTGAATAAAAAAAGATTAGGAATGTCTTATGACCATCTGAATACAGATTTTTGTTAAGAACTGTTACGATATGATGTAAGAGTGTTTCTTGAATTGCTATGTAAAGAATAATCTTACCTTGAAACTGAAGAACGCTACTTGCTCCATAGCAACTGTCACATTGCTGACAGCGTGCCGGGTCTGAGCGTTTATGCTGGATGCGTTTGTCGGCTCAAGGGCCCGGGCGATGCCCGCCAGAAAGGCATGTTGGTCAAAGGGGCCACCGTTGGGGAGGGCCCTGGTATCAAACAAAGGGAGGCGTGAAATAAGCAAATAATCACTGCAAAAAATCAAAATGCCATTGGATGATGTGAAGTGAAGCTGTAATTTGCTGGCAGTAGGCTCAACTCAGTGAAGCATGTTAAATCAAAGTGACACACCAGTACAGATCGTTAACCAGCATCCCATCAGCCCATGCCCTGAAGGCATCCACCTCAGCCTTGCTGGCGCTCTTTCCCAACGGTTTGCAGAAAGCCTCCCGGAAATGCGAATTGGTGTGCGAACATGGACGCACCTTCAAACATCATCCACCATGATCCCATGCAGGTGTCCTCCCGTCCCGCAGATACTGTAAATGACAAAACACTCAACTGTCTGTGAAGAAGAAGAGGGGATACGTGCAGATTTAAATTGATATGTGTTTGGTTGATGGTGTTCTCGCGTGATGACCAAGGCCCATGCGACAAAACCCTTGCATGTGCTCGCAATAGATGGCCTTACCTGGGCCCTGCTGCCTGAAAGACAGCATACTTAATGATGAACCAGAATTCGCAAGGAAATATTTGATGGCCTTTGGCTAATTTCCCTGCAGCATCAGAAGTTGGTCATTCGAGGTAGCAGGCAGCCATGTAGTAGTAGTCAGGCTCAGTCAAATTTCGCAGTGCGGGGGCAGACCATCTGACATGTTTAGCATTTCTACAAGTCGCGGACATCCTACCTTTCATCGTTAACGTGTCCTCTGTCGCATCTCCACCGTCAGTTTGAAGTGAGGTTCACGCCAGATCTGAGACAGAGAACGCATTCGCCAGGTTTGCTTCCCCGTCAGCTTCAATGCATCCATATTCCACCTAGAAATCAGGAATCAATGTGAAGTCAGGCAGCGTGAGGACGAGAGAACTATGACGAGTTTCCTACCGTTGCTCCCGGATCTTAAGATTTTTGGCACATCCCGCTCCTGGCAGCTTATGCATGCCTAAACCTTGCGATATTATATCCAGTTGTCGTCAGGGATCATTTGAGACTGGTGAGGTCATGAGGGGCAGGCTCTGACGGCACAATTGGCTCCATACCTCGAGCCCACACATCGGTGCGGTACACAATTTTTTCAACGAAAAAACATCGACAGCGTACAGTGAGGGGCTCACAGAGACGAGCATGACCATTGGTACCTTGCAAGCTTATACCACTGGCCGTTCGCCTGTTTTGGTTTTGTCACAGTCAGGTGTGAGGCCGGCCTAATGGAGAATGGATACGTCTGTCGCGTCTTTAGAGAGTTGGAGAGGCAAAGTGACTCCCTTTAGGGGGCTCCTTATCGGGATAGCACAGGAGCTCCTGTGCTATCCCGATGATTCTCTAAAGCGCGATGACGATTTCGTCATACCGGTACCCACACAAATTACACTGTGTGACCGTGACCAAACGACGAATTTAGCCTTATGGGTGCGGTTGGGTGTGGGGTGCTGTCATGCCCTACAAGCGCGGGCGTGGAACCCGGTGGGTGGACCCCTTAAAAGTGAAAATGTGTTATGCACCGGTAACATACGCATTCAGTCGAAACTTTGAGCTAAATATGTAATCATCGATGCAAATGAGCTCTTTGAAGACGCCTTAAAAGCTCAGAAATGGCTGAACCATCCAAGGATACCGAGGAGGAGGAGGACGAGGAGTATATTTGATAGCGCCCGGCACCTCTGCGGCGCCCTAATGCCGATGCCGGCCTTCGCGCGGGAATGGCCTTGAGAACAGCAAAAAACACGTTTCAAGCAGGTTATAATTCTTTGCCGGTACAATGCAGGCAGAGCAGTAGGTATCATATGCCATGAGAACAATGCATGCAGTAGATCCCCGCATGAAAGACAGAAACCCTGCATGCATGCATGACTTCCCCGCCAGCGCCCCACCCGCACGACAACACCATGCATGCACGCATAGCGTCATGCTGGCACGACAACAGTACAACACCCCGCATGCATGCAGTTGCGCCCTACCGGCACGACCGCACCATGCCGGCATGCATAGCCAACAACAAAGCGCCACAATGACATGACCCGCCCTGCCTCCTCGTAGAAGCGCACTAGCGCCCCGCTAGCACGACATCATCGTGCCTGCATGCAGTAGCTCCATATTGGCACGTCATAACCATGCATGCATGTAATGCATGCAGTAGCGCCCTGCCGGCACGACAACACCTTGCCTGCCTGCATTAGTACCCTGCCGGCATGACAGCACCATGCGTGCATGCATAGCGCACTAGTGCTCCGCCCGCACGACAACAATCTGCTTGCATGCATAGAGCACTAGCGCCCCGACGGCACGACAACAGCCTGTTTGCATGCATAGCGCACTAGCGCCCCCCGCACGATAGCGCCTTGCTTGCATGCATAGCGCACTAGCGCTGCGCCGGCACGACAACACCCTACTTGCATGCATGGCACACTAGCGCACCGCCGGCACAACAACACCCTGCTTGCATGCATAGTGCACTGGCGTGCCGCCAGCACGACAACACCCTGCTTGCATGCATAGCGGACTAGCGCCCCTCCGATACGACAAAACCCTGTTGGCATGCATAGCGCACTAGCGCGCCGCCGGAACGACAACACCCTTTTTGCATGCATAGCGCACTGGTGGATGTATTTCCACAAAGCCTTAAGTAGCGGTACCAGCAACAACACCGCTAGTGACAGTTTTTGTACACAGCCTGAAGCAACGGTACCGGCAACAACACCGCTAGTGACAGTGTTTGGACACAGCCTGAAGCAACGGTACCGGCAACAACACCGCTAGTGCATGTGATTGCTAACAGCCTGAAGCAGCGGTACCAAAAACAAAACCGCTAGTGACAGTGATTGCACACAGCCTGAAGCAGCGGTACCGGCAACAACAACGCTAGTGACAGTGATTGCACACAGTCTGAAGCAGCGGTACCGGCAACAACAACGCTAGTGACAGTGATTGCACACAGCCTGAAGCAGCGGTACCGGCAACAACAACGCTAGTGACAGTGTTTGGACACAGCCTTAAGTAGCGGTACCGGCAACAACAACGCTAGTGACAGTGTTTGGACACAGCCTGAAGCAACGGTACCGGCAACAACACCGCTAGTGCATGTGATTGCTAACAGCCTGAAGCAGCGGTACCAAAAACAAAACCGCTAGTGACAGTGATTGCACACAGCCTGAAGCAGCGGTACCGGCAACAACAACGCTAGTGACAGTGATTGCACACAGTCTGAAGCAGCGGTACCGGCAACAACAACGCTAGTGACAGTGATTGCACACAGCCTGAAGCAGCGGTACCGGCAACAACAACGCTAGTGACAGTGAGGGGGCAGAGTGGGAGGTTTGGGGAAAGAGAGGAGAGGGATCAAGGTGTGCCAGACTGCCAGGCAAGAGGGTGGCGGCCAAGGGGGGGGAGCATAAGGGGAGGGGAGGGGGCAGAGTGGGAGGTTTGGGGAAAGAGAGGAGAGGGATCAAGGTGTGCCAGACTGCCAGGCAAGAGGGTGGCGGCCAAGGGGGGGGAGCATAAGGGGAGGGGAGGGGGCAGAGTGGGAGGTTTGGGGAAAGAGAGGAAAGGGATCAAGGTCGCATCACTGTCGCTTATAGTGTTCAGCGCTCCCGCTCTATTCTTTCACTTCATGTCTAGGCTTGCTGCCCACTGGCATAAGCAAGTGTGCAGCATGCTGCAAGGGTATTGGCTGTTCAGCCCGATGAACATCAGCAAATTAAGAACTCATAGCCCGACCGCATAACCGCAGCTTATTGCGGTCAGCACTCTTGCTCTATTCCTGCACTTCCTGTCTAGGCTTGCTGCCCACTGGCATAAGCAAGTGTGCAGCATGCTGCAGGGGTATTGGCTGTTCAGCCCGATAAACCTGAGTAAATTAAGAACCCATATGTCGCACCATAAAGCAGTAAACGCGCCAATATGGTAAACTCCGTAATCTCCGGTAAAGGCGCCTTAGAGAGGTGTCCTTCTACTCACAAACAGGCTCCTTGTACATCAGACAAGAGCTGTTAACTGGCTACTGTAAGGTTCAGCCCTAGCAGGAAGTCTCTCTGCCTAGGGATAAGTCTGGGTGTCCCTGTCTCGTGGGTACCGCCCCTACTACTTCACTCGAGATGTGCGCTTCAGGTCCGTGGCGGACTTCTCCCTCACGACAGTGATGGGCGCCTACGGGCAGACTTCGTGACTACTCACTGGCTGCGGGTGCTCAACGAGTTAAGCTTCTAAACTTGTATTTGAAGGTCAGGCAATATCTTTGGGAGGCACCGGCTTTCTGGCTGTATGGTCGCGATTCAGCTGGGCAATATCAGGTGCACTTACCGCGTCGCACGCGGTGAGGGGTACGGGATCGTAGACTGCGAACTACTGTTCTGCAGAGATCTCGTTCCTCAACTGAGGTCTTGTTCTTCTGCTGTCTCTGCGGAGGTTGAGCTAGTCTTGACTTGATATAGGTACTGACGTTATGAACACCTCAGGCCTCGTGCATTGGATGACGGCCGGAGCTTGTTACATAAGAGGTCTGTCCTTTTGAAAGGGACGAAGTAGCTAGTTTGGCAATTGCCGGGATATATATTGAATCGGCAAACCCTAATTCAGAGTACGGGACAGCTAAACCCCTGGCGTAAGCGGGTTTCTAGGTTCCTATTCAAATAAGGAGGATCCGCAGGGAAGCTGCGAAGCCTCCGCGGTCGCAAACTGCGGCCTAAACGGTTTTGGCACGTATACCGTAATATACCGTGACAGCTGTCGCACCATAAAGCAGTAAACGCGCCAATATGGTAAACTCCGTAATCTCCGGTAAAGGCGCCTTAGAGAGGTGTCCTTCTACTCACAAACAGGCTCCTTGTACATCAGACAAGAGCTGTTAACTGGCTACTGTAAGGTTCAGCCCTAGCAGGAAGTCTCTCTGCCTAGGGATAAGTCTGGGTGTCCCTGTCTCGTGGGTACCGCCCCTACTACTTCACTCGCCCCCCCGCTCCTCAGCGTTAAGCCTGTCGGGCATGCGCTGGGAGCCGGAAAAAAGGGGTCGGTACTGTTAGGAAGAAACTTCTGGCAATATGTACACCTCAGAAGATCAAAAGTAAAAGGAAATTTGCCTGGTTCAGGCCTTCTCCGCCTTTGCCTGGTTCAGGCTATATACACACATCTGCCTGGTTCAGGCCTTCTACACGCATCTGCCTGGTTCAGGCTGTTTTCAAGGCAAGATTCTCATAATCACTGCAAGCACTGCGCACATACTGCGCGTCATTCTAAGCATCTCAGTTGCTCATCACCAACTTGGCTGTTAATCAGAATCGTTAGGCCAGGCTAAGTATAACCGCTGCTCTCGCCCCACTGCGCCCTAGACGCCTGGTCTTTAAGGCCACAGGAAATGCGCGCCGCAGCAGCGGCTTCTGCCCCCTTGGGTACTATCACTACTCCACAAAATCAAGTCTTGTCGTCCATGCGCTAGCATATGTACTACCGCAGCCTTGCTGCTGCGGCTCTGGAGAAACAAATTTTCGTAACCCGTCGCTGCTCTAGGTCTTGTCGCCACCTAGCATAAACCGCCATTGACTCGCTGGCCTCCGGCCCAGCACCTGCCGTGCACTAGGACCAGGTGCGCTGTGCCTGAATGCGTCTTCTGCTGCTCAGCCTCTGCCCTTTCCGGCCGGTTGCGGTGTGAGTACCGTCACATGCTCAGCAGCCTTGCCGCTCTGGGCTTGGCCTTCCCTGAGGTTCAGGTATCGGTGCACCCTTCAAGTGCCAATTCCTCTTCTTTGTTGGAAGCCTAGCGCCACCTTGGCCCATCTATGGACCGCTCACGGGGTGACACTGGCCTCTCCTCATCCAAGGAATATCTTCCTCCAAAAAGTCTCTGCTTCCAAGAAGCCTCTCGCTCATCTTCCTCCTCTTCCGTCTCTTCCCCCTCTTCCGTCTCATTCTCCTCTTCTGCCGCAGGCCTGTGATCTGTGACAGACAGGTCCCCCATTTCCAGGGCGAACTTCTCCCACAGCACCACCTGCTGCGTCAGTACAGTGATCTGCTCCTCATCGGTCATATTCAAGTACCCTGGCACCGTGATTACGAACGTGCTCAGCTTGCCCCTGGTGGCCATTGGCAGCCCCTCATAGAACATGTGCGAGACCGAGTGCCTTCTGCCAAAGTAGTCCACTGCATCCCTGGAGATCTGCAGCAGCTCTGCTGTGGACAGGACTCTGTGCGCAAACGCCTCCACTGTCTCCTCTGGCTCGACCTCTGGATCCAAGGTTGTTTTGACTCCCAGCTTGAGGTTGGTGATCGCGGATCTCTCATCCGAGGTCGGCTTCCCCACCTCCTCCTTTACCACCCTGATCCACAGGGTAAGAAGGGAAACCTCACAGCACTGCTCCTCTGCTGGAGCGGCCCACTGCCCCCCGATCCTTTCCATATCCTTGGTGGCCCTGTCCCCTGCGTGGGGCGCTGCCCTGATGGCCGCCATCAACGGCCCCACACTGGCAGGCTTGTTGTTCCACAACCTGGCCAGGGATCGCACGAGCATGGCCATGGCCGAGGGTGACTGGCAGGATCCGACAATTTCCCCTGCCACCACGTCCAGCGCCGGTGGTTCATCCGACAGCGCCAGCCTGTTGTGTGATCCCCAATAGCCACACGCTTGGCAATATTTCTTGGCTGCAACCGCGCCCGGGTGTGACATATCCAACACCGGCACGTTGCCTTGGATAGCTGGGATTTTGGTATATTTGGCCACCCCTGCCAGATGCAGGTACATCTTTTGCATCAGCTGCAGGTTCATCCTTGCCACCTCCCTATCGAGCCTCTTCATTTCCTGGTCGCTGGACTCCCGCCTGGCCCCTGGCCCGCGCCTGTCCGCTCCACCTGACCCCGACCCGTCTGAACTGGAGTCTGATCCAGATCCGCCACTGTCGCCCCCTGATGGGCGGCGACTGCGCTGGTACTGGCTGTTTCTGCGGCCAGCCCCATCCTGGGCTTGTCCGCCCCCGGACGACTGTCTGCCGGCCCCGCCCGTGGAGCCTCTGCTCCCCTCGGGTGGCGGCTGATCAGCCTCATCTCTGCTTTTTATCTCCTCTGGGCCAGACTCCCGAGGCTGTGATCCTCTGCCGGATTCTGCCTGCCCCCTGGGCGGCTTCTGGCCTGGCCCGCCTGGCTGTGTCCTCCCGCTGTATTCTGCCGGCCCCCTGGGCGGCTCCTGGCTCTGCCATGTTGGCTGTTCCCTGCCGTCTGCCTGCCCCCTGGGCGGCTCCTGGCTCTGCCAGCTTGGCTGTTCCCTGCCGTATGCCTGCCCCCTGGGCGGCTCCTGGCTCTGCCAGCTTGGCTGTTCCCTGTCGTATGCCTGCCCCCTGGGCGGCTCCTGGCTCTGCCAGCCTGGCTGTTCCCTGCCGTATGCCTGCCCCCTGGGCGGCTCCTGGCTTTGCCAGCTTGGCTGTTCCCTGCCGTATGCTTGCCCCCTGGGCGGCTCCTGGCTTTGCCAGCTTGGCTGTTCCCTGCCGTATGCTTGCCCCCTGGGCGGCTCCTGGCTTTGCCAGCTTGCCTGTTTCTTTCCGTCTGCCTGCCCCCTGGGCGGCTCCTGGCTCTGCCAGCTTGTCTGTTCCCTGCTGTCTGCCTGCCCCCTGGGCGGTTCCTGGCTCTGCCAGCTTGGCTGTTCCCTGCCGTATGCCTGCCCCCTGGGCGGCTCCTGGCTTTGCCAGCTTGGCTGTTCCCTGCCGTCTGCCTGCCCCCTGGGCGGCTCCTGGCTCTGCCAGCTTGTCTGTGTCCCTCCTGTGTAATTCCTGACCCAGGAATCTGACAGCACCTCCTCTCTGGCATCTCTGGACCCTGGGGTGGGCGCGGCCCTTGCCTGCTGCTGCCACCTTTGGACCTCCCTGAGCTCCTCTGGTTGCTGCACAGCTGTTTCATACCCTTCCCACTCTTGATCCTCCACTTCTTCATCCTCGGGTTCAGATCCAGGCTCCTCCTGATCTCCTTTCACCCCATTGCCCCACTCATCTGCGAAGGCCTTAACGGCCAGGGCTGCCTCTCGTCCCGCTCCTCCCTTGGACGCCTGTCCAAGGGCGGCCAACAGCGTCGCCCTGTCCTGCCCCGTATGTGGAATCCCCATCATGGCCTTTGTTGCCCACTCCCTCAGATGATGGGCCCTGAATTCCTCAATCGCATTCACTTGATCGCTGAAGTGGGAGAAATACCTGGAGCAAACTTGCTTCCACAGGTTCGCCGCCCACCGCAGAATCCCCCTCCAGCCGATCGGCTGCAGATCCTCCTTAATCAGCTCCTGTAGATCTGCCACTTTCACCGCCCTGGAGTGCTCTGACTCTCTGGGGCCTTCCTCCTGTGCCCACGCTGGATTATTGGAAAATCCATACAGGCCGCCCCCTTGGCTGCCGCCTCTCTTCACTGGGCTGCTAAATCCCTCCTTGGATCTCTGCACAGGCCTGCCCACACTGGGGGGAAACCTGGACAGGGGTGTTCCATACACCGTGGACCCTACCACCCTCCTGACTGGAGTGCGGCGCGGCCTCAGCTGCCTCCTCGAATGCAGCCCTGCCCTCAGCTGCGGCCCCTTTTGCACTTGCACCTCTGGAATGGGATCTGACAGCGCTTCTTCCCACATCATGTCAGCCCACGGCTTTCCCACCGGCACAGCCACCCTTTTGCTCTGGATCCGCGGTTCATTGCTCTCCTGCAAAACCTGCCCGGCCATCGCTGGTTTGGCTCCTGCCCCCTTGCGCTTGACCTCTGCAGGTCCGCGCCTGGCCACACTGACCTCTGCTTTCACCAGCGGCTCGCCTGCCCTGACCTTGTCACGACCTGCAAGACCCTCTGGGCCTGCGGCGACATCCGCCCTTTGGTCACTTTGGCTGGACTTCTCCTTGACCCGCTGCGCAGTCCTTGCCCCCCTGGGCGGATTCTGCTGCACAGCGGCGTCTGGACCACAGCCCCTCCCCGTATCTCCGCTCTGGGATACCTCAGCTGCTGGATCCAAGATCAGCTCTGGGGTTCCTCCCCCTTGCGTCGACCGCTGCTCAGCTCCCAGGCCCTTCCTGGGATCCGCGAGCACCGGGCCCCCTCGGCCAATTCCTTTTTGTGTCACGTGAACTCGCACCGTGTCATCAGCCAGCTTCCCTTTCTCCGCGGACAGGGAGCGGTCTTGCACTGGCACCCCGCACGCGCCTGCGGCCGGATCCGCTGGCCCGGCCAGCTTCACCGCAATCCGCATTGCTTCCTCTGCAATCACTGCATCACTGGCCTTAGCCGGGTCCTCACCCGGCTCCAGCCCCCTCTGGATGTTGACATCCATGAGGTGCTCACATGCACTGTCGCTGTGCTCGCACTCGAACCCGCAGAACATGCATACGCTTCCGGTGTTACGCCTCATGGCCTGACGCATGGCATTGCGGATGTCCATCGGCTGCTGACGGGCACCTGTTGCGCGATCCTCCCAGAGCCTGGCCAGCTCCACATCTGCAGGCACCGCAGCATGAATTGCTACCAGGCACACATTCCTGCTGCTGCTGTCGTCCACGGGTGCTGGCACCGGAGACCTGCTGCTCCTAGCTGCTTCCACGTCACTGTCAGCTGTCATGCCTGCCACTGCCTGGCTGGAACTGCTGCAGCCGTCTGGGCCACGACTCAGGCTAGGGCTGGCTTGACCCACTGGCCCACACGGCTCTGCTGAGCGGAAGCCCTCCTGCCTGGGAAATCTGGGCGCGCACCCCTGGAGCTGCGGCGGTTGTGCCTCTTCTTTCGCCTCATGGCTGGCCTGCTCAGCCCTGTGCCCCCCGGGTAGTGCCACGTGCCATGCAACCATGGCTGTCTGCTGCAGCTGCTGCTCTTCCTCCTCCTCGCCTGTTGGCAGCAGCGCCTGTAGGTTCTGTTTGGCATGTTCCAAGCGATGCTTCATCATCCTCAGCTGCCTGGTCATCCTCATCTTCCAGGCCAACATTGGCTGCCTGGCCACCCACAGCTGCCTGGCCACTCCTTTGAGCTTCTGCCGGTACCAGTTAACCTTTTCCCTCAGCATGGGTATGGAGATTTCCAGCTCCATTGACCCCTTACGATTTTCTGCCGCAACAGGCTTGGGTGAGTGTCCTCTGGGTTCCCCATGGGCACTGCCCTGGCTGGTTGGGCTTGTTTCCCTTGTGCCCGGGATCGCCTGCCTTGCCCCTTCAGTTGGACCTTGCACGGCCAACCCCCCTGGCAGGTTGCCTGCCTGGCCCCCCTTCAGTCCTGAGGCCTCGACCTGGGACTGGCTAGGGTCGTCGGCAGCTGTAGGCGCACCTGCCACTCCCTTGGGCGCCCCCAGCCATATGATGGCCTGCTGGGCCGCCCTTGGTTCCGGTGTTGCCACCTGGCCCCCTCCTGGAGCTGCTGCCACCAGTGGTGTGAAAGGCCCATCCTCTTCTGGCTGGTGCATCTGCACCAGCACCGGCGCCTGCCTTTGCACGTGGGCCTCAATCTCCCTTGATTCTGCTGGTTCCTCGGTCACCTGCTGGTTCAGCTTCTGCTCCCAGAAATACAGGTGGCCCGGCTCGCAGCCACCGGCCACCACAGGTGCCACAGGAGCTGCCTCCCTCTGCAAGCACAGCTGCGGCGCCTGCACCTGCAGTTGGCCTGGCTCGCAGCCACCAGCCACCACAGGTGTCACAGGAGCTGCCTCCCTCTGCACACACAGCTGCGGCGCCTGCACCTGCAGTTGGCCTGGCTCGCAGCCACCAGCCACCACAGGTGTCACAGTACCTGCCTGCATCTGCAAGCACCGCCGTGGCGCCTGCACCTGCAGTTGGCCTGGCTTGCAGCCACCAGCCACCACAGGTGTCACAGGGGCTGCCTCCCTGTGCAAGCACAGCCGCGTCGCTTGCACCTGCAGTTGGCCCGGCTCACAGCCACCGGCCACCACAGGTGTCACAGGGGCTGCCTCCCTCTGCAAGCACAGCCGCGGCGCCTGCACCTGCAGTTGGCCTGGCTCGCAGCCACCAGCCACCACAGGTGTCACAGGACCTGCCTCCCTCTGCAAGCACAGCTGCGGCGCCTGCACCTGCAGTTGGCCTGGCTCGCAGCCACCAGCCACCACAGGTTGATCCTCCTGATCCTGTTTATCCTGCTCTGGGACGACCCCAAACCTCGCATAATCATCAGCCTCGCTTGCCCTGCGCGGGCCAGGCCTGTGCTCAGCCCTTCCTGTCAGATCACTGCTGATCAGGTGCAGCTGCTCGCTAGCTACCGGGCTATCCCGCCTGGGTGGAAAGGCCCTCCCCCGGGCCTGCTGTTGGTCCCTGGGACTTGGTTCACTGTCACTGCTGAGGATATCTAACATGGACCAGCCGTTGGGAGACACCTGATTACCTGGCTGCTCCATACACATGGTCAGTGCCTCCAAGGGTGCGCGCTGCTGGGGCACAGCCAGACTGCTTAACCCCGCCTGCTCTGCGTCACACACACTTTTCCATACTCCAGTGATCCACTGCCCTAGCATGTTCCATCCTATTGGCTGAGCCAGATCCTCCTTCCTTTTTACTGGGGGCCATTTTGCAGTGGTGTCTTTTGCTCTACCCACCGCCTGCAGATCTGCAGGTTTCCTGATCACCTGACCTCCACCACGGGGCATCGTACCTTTCTCTTTTTTAACGCACTGCGCAGCACTTGCCACTCTCAGCAGCCTCTTCTGCGTCGCGTATTCTGGCCCACTGCCTAGGTCTCTGGCTCCCTCGCACTCTGCTGCCCTCTCTGGGGCTGCAGAGGCGCCTGCCCCTTGATCACCGTGATCGGGCTCGTTCATGACTCGTCGCGCAGCCCCTGCCCCACTGGGCAGGTCCTGCTGCGGTGCGCCTTCTGGACCACTGTCCCGATCTGCGCCACTGGTCTGCGACACCTCAGCGGCCGAGTCCAATGCCAGCTCAGGGGTTCTTCCTCCCTGTCTCAACCACTGCGCATATTCCAGGCCTTGCCTTGGAATATCCAGGGTTGATTGGGGCACCGGCCCACCTCGGCCAATCCCTTTGTGCGACACTCCAGCGCCCACAGTGCCATCAGCCTGCCCAACGCTCTTGGGCCGAGCTTGATCTGCACTGGGCACCTTGCACCCCAAATCTGCGGGATCCTCGATCCCTGCTAGCCCGCGGGAAATACGCATCGCTTCTCCCTCAAGCGCCATCTGCTGCTCTGAGTCCAGTCCTGTCTTGGGTCGCTGCCCCCTTTCCTCCCGAACTGGGTCTGAAAGTTCCTCCTCGGATATCAGGTCAGCCCAAGGCTTTCCCACCGGCACCGCTGATTTTTTAAGTGCTGCCAGTGGCTCTGCACTGGCCTGCAAGACCTGCCTGGTCACCGCTGGCTGGGCAACTGCCCCCTCGCGCTTGACCACTGCAGGCACTCGCCTGCTCTCTATTTCCTCTCCACCTGGCTGAAATCGGCCTGCTAGCCCCTCTGGGGCTGCGGCGATCTCTGCCTTGTGTTCCGGCTGACAGAGCACCCCCAGTACCCGCTGCGCAACCCTCGTCACCCTGGACGGAATCTGTTGCGGCGCGGTATCTGGATTGCTGTCACGCCGTATGCCGCTGCTCTGGGACACCTCAGCCACCTGATCCAAGATCAGATCCGGGGTTCCCGCCTGCGTCGGAACCTGCTCAGATTCCAGGTTGCTCCTGGAATCAGCAGGCAGTGGGCCTCCTCGCCCAATGCCTGTCCTTATCACACACACAGCGCCATCGGCCAGCATTCCTGCCGCTCTGGGCAGGAAGTGGTCAGGTCCTGACACCTTGCAGGCCCGTGCGGCCGGATTCACTGGCCCTGCCAGTTTCTCCGCCATCCGCAGGGCTTCCTCTGCCATCAGTGAATCAGCCACCTCTATCAGGTCTGCACCTGGCTCCAGCCCCCACACTCGCCCGCTGCGGCGCTGGGCGTCGGGGTGCTGGTGCCTATCAGGATGCAGGTTACACTCTGCCATTCCTACAGGCAATTATACGATCCACACGATCCTGCAATGTGCTGGCAACACCAGAACAGGATCTGCTAACGCTCAGGCTTCTGCCTCTTGCACCTACTGCAGCCTGGTGAGGGCTTGCCAGTCAGGTCAAGCCGACAGGTACAGCAAAAAAAAAAGGACAGGGCTCTGCCTTCCTGCTTTTTCTTGCTAATCAATCAGAATCTGGCGGAATCCTCCGTCGCCTTTCTGGCTGGGCAGCTCTAGATGTCACACGCCCTGCGTGGATGTAGCCTCTTGCGTGGTGTCCGCTCAGCTTCGTGGTCCTGCGGGGATGCTCTGGTCCACCAAAAAATTTCAAACTTGGATCTTCAATCCACATGTTCACTTCTGTCCATGATGACAGATTGGATCCACCTGATCTCAATCTTCAATCACACAGGCAGTATTTGCTGGGTGTATAAGTCCACAGCCAAATCTTCAAGCCTCTCTGGGCCTGGCACTGAGCTGCCACACGTAGTGACTCACAGGGTTTTACTTGGCAATCTCTCTCTGGAGATTACCTCAGCCAAATTGCAGTTCAAGCACCTTTCCAAGGTAAATTGCTGACAAGCAGAATTCAAATTTTTGAAGCACAAACACCTTCAGCAGGAACTGGCGAATCAGGCTGATCAGGCTAGATTCACTTCGTCCCTTTCAAAAGGACACGAGATGTGCGCTTCAGGTCCGTGGCGGACTTCTCCCTCACGACAGTGATGGGCGCCTACGGGCAGACTTCGTGACTACTCACTGGCTGCGGGTGCTCAACGAGTTAAGCTTCTAAACTTGTATTTGAAGGTCAGGCAATATCTTTGGGAGGCACTGGCTTTCTGGCTGTATGGTCGCGATTCAGCTGGGCAATATCAGGTGCACTTACCGCGTCGCACGCGGTGAGGGGTACGGGATCGTAGACTGCGAACTACTGTTCTGCAGAGATCTCGTTCCTCAACTGAGGTCTTGTTCTTCTGCTGTCTCTGCGGAGGTTGAGCTAGTCTTGACTTGATATAGGTACTGACGTTATGAACACCTCAGGCCTCGTGCATTGGATGACGGCCGGAGCTTGTTACATAAGAGGTCTGTCCTTTTGAAAGGGACGAAGTAGCTAGTTTGGCAATTGCCGGGATATATATTGAATCGGCAAACCCTAATTCAGAGTACGGGACAGCTAAACCCCTGGCGTAAGCGGGTTTCTAGGTTCCTATTCAAATAAGGAGGATCCGCAGGGAAGCTGCGAAGCCTCCGCGGTCGCAAACTGCGGCCTAAACGGTTTTGGCACGTATACCGTAATATACCGTGACACATAGCCTGACCGCATTACCGCAGCTTTTTGCGGTCGCGCTCCCGCTCTATTCCTTCACTTCCTGTCTAGGCTTGCTGCCCACTCGCCCTAGGAAGTGTGCAGCATGCTGCAGGGGTATTAGCTGGTCAGCCCAATAAACTTCAGTAAATTAAGAACCCATAGCCAGACCGCATCACCGCAGCTTATTGCGGTCAGCACTCCCGCTCTAATCCTGCGCTTCATGTCTAGGCTTGCTGCCCACTGGCATGAGCAAGTGTGCAGCATGCTGCAGGGGTAATGGCTGTTCAGCCCGATCAACCTGAGTAAATTAAGAGCCCATTCCCCGACCGCATCACCGCAGCTTATTGCGGTCAGCGCTCCCGCTCTATTCCTGCACTTCATGTCTAGGCTTGCTGCCCACTAGCATAAGTAAGTGTGCAACATGCTGCAGGGGTATTGGCTGTTCAGCCCGATTAACCTCAGTAAATTAAGAGCCCATTCCCCGACCGCATCACCGCATCTTATTGCGGTCAGCGCTCCCGCTCTATTCCTTCACTTCCTGTCTAGGCTTGCTGCCCACTGGCCCTAGCAAGTGTACAGCATGCTGCAGAGGTATTGACTGTTCATCCCGATGAACCTGAGTAAATTAAGAACCTATAGCCCGACCGCATCACCGCAACTTATTGCGGTCAGCACTCTTGCTCTATTCCTGTGCTTCATGTCTAGGCTTGCTGCCCAATGGCCCTAGCAAGTATGCAGCATGCTGCAGGGGAAATGGTTGTTTAGCCCGATCAACCTGAGTAAATTAAGAAACCATAGCCCGACTGCATCACCGCAACTTATTGCGGTCAGCGCTCCCGCTCTATTCCTTCACTTCCTGTCTAGGCTTGCTGCCCACTGGCCCTAGCTAGTGTCCATCATGCTACAGGGGTATTGGCTGTCCAGCCCGATAAACCTGAGTAAATTGAGAACCCACTGCCCGGTCGCATCACCGCAACTTATTGCGGTCAGCACTCTCGCTCTATTCCTTCACTTCCTGTCTAGGCTTGCTGCCCACTGGCTCAGCAAGTGTGCAGCATGTTGCAGGGGTATTGGTTGGTCAGCCCGATGAACATCAGGAAATTAAGAACCCATAGCCCGACCGCATCACCGCAGCTTATTGCGGTCAGCGCTCCCGCTCTATACCGGCACTTCATTTCTATGCTTGCTGCCTACTCGCGTTAGCAAGTAAGCAACATGCTGCAGGGGTATTGGATGTTCAGCCCGATAAACCTGAGTAAATTTACAATCCACAGCCCGACTGCATCACCGCAGCTTATTACGGTCAGTCTACCGCTCTATTCCTTACTTCCTGTGTAGGCTTGCTGCCTACTGGCCCTACCTACCGTTGTGTGCAGCATGCTCCGGGGGTATTGGCCGTTCATCCCGATGAACCTGAGGAAATTGAGAACCCATAGCCCGACCGCATCACCGCAGCTTATTGCGGTCAGCGCCCCCGCTCTATTCCTGCATTTCATGTCTAGGCCTGCTGCCGCTGGCCCTAGCTAGTTTACATGGGGCTGCAGGGGTATTGGCAGTTCAGCCCGATGTACCTTAGTAAATTAAGAACCCAAAGCCCGGGCGTATCACCGCAGCTTGTTGGTACCGGCAGCTTGTCAGTACCGGCAGGTTCACTGCTAGTGACATTGATTGCACACAACCTGAAGTAGCAGTACCGGTTACACAGGTAATTACCCTAAGCCATAATGCAGACAAGCTCAAGCCACTGGCCACCAAGAGAGGACATCATATGAATGAACTGAAGCGTGTGCGCAGTCAGCAGGGCACAGGAAATACGGGCGCTTGGGGTGCATGCTGGTGAAGCGCAACTCCCACCAGCAGGGCAAAGGAAATACGGGCGCTCGGGGTGCATGCAAGTGAAGCGCAACTCCCACCAGCAGGGCACAGGAAATACGAGCATCTGGGGTGCATGCTGGTGAAGCGCAACTCCCACCAGCAGGGCACAGGAAATACGGGCGGTTGCGGTGCATGCCGGCGAAGCGCACCACCCACCAGCAGGGCACAGGAAATACGGGCGGTTGCGGTGCATGTTGGTGAAGCGCAACACCCACCAGCAGGGCACAAGAACTACGGGCGGTTGGGGTGCATGATGGTGAAGCGCAACTCCCACCAGCAGGGCACAGGAAATACGGGCGCTTTGGGTGCATGCTGGTGAAGTGCAACTCCCACCAGCAGGGCACTGAAAATACGGGCGGTTGCAATGCATGCTGGTGAAGCGCAACTCACACCAGCAGGGTACAGGAAATGCAGGTGGTTGCGGTGCATTCCGGTGAAGCGCACCACCCACCAGCAGGGTTCAGGAAATACGAGCATCTGGGGTGCATGCTGGTGAAGCGCAACTCTCACCAGCAGGGCACAAGAACTACGGGCGGTTGGGGTGCATGCTAGTGAAGCGCACCACCCACCAGCAGGGTACAGGAAATACGGGTTGTTGTGGTGCATGCCGGTGAAGCGCAACACCCACCAGCAGGGCTCAGGAAATACGGGCGGTTGCGGTGCATGCCGGTGAAGCGCAACACCCACCAGCAGGGCACAGGAAATACGGGCGGTTGGGGTGCATGCTGGTGAAGCGCAACACCCACCAGCAGGGCACAGGAAATACGGGCGGTTGGGGTGCATGATGGTGAAGCGCAACTCCCACCAGCAGGGCACAGGAAATACGGGCGCTTTGGGTGCATGCTGGTGAAGTGCAACTCCCACCAACAGGGCACAGGAAATACGGGCGGTTGCGGTGCATGTTGGTGAAGCGCAACACCCACCAGCAGGGCACAGGAAATACGGGCGGTTGCGGTGCATGCCGGTGAAGCGCAACACCCACCAGCAGGGCACAGGAAATACGGGCGGTTGGGGTGCATGCTGGTGAAGTGCAACACCCACCAGCAGGGCACAGGAAATACGGGCGGTTGGGGAGCATGATGGTGAAGCGCAACTCCCACCAGCAGGGCAAAGGAAATACGGGCGGTTGGGGTGCATGCTGGTGAAGCGCCACACCCACCAGCAGGGCACAGGAAATGCGGGCGGTTGCGGTGCATGCCGGTGGAGCGCACCACCCTCCAGCAGGGCGCACGAAATACGGGCGGTTGCAGTGCATGTTGGTGAAGTGCAACACCCACCAGCAGGGCACAGGAAATAATGGCGGTTGGGGTGCATGCTGGTGAAGCGAAACATCCACCAGCAGGGCACTGAAAATACGGGCGGCTTCAATGCATGCTGGTGAAGCGCATCTCACACCAGCAGGGCACAGGAAATACGGGCGGTTGCGGTGCATGCCGGCGAAGCGCACCACCCACCAGCAGGGCACAGGAACTACGGGCGGTTGCAATGCATGCTGGTGAAGCGCAACTCACACCAGCAGGGTACAGGAAATGCAGGTGGTTGCGGTGCATTCCGGTGAAGCGCACCACCCACCAGCAGGGTTCAGGAAATACGAGCATCTGGGGTGCATGCTGGTGAAGCGCAACTCTCACCAGCAGGGCACAAGAACTACGGGCGGTTGGGGTGCATGCTAGTGAAGCGCACCACCCACCAGCAGGGTACAGGAAATACGGGTTGTTGTGGTGCATGCCGGTGAAGCGCAACACCCACCAGCAGGGCACAGGAAATACGGGCGGTTGCGGTGCATGCCGGTGAAGCGCAACACCCACCAGCAGGGCACAGGAAATACGGGCGGTTGGGGTGCATGCTGGTGAAGCGCAACACCCACCAGCAGGGCACAGGAAATACGGGCGGTTGGGGTGCATGATGGTGAAGCGCAACTCCCACCAGCAGGGCACAGGAAATACGGGCGCTTTGGGTGCATGCTGGTGAAGTGCAACTCCCACCAACAGGGCACAGGAAATACGGGCGGTTGCGGTGCATGTTGGTGAAGCGCAACACCCACCAGCAGGGCACAGGAAATACGGGCGGTTGCGGTGCATGCCGGTGAAGCGCAACACCCACCAGCAGGGCACAGGAAATACGGGCGGTTGGGGTGCATGCTGGTGAAGTGCAACACCCACCAGCAGGGCACAGGAAATACGGGCGGTTGGGGAGCATGATGGTGAAGCGCAACTCCCACCAGCAGGGCAAAGGAAATACGGGCGGTTGGGGTGCATGCTGGTGAAGCGCCACACCCACCAGCAGGGCACAGGAAATGCGGGCGGTTGCGGTGCATGCCGGTGGAGCGCACCACCCTCCAGCAGGGCGCACGAAATACGGGCGGTTGCAGTGCATGTTGGTGAAGTGCAACACCCACCAGCAGGGCACAGGAAATAATGGCGGTTGGGGTGCATGCTGGTGAAGCGAAACATCCACCAGCAGGGCACTGAAAATACGGGCGGTTGCAATGCATGCTGGTGAAGCGCATCTCACACCAGCAGGGCACAGGAAATACGGGCGGTTGCGGTGCATGCCGGCGAAGCGCACCACCCACCAGCAGGGCACAGGAACTACGGGCGGTTGCAATGCATGCTGGTGAAGCGCAACTCCCACCAGCAGGGCACAAGAACTACGGGCGGTTGGGGTGCATGCTAGTGAAGCGCACCACCCACCAGCAGGGTACAGGAAATACGGGTTGTTGTGGTGCATGCCGGTGAAGCGCAACACCCACCAGCAGGGCTCAGGAAATACGGGCGGTTGCGGTGCATGCCGGCGAAGCGCAACACCCACCAGCAGGGCACAGGAAATACGGGCGGTTGGGGTGCATGATGGTGAAGCGCAACACCCACCAGCAGGGCACAGGAAATACGGGCGGTTGGGGTGCATGATGGTGTAGCGCAACTCCCACCAGCAGGGCACAGGAAATACGGGCGCTTGGGGTGCATGCTGGTGAAGTGCAACTCCCACCAACAGGGCACAGGAAATACGGGCGGTTGCGGTGCATGTTGGTGAAGCGCAACACCCACCAGCAGGGCTCAGGAAATACAGGCGGTTGCGGTGCATGCCGGTGAAGCGCAACACCCACCAGCAGGGCACAGGAAATACGGGCAGTTGGGGTGCATGCTGGTGAAGTGCAACACCCACCAGCAGGGCACAGGAAATACGGGCGGTTGGGGAGCATGATGGTGAAGCGCACACACCCACCAGCAGGGCACAGGAAATACGGGCAGTTGGGGTGCATGCTGGGGAAGTGCAACACCCACCAGCAGGGCACAGGAAATACGGGCGGTTGGGGAGCATGATGGTGAAGCGCAACTCCCACCAGCAGGGCAAAGGAAATACGGGCGATTGGGGTGCATGCTGGTGAAGCGCAACACCCACCAGCAGGGCACAGGAAATGCGGGCGGTTGCGGTGCATGCCGGTGGAGCGCACCACCCTCCAGCAGGGCGCACGAAATACGGGCGGTTGCAGTGCATGTTGGTGAAGTGCAACACCCACCAGCAGGGCACAGGAAATAATGGCGGTTGGGGTGCATGCTGGTGAAGCGAAACATCCACCAGCAGGGCACTGAAAATACGGGCGGTTGCAATGCATGCTGGTGAAGCGCAACTCACACCAGCAGGGTACAGGAAATGCAGGTGGTTGCGGTGCATTCCGGTGAAGCGCACCACCCACCAGCAGGGTTCAGGAAATACGAGCATCTGGGGTGCATGCTGGGGAAGCGCAACTCCCACCAGCAGGGCACAAGAACTACGGGCGGTTGGGGTGCATGCTAGTGAAGCGCACCACCCACCAGCAGGGTTCAGGAAATACGGGTTGTTGTGGTGCATGCCGGTGAAGCGCAACACCCACCAGCAGGGCTCAGGAAATACGGGCGGTTGCGGTGCATGCCGGTGAAGCGCAACACCCACCAGCAGGGCACAGGAAATACGGGCGGTTGGGGTGCATGCTGGTGAAGCACAACACCCACCAGCAGGGCACAGGAAATACGGGCGGTTGGGGTGCATGATGGTGAAGCGCAACTCCCACCAGCAGGGCACAGGAAATACGGGCGGTTGGGGAGCATGATGGTGAAGCGCAACTCCCACCAGCAGGGCAAAGGAAATACGGGCGGTTGGGGTGCATGCTGGTGAAGCGCAACACCCACCAGCAGGGCACAGGAAATGCGGGCGGTTGCGGTGCATGCCGGTGGAGCGCACCACCCTCCAGCAGGGCGCACGAAATACGGGCGGTTGCAGTGCATGTTGGTAAAGTGCAACACCCACCAGCAGGGCACAGGAAATAATGGCGGTTGGGGTGCATGCTGGTGAAGCGAAACATCCACCAGCAGGGCACTGAAAATACGGGCGGTTGCAATGCATGCTGGTGAAGCGCAACTCACACCAGCAGGGTACAGGAAATGCAGGTGGTTGCGGTGCATTCCGGTGAAGCGCACCACCCACCAGCAGGGTTCAGGAAATACGAGCATCTGGGGTGCATGCTGGTGAAGCGCAACTCCCACCAGCAGGGCACAAGAACTACGGGCGGTTGGGGTGCATGCTAGTGAAGCGCACCACCCACCAGCAGGGTTCAGGAAATACGGGTTGTTGTGGTGCATGCCGGTGAAGCGCAACACCCACCAGCAGGGCTCAGGAAATACGGGCGGTTGCGGTGCATGCCGGTGAAGCGCAACACCCACCAGCAGGGCACAGGAAATACGGGCGGTTGGGGTGCATGCTGGTGAAGCGCAACACCCACCAGCAGGGCACAGGAAATACGGGCGGTTGGGGTGCATGATGGTGAAGCGCAACTCCCACCAGCAGGGCACAGGAAATACGGGCGGTTGGGGAGCATGATGGTGAAGCGCAACTCCCACCAGCAGGGCAAAAGAAATACGGGCGGTTGGGGTGCATGCTGGTGAAGCGCAACACCCACCAGCAGGGCACAGGAAATGCGGGCGGTTGCGGTGCATGCCGGTGGAGCGCACCACCCTCCAGCAGGGCGCACGAAATACGGGCGGTTGCAGTGCATGTTGGTGAAGTGCAACACCCACCAGCAGGGCACAGGAAATAATGGCGGTTGGGGTGCATGCTGGTGAAGCGAAACATCCACCAGCAGGGCACTGAAAATACGGGCGGTTGCAATGCATGCTGGTGAAGCGCAACTCACACCAGCAGGGTACAGGAAATGCAGGTGGTTGCGGTGCATTCCGGTGAAGCGCACCACCCACCAGCAGGGTTCAGGAAATACGAGCATCTGGGGTGCATGCTGGTGAAGCGCAACTCCCACCAGCAGGGCACAAGAACTACGGGCGGTTGGGGTGCATGCTAGTGAAGCGCACCACCCACCAGCAGGGTTCAGGAAATACGGGTTGTTGTGGTGCATGCCGGTGAAGCGCAACACCCACCAGCAGGGCTCAGGAAATACGGGCGGTTGCGGTGCATGCCGGTGAAGCGCAACACCCACCAGCAGGGCACAGGAAATACGGGCGGTTGGGGTGCATGCTGGTGAAGCGCAACACCCACCAGCAGGGCACAGGAAATACGGGCGGTTGGGGTGCATGATGGTGAAGCGCAACTCCCACCAGCAGGGCACAGGAAATACGGGCGATTGGGGTGCATGCTGGTGAAGTGCAACTCCCACCAACAGGGCACAGGAACTACGGGCGGTTGCAATGCATACTGGTGAAGCGCAACTCACACCAGCAGGGTACAGGAAATGCAGGTGGTTGCGGTGCATTCCGGTGAAGCGCACCACCCACCAGCAGGGTTCAGGAAATACGAGCATCTGGGGTGCATGCTGGTGAAGTGCAACACCCACCAGCAGGGCACAGGAACTACGGGCGGTTGGGGTGCATGCTAGTGAAGCGCAACTCCCACCAGCAGGGTACAGGAGATACGGGCTGTTGTGGTGCATGCCAGTGAGGCGCAACACCCACCAGCAGGGCACAGGAAATACGGGCGGTTGGGGTGCATGCTGGTGAAGCGCAACACCCACCAGCAGGGCACAGGAAATACGGGCGGTTGGGGTGCATGATGGTGAAGCGCAACACCCACCAGCAGGGCACAGCAAATACGGCGGGTGGGGGTGCATGCCGGTGAAGCGCAACACCCACCAGCAGGGCATAGGAAATTCAGGCCGTTGCGGTGCATGCCGGTGAAGCGTAACACCCACCAGCAGGGCACAGGAATGCAGGCGGTTGCGGTGCCTGCTGGTGAAGTGCATCACCCACCAGCAGGGCACAGGAACGCAGGCGGTTGCGGTGCATGCCGGTGAAGTGCAACACCCACCGGTAGGGCACAGGAATGCGGGCGGTTGTGGTTCATTCCGGTGAAGCGCAACACCCACCAGCAGGGCACAGGAAATACATGCCGTTGTGGTGCATGCTGATGAAGCGGTGCACCCACTGGTTTAGCGATGCACCCACCGGCTGGGCACAGGAAATAAAGGCCGTTGCGGTGCATGCTGATGAAGCGGTGCACCCACCGATTAAGCGATGCACCCACCGGTAGGGCACAGGAAATATGGGCGGTTGCTGTGTACACCGTTGAAGGTTTTGGGTTGTTGTTTTGCACCATATGATGCGTTACCCTCTTGAGCCGGTTTCTCTAGAAAAAGCGTAGCACCCACTTGCATGGCACTATCCATACGGGCAAGCGCTGTGCATGCGCATGTGGTGATCGGGCACTACACCTAGCGCCCCGCCCGATCGGGCACTGCACCAGCGCCCCGCCCGATGCCATGCGGGTAGGGCACTACACCTATCGGAGGGGCACGGTAATACAGGCGGGCGCTGTGCACAGTAAATAATACGGGCGGGCACATCAGGTGGGTGGGGCACTACACCAATCCGCAGGACGGCGAGGCATTTAGACGGCGTTGCCCATCGGGCGGGGCGCTGTGCATGCGCATGAGGTGATCGGGTGCTACGGATTCAAGTACCGGGAGGGCACTGTGCAAACAGGCCGGCGATAGGAATACCATGAAGTGCTAGTGTACGTGCGGGGCGCTGCTCATGCTCGAGGGGAATGCGCATGCAAGAAGGGCGTTGTGCATGCGGGCGGGGCGCTGCGCTTGGGCGATGTGCATACGGTATGGGCAAGGCACAACACATGCCAGACATGCAAGCTAAAAAACGAGTCCCACAGTGCTGAATCCACCTGACACTGAGGGCTCTACTGCTGTATCCTTCTGCTGCTGCCTCCTCTACTCTTGACGCAGCTGCTGACGTTCGCATAGGGCGGCCAAAATTATGAGCTACCGGACAACCCTTGCTTCTGCACACATGCTGGTAAGCTTCCGCTGCTGCAGCTTAGTGACCTTGTGTAGGCTACTTAGAGGCCTTGGGGAGCTTATCATAAAACTTCCAACGTACCGGGAGTCACTCAGTAGTCAGACCGGTTGTCACAGTGAGCTACTGAGCTCTCAAGCACCCCGCGCGCTCCACAACCTCCGTCAATGAGAGCTAGCCTTCCCAGTAATTTGAAGCCTAATCACAATAGAACAAATTTCGATCGTATTTAAAGCCAGCGAAGCGTAAGAAAGTCACGGCTGAAAGTTGTTATAAGTCGGTTGCCTACGGTACACGTTAGGCGACCTGCGATAGGCGCCTGTGTCAATCGCCGTCGACATTCACTACATATACCTCAGTAAAATTGGTAACTTGCAGTCTTTCCAGTCGATAGATGTCAATTCGACTTGTCAGTGGCCACGACTGTTTGCCGTTTGAAACGAGGTGCGTTCAAGCCTCTGTCTTCCAGTGGCTTGAAATAGGGGGCAAATCAAGCGCCCAAATCAAGCGTCTCCATGTTACCGACGTAGAGGGGGCGGAGGGGTCGGAGGCAGAGGGGGGATCAGATAGAGGCGGAGGCGTAGGGGGAAAAGGTTCACCGGTCGGCAACGGCGGAGGAGTGGGGCTAGGGGGAGGGGGAGGTGGGCTAGGTGGAGGAGAGGGGGGGCTCACATATCCAGGTGGGAATGGGGACGGAGGGGGTGGTTGAGGAGGGGGGAGAGGCGACGGGGAAAGGGTGGAGGAGGGGACGGAGGTCGTTGAGTGATGCGTTGGCCATACAAGGATGATTCACGATTGGGGATCCTGGGCATATAGGCCTCCACAGGTAACCACTTGTTTAAGAAACCACGTAGAGTAGGTCCAGAATGTGACGGGCAGGCAAGCCTTCAAGCTGGTACATGTGTTCTGTCGCACCATAAAGCAGTAAACGCGCCAATATGGTAAACTCCGTAATCTCCGGTAAAGGCGCCTTAGAGAGGTGTCCTTCTACTCACAAACAGGCTCCTTGTACTTCAGACAAGAGCTGTTAACTGGCTACTGTAAGGTTCAGCCCTAGCAGGAAGTCTCTCTGCCTAGGGGTAAGTCTGGGTGTCCCTGTCTCGTGGGTACCGCCCCTACTACTTCACTCGCGTTGTGCCCTTCAGGTCCGTGGCGGACTCCTCCCTCACGACAGTGATGGGCGCCTACGGGCAGACTTCGTGACTACTCACTGGCTGCGGGTGCTCAACGAGTTAAGCTGCTAGATTTGTATTTGTATGTCAGGCAATAGCAAGGGTTGGCGCAGGCCTTCAGGCTGTCTGGTCGCGAACCAGCTGGGCAATCAGGTGCACTTACCGCGTCACACGCGGTGAGGGTACGGGATCGTAGACTGCGAACTACTTGTTCGGCAGGGATCTCGTTCCTCAACTGAGGTCTTGTTCTCTTGCTATCTCAGCGGAAGCTGAGGTAGTCTTGACTTGTTGTAGGTACTGACTTAAGGTACAACTCGGGTCTCACGCACTGGGTGACGGCCGGAGCTTGTTACAGAAGAGGTCTGTCCTTTTGAAAGGGACGAAGTAACTAGTTTAGGCAATTGCCGGGATACAGGGACCCGGCAGGCCCAATTCAAAGTACGGGACAGCTAAACCCCTGGCGTAAGCGGGTTTCTAGGTTCCTATTCAAATAAGGAGGATCCGCAGGGAAGCTGCGAAGCCTCCGAGGTCGCAAACTGCGGCCTAAACGGTTTTGGCACGTATACCGTAATATACCGTGACAGCTGTCGCACCATAAAGCAGTAAACGCGCCAATATGGTAAACTCCGTAATCTCCGGTAAAGGCGCCTTAGAGAGGTGTCCTTCTACTCACAAACAGGCTCCTTGTACTTCAGACAAGAGCTGTTAACTGGCTACTGTAAGGTTCAGCCCTAGCAGGAAGTCTCTCTGCCTAGGGGTAAGTCTGGGTGTCCCTGTCTCGTGGGTACCGCCCCTACTACTTCACTCGCCCCCCCGCTCCTCAGCGTTAAGCCTATCGGGCATGCGCTGGGAGCCGGAAAAAGGGGTCGGTACTGTTAGGAAGAAATTTCTGGCAATATGTACACCTCAGAAGATCAAAGTATCAAAGCAAATCTGCCTGGTTCAGGCCCTCTACACGCATCTGCCTGGTTCAGGCCATGTACACAAATCTGCCTGGTTCAGGCCTTCTAATGCATCTGCCTGGTTCAGGCCGTCTAAACGCATCTGCCTGGTTCAGGCCCTATACATAAATCTGCCTGGTTCAGGCCGGCCACACGCATCTGCCTGGTTCAGGCTTCCTGCAAGGCAAAATTCACATAATCTCTGCAAGCAATGCGCACATACTGCGCGTCATTCTAAGCATCTCAGTTGCTCATCACCAAACTTGGCTGTTAATCAGAATCATCAGGCTAGGCTAAGTATAACCGCTGCTCTCGCCCCACTGCGCCCTAGACGCCTGGTCTTTTAAGGCCACAGGAAATGTGCGCCGCAGCAGCGGCTTCTGCCCCCTTGGTTACTATCACTACTCCACAAAATCAAGTCTTGTTGTCCACGCTCCCGCATATGTACTACCGCAGCCTTGCTGCTGCGGCTCTGGAGAAACAAATTTTCATAACCCGTTGCTGCTCTAGGTCTTGTCGCCACCTAGTATAAACTGCCATTGACTCGCTGGCCTCCGGACCAGCACCTGCCGCGCACTAGGACCAGGTGCGTTGTGCCTGAAAGCGTCTTCTGCTGCTCAGCCTCTGCCCTTTCCTGTCGGTTGCTGTGTGAGTACCGTCACATGCTCAGCAGCCTTGCCGCTCTGGGCTCGGCCTTCCATGAGGTTCAGGTATCGGTGCACCCTTCAAGTGCCGGTTCCTCCTCCTCCTTCGCTGCTTCTTTGGCCACCTTGGCCCGTCTGGCAACTGCCCTCGGGGTGACATTGGCCTCTCCCCGGCCAGTGGTGTACGAGATGTCGTACAACCCGTTCGCCATTGGCCTTGCGATGCCCCGCTCCATTTGCCGCGTAGCTGGGTTGGTGGCCATAACCTCCACCTCAGGCTTATCAATGATGTCGGCATCCGGGGCCGCCCTGGCTGCTGCCCTGGCGGCTGGGCTTGGCCGCCCCTGGACGGCTGCGCTGCGCTCTGGCTCTGCAGCGGGCCCTGCTATCTCAGCTGGCCCAGCGACCTTGTCGTCCGGCTGGCACCGTGGGCACAACCAATCGCCCTCAGGCACCTCATCAAGAGCTGGTACCAAGCAATCCATGTGCCAACCTGTGTTGCAGACATCGCACAACAGCATCACATCTCCGCGATCTGGCAGTTGGCACACCTCACAAGACAAGCTGTTATTGGGCCTTGCCCCACTGAAATCGACCACCCCTCGGAGGTTGGGCAAGTGGCACGGGGAGCAGTTGACAGCGTTCTCTGTCACTGTCAAACCGTCTGCTCCCTCCAACACCAGTGTGCCTGTTGCTCCCAGCCTTTTAACTCTCAGGATCTCTGGCCTAGCCTTAGGATCCAGGCTACGGCGCTCCGATGAATATCTGACATATACGTAATCGCCTTCTGCGAAACGTCTGATCTGGGGGACATATCCTCCCCCCCTGATCCTTGCATAGCGCAGCTTATCGCGGTGCTGTGCGATCTTTAGGTGCTCACCCGCAACTGGCAGCGCCTCTTTGATCCTAGCCACTCTGGCCAGGAGCAGGTCCGCTGCCTCCTCTGCTGTTGCCACCTTGGCGGTGCTCCATAGGTCCGCCCCCACTCTGGAGGGGAACGTGGGTCTCTGCCCAAAAAGAACCTCGTATGGCGCCATGCGCGTGGCCTGCTGCGGCGAGCAGCGGAAGCCCAGCGCCACCCATGGTACCATCTTGTCCCAGGAATCGTCGCTGCTGCCCTCCTGGCAGCATTTGCGCAGTCCTGTCTTGAGAGTCTGGACTGCCCTCTCGGACAGCCCGTCTGCCTAGGGGTGATTGGCAGAAGTGGTGCGGTGATGAATAAAGCAATCCAGTAACATGTCCTGGAATTCTCCCTGGAACTCTGTCCCCTGGTCCGTCACCACCTCTGCGCAGCCCCCGAAACGTGCTACCACATTCTGGAAAAAAGCCAAGGCCGTCACATCCGACGCCTTGCTTAGAATGATGATTAACTCCACCCATTTGGAGTAATGCTCCACACACACCATCACAAATCGATTGCCCCTGGGCGTGGTGGTGAATGGTCCACACAGATCCACTCCCCACCGAAAAAATAACCCCTCGATGGGCAGCGGATGCAGGTCGGGCTGTATGTGATTGAATGTGGACGCCCTGGCCCGATCACACACACCACACTCCTGCACCACCTTCTTGACTGCTGCCCTGAGCCCCCTCCACCAGTGCTGCTGCATGACCATGAAAGCTGTGCGGTGGCTGCCAAAATGGCCCGTACCAGCATGGGCCTCCTGGATCACTGCCAGCCTGTCCTCTGGCCTGGGTACTACACATCGTCTTCCGTCAGGCATAAGCCGTATCAACACTCCTCCCCTCTCTGATTCCCACAGAAAAGGAGCGGCTCTGCGCTGTACCCTTCCCTGCTCTCCTAGCTCCGTTCCTGGAGCGTGTATTTTCTCACGTAGGAATCTCAACACTGGCGCATCTGACCACACGTCCACCTTGGCTGGGGTCCCTGCCCCGAACCCAGGTGGATCACATTCTCCCCCACCGTCAGCGCTCTCAACACTGCCAGCATCTGCTTTGGCCACAGGTGTATTCCCACCTGGTTCCTGCGCTGCATCTGCCCAATCTGCCGCAGCTGATTCTCCCAGGCACTGCCTGTACGTCGCTGCCACCTCCCCACTGCCAGAGCATGCGTTTCCTGCGGTAGCAAGGGCGTAGTGGCTGGACATTAAAGTGGCACCAAGCACAGGATCCCTGTCCTGGCCTGGCAACCTTGCTCTGCGCACCATTTCACCTGGTAATATTTTGGCACACTCAAGTGCCACATTGAACCATGCACTCAGTGCCCACGAATCCATGCACCTGCCCAAGGCTGCCCTCCTGGCAGCCTCTGGGAAGTCTGGTCGCGGCAACGTGGATCCTACAGCATACCCCATGGCACGTTCGCGTTCATTTGCATTGGGCTCCTGCAGGTCCCCCATGGGCCTGTACACCATCCCATTCTGCCCATTCCTGAAAGAATATGATGCGGGAGTCGCCATCAAGCAGGGCAGCACCCTCCTGGGCTGTCCTGTCACATTGATGCGATACCCTCCATTGTCTGGACAGGCGACCACCTATGCCCTGCTGCCCTTGTCCAGAATATCATCCACGACCCCCTCATGGGGCCTGGCCGAAGCGCAAATCACAAACTCGATATCCTCAGACGGGGCTATGTTCCCCCAGTAGTTGCGGGTACGGTGGGCGTAAGACCCCACCTGTGCCGCATCAAACAGTGCAGGCGTCCCCAGGACCCTACACACTTCATTGAACCCGTCTACACTGGCCTTGGTGCTCCTCTGATTCAGCTGCATCGCAACATTCTCAATCAGGTATGCGGGCGGTCTGGACAATTGCAGGACCTGCAAAGTGCCCAACAACTTGACCAGCGGGAAGAAGGACTTGCTTCGTTCCCCCGCCAGCCCGCGCCCCTTGCCTGCTGAAGAGAGGTCCTGACACTCCCATCCAGCCACCATAAACCACTGGCGCCCATCCTGGGCGCCTGCTCCCCGGAGGTGCTCTGCCGTAATGGCGTACACATCCTGGGGTAGCGCTCTGAACACATCCTCAAACGCTTTTACCGGAAGCAGCTGCGGAAATCGCTTGTGCAACTGCACCAAACGACCCCCAGCAATCTCCCTTACTTCTTCGCTGATATCCGCATACAAATATCGAACCACTGGAATTCCTGCTTTGAGCACCATTTCCAGCCCAGAGCACATACCTCCAAAGGGCTCGAAGAGGACCACCCCTTCTTTCTCCATGGTCCGCACAGCCTGTACCGGCAGGCACGCCGTGTCCACCCCTGCGTGTGCGTGAGGCGGTGCAACCCGGGGCAGGTCAGACAGTACATCGCTGATCATTGTCCTGGCTCTGTCTCGGCCACTGAACGCCTGCTCTGCCGTACTGACAGGCTGAGCCTGCTCATCATCCTCAGTGGCGGCAGAGGATATCTCCTGCCCAACCACGCTTGTCGCACAAGCTGCCTCTGCAGCCCGCAACAGTTTCACTCCCCTTCGTCCTTCCTGTGCCATACGGACCAACTGGTCGGCATGCCACTGGTGCACCCTGCTCATCCCTGTGAGCATGGCTACTTGCCTCCCACTCTCCTCCCCCCTGACCGCCGGCTCTGATGCAACCGCATCAAGCCTAGCTCCTGTGCGGTCAGCGGAGGACGGGAGAGGCGACCTGGACGGAATGTCCGCATTCTGGTGGCATGCTCCAGAGCGGTGGACAATGGTGATGTCCAGCACCTGGAGCATGCGTGCGGCATATACTGCAGCCAGCATCTCCCCCTGAAACGAGGAGTAGTTATTCTCACTCTTGTTCAAGGATCTGGACGTGCATGCAACCATATATTCCCGACCGCTGTCATCGCACTGCCCTAGCACTGCTCCAATACCCTGCTTAGAGAAGTCAGTGTACAGCAAGAAGGGCCTTGGCGGTCCTTTGCCATCTGGCCCCGTTCCACTGTAATCCGGTCTGCGCAGGACCCTACCGCCCTCGCACATCTCCGTTTTGATCAGCTGGAACGCCTGCGACTGCTCTGGCCCCCACACAAACGGGACCCCCTTGACCAGCAATGCATTGATGCATGCTGCCTTCTTGGAGAAATCCGGAATGTAGCAGCGGTAGAAGTTCAGGAAGCCCATGACTTCCTGAATGTTCTTCACCGTTGCGGGCTCAGGCAGC
The DNA here is from genome assembly GCA_037349105.1 of Limnomonas spitsbergensis. Lineage (NCBI taxonomy): Eukaryota > Viridiplantae > Chlorophyta > Chlorophyceae > Chlamydomonadales > Limnomonas > Limnomonas spitsbergensis. Next base: position 799,342 of record JAYJMM010000076.1, on the reverse strand, counting down.
GCCATAACCGCTGCAATTTTAGCTGCATGCGGCGTGAGACCCCGGGCCGACACGTTGTGGCCCAGGTATTCCACCGTCGCACACCCAAACAACGACTTGTCGGGGTGTGCCCTCAACCCGACATCGTGGAGCATGTCCAGCATGAGCTCCACATGCCTGATGTGCTCTGCTGGTGTATCACTGTACACCAGCAGATCATCAATGAAAGCCACACAAAAGGAACTCAGGCCCGCTCTGGCAATCTCCTCTTCCATCATTCTCTGGAAGAAAGGAGGCCCATTGCGCAGCCCAAAATTGAGCTTGGTGTACATCCACAGCTCAGGTCCCATCCAGAATGCCGTCTTAGGCTGGTCCTCAGCTTTGATCGGTATCTGCATGAACCCCGACCTGAGGTCCACCTTACTGAATATCTTGGCTGTACCCAGGTTCTGAAAAATTGTTTCCATCCTGGGGATGGCAAACTCCTGCTTAGCCGTACGCAGGTTCAACCTGCGCATATCGTGCGCTATGCGGTGATCAGTCCACTCGCCAGTCTCAGCACTCTTCTTGGCCGCAACCACAGAGTTGGCTGCAAACTTGATGGGACCCCCTTGGGGCACCTTCACAATGATACCTGCCTGTATCATCGGCTGGCACTTCTCTTTAAAGATGGCAGCCTTTGGAGGCGGCATGTCCCGCGACTTCTGAAAGCACGAGCTGACCTCGTCTTCCAAAGCCAATGTAAACTCACCCTGCGTGCCGCAGTAGCCTGGCAGGTCTTCCATGGAGTAAGCGAATGCTCCCTGGCGGTCCCTGAGGCTCTGCTCGAGGGACGCCTGCTGCTCCTCCGTGAAGTCAGGGTGCTTGCCCAGCAGCCATCCTTCTTCAGTCTTGACATATTCCGAAGGTGGTTCAACCACACCTCCTGGCTGGAACATGTCGATCATCTCTGCTGCCTGCGGGTCGTCCTCCGCGGCTGGTGCTTCCCCCTCGGTGCTGCTGTTGCGCTGCCATTCCTCCTGCTGGCTGTAGGCGCCCCCTGCCCCGCTGGCACCCCCCAAAGAGATGACAGCCGGCGGGCGCAGCCAGCCTGACGTAAGCTTTGCTGCAGCCTCCTGGCTGGACACAAAAGCACCCTGGCTGGCTGTAAATCCCCCTCCTCGGACGCCCTGCCCAGTGGCCCTTGCTCCCGGGATGCACGCTGACAGCAGGAGCCACACCAGCAACAGCTGGAATGCACCCGTAAGCACTCCCTTGAATGCTGTACAGTTCAAGAGCCCCCTGCATGCTGGCGGCTGCCGCCCAACTCGCGGCTGTTGCCCTGCTGGCTGCGCCACTAAAGGTTCTGCAGGTGGCCCTGGCCGCAACTGCTCTGTGGCCCATGTGATCTCCAGCTCCACCCGGCTGATCCTGCCTGGCTGGCAAAGGCAATCCTTGCCCGGCCTGCTGCCACGATCCCTGTCTGCAGCCTTCCCCTGCGCATTCCTTGCGCGGCGCCTAGCCTTTTTTGACTTCTTCCCCTGAGGCTCGGCTGTTTCCGTCCAGGCTGCGTCGGCCCCTACTGGCCGCGCCTCTGACTGATATCCCTTGCAGCGCTTGGCCTGCTGCCCCTGTCCGATTCTGCCTGCCCTGTCTGCTGGCAACTGCCGCCTTCTGATGGCTCCCAAGGGCGTGTCCCCCTCTGGGCAGTCCTTGGTCTGGTGGCCAATCTGGGCGCAGATGAGGCACCTGCCTGCCATCTCCACTGGGTCTGGACAGGCGTGATAGTCGTGCCCATGCCTGCCGCATCGCAGGCCTGGCTCCCCGGTAGCTGACCCATGGCCCCCGGCTGGATGCACCGAGTCACTGCATTTATGGCATGCCCACACTCCTCTGCGGGTGCCGCCAATGCCCCTAGTGCCGGCACACGCCCCGCAGGCTGTACCGCCACACTTGCAGCATTTCCTGCCGGTCCCTTCCTCTAAGCTGACCATGCAGCCCAGGCACCGCTGGGGCATGTCTGCGACATTTCTGCTCGGTGGCTCCCTGCTGACTGCGCTGCTGTTGGTTAGGCTGCAAGCTCCACGGGCTGCGCCTCCGTCCTGGCTCTCTGGCCTGGGTGGGTGCCGCACTGGTGCCTGGCTGCTGGCGGGTCCTACCCGGCCCATGCCGCCTGCCACTGCCTGTGCATCCCTGTCGCCCTGCTCATCGCCTGAGCTAGCGCTGTCTGTTTCTGCACCCCGCATGCACATAAGCCAGGGGATATTGCTTGGTCGCCACAACACCCCCTGCCCTTCTCGGTTGCTAACCCATTCTGCAAGCTGGCGCTTTACTACCCTCAGGTTGAGGCAAATATCATCGGCGTACACCAGAGCCGCCTGCTCTGGTCCCCTGCCGCTGGCCCACTTGGCCGCGCCTCTGAGTTGGCGCAATCTGCGAGCCAACCCAGTTTGCAACTGTCTGATGGCTGCTTGAAACCCCACTTCTAGCAAACCCGCTCCCTCCAGGAGCCCAGTCATCATGCTCAAGTGTTCTGCTATGGTTCCGGTATCGTCCTCTTCAGGCTCTACCGCTGTCCCTTCAGCTTTCCTCAGCTGGTATTCCAGTATATGCCTGGCAACCCGCAGTCCCTCCAGCTGCCTGTCCGACTGCGCTCTGGCATCGTCCAAGCCTTCCCCTGCTGATGAGTCTCCGTCACTCCGCTCCTCAAGGCAAGTCCGCCAAAGCGCGGTGACCTCCGGCGCAACCTCGTCTATGAGTGCAATCATACTGACGCCCAGTTCCTTCTCCAGGTCTTCCAACGCCTGGTTGTACTGCCACATCCTGGGATCTGGACTCTGCCCTGGCAACACTCTGATTTTGAACCACAGGCTGGACTCTGCCACGGCTGCGCTGCTGTTGACCAGCTCCTGGCCTGCCTCATGCAGGCCCATCTCCTCCCTCCTCTGCTGATCAAGCTGCTCTACACAACTCCCCAAGGCAGACTTCCAGCGCTGAGTGCTGTACAAGGCGGGGTCCCCCCAAGGGTCCCTCGCCACTGGTTGCACCGGCTCATTCATTTGTTTGTCCCTTGAGCTGTTGCTGTTGGGCCTGCCATCCGCTGTTACCCAGGAAGCTGCCATGGGCGGGACCGCAGCCTGCCGCCGGCTCTTCCTCAATGCCGGCAGGCGCTCCCCTAGCTCAACCTCCCACTCGCGGTTGCGCCTTGTTTCCTCAATGGCGGCTCTCTCCCAACTTCCATTGCTCATCCACTGCTGCTGCAGCTGCTCCATTGACTCCTCGAAGCTCTGCTCTGGACTCTCTGGTCCTGGGCATGCTGAGGCTGACTCCCCCGGCATGTCTGCACACCTGGCCGCTGGCCAGCCGATGCTGATCATGCCCACAGGCCGCTGGGAGCTGCTTGCTCCATACTCCCCATCCGACTCTGCGTCAGCCACCAGCGGTGGCAACCCCTCCAAGGGGTCTTCGCTCTCCCCACCTGGTAGGCTCATGTCCCACTGGCCTGGATCCTCCCCCTCGCGGAACCCCTGGTTCCTGTCGGCAGGGTGTCCTGCTACCAATCTGCGTTCGCTGTTGTCCCTCAGAACACTGGTTCCGCCGCAGCTACCCGAGGGCGTCCGGGGCTCTGCCCGGTCCCTGGTTTCCGCTGACGGTGCTGCCAATTCCAGCTCCTGGTCAATTGTTTCTAGCCACTCCCACTCTGATGCCGTTGCACCTAGTGTAGTGACGAAAGCCGCCTGAAACGGCGCAAACGGCCCTGGCTGCTCTGAAGACTCTTGGGACCCGTCGCTACTGTCAGGGTTGGGGTCCCATCTGCGGGCACCCCACCTGCCGATCCTCCATTGACCCAGCGCTGGCTGGTCCCTCAGCTCTATCAGCTCTTCCTCGTAGGTTCCTGATCCCACTCCCCGGAACAAGGGATGCAGCGTGCGCACCCCTGCTGGGTGCGCCTGCTTCCACAGCTGCACCGTCACGGCGTTAGCCTGCCAGTGTGGCGTCACGCTGCTGGCCCTGTCCTCATGCCAGGCTTTCCTCTCCTTGCGCACCCACTGCTGCACGCAGTCCTCCAATCGTTCTAGCGCGAACGGCGAGCGCGCCAGCTCAAACTCCTCCTCCCACATGGATCCGCTGTCGGACGCTGGTCTCGCCCCGTATGGCCATGTGGGGCATTCAAACTCCGCAGGCGCCCACTGCGCTCCCACGCTCCACACCTCCTGCATGGCTGCCGACATTTGTCCAGGCAGCATGGTCCTTCGCAGCACCATCATCATGATGGTCCACACTGCTGGATCTGCACCCCTGGCGTACTCGTGTGCGTGGAACTCTGCTTCATCTACATTGGCACATCTGATAATGGCTACGTTCCCCTCGTTCCTTGCGAAGAAGAACACCGGCATGTCATTCCTGGAGGCGTGCATGTGGATCCACGCCTCTGACACCGGGATCTCTTCCTCCTGCACCTCCTCATAGTAGTATGACACGGCCCGTTGCACTGGGATGGCTGCCCTGGCGTCCCCCGGCGCCAATCCCCATGGCACAGCCTGGCCTGCTACCACCCTGGGTATGAGGATGGCTGCCTCGATGATGTCCTCAATCCTCCTGGGCTTGCCCCCATGGCAGAGCCCCGCGCCGTCGTAGGTTCCCTCGGCCGCCTCACTGCTCCTTCCATACGTCCCTGCAGCCACTGCCTGCACGGGCACGTAGAAGGCGCACTCCCTCAGGCTGGGGTGTCCCAGCAAGCTGTGGGCACAGTGCTGCGCCCAAGGCGCACTCATGAATCCCAGCTGCGCTCCTTGCCACACACCATCGGTGCGCACGCTGTCGGGCACCTCCCATCGCGCCATGTCCGCAGCGCTCACCGCTGTTATTCCCTCTTGGCACACCAGGCGCACGGCTCTGTCTACGCATTGTAACCAGACGGGATGCCGCCACTCTCGCTGCATCAACTCAGCCATCACTGTGCTGGGCTTGATGTACCCCTTGAGAGCTACGATCAGCAGTACTGCCGTAACCGCATCCCATGGGAACACCAGCCTGGCTACTGCCTGCATGGCTGCCTGCCTATTGACGCACACTACCTCACGGCTAGGCAGCAGCCTGTGGTTTTGGATCCTGCAGATCCCATCCTGGGCATCCTCTGGTACTGTGAGCATCGCCTCAGTAGCCGCTGACCCTGGCAGCTCGTCTCCCAAGCGATACCACTGCACGAAGCCCCTGCCCTCTGGCGGGCCCGGCGGCATAGGCCTGGGCTGGACATGCTCCCTGTCGCTGGCTTGGTTGCGGTGGTCCTCACCGTCCTGGTCATAAGCTGCATCCTCGTCCCTTCCGGCGGACCACCTGTCGCTGACACCCCTGCTGGGCGGGCCACTGGCCGCCTCCCCCCACCCTCCAGGGTTGTACCTGGAGGTGGTGCAGCAGTGGTTTCTAACGGGTTCTGCCGTATTGCCACCCGAGCTCCCCGTTGCGGCTCCCTGAGCCTCTCGGTGGCGACCAGTCCTGCTGACTGACACCTGAGCCCTGGCGGCTGCCCCGTTTGCCGCGCTTCCGATGTGCAGCGGTACCTCCGGGGTGCATGGGCATGGTAATACAGACCCTTGGTCAGGCATGGGAGTGTCCTCCCGTGAATCTGACCCCCTATCGGAGTTGGCTGAGCCATCCTCACTGGGACTGGCCTCCCCCTCCTCATCATTGTGCTGGTGCATATCCGCCTGTGCTCCCCTGTTGGCGTCATTCATATTATCATAGTGATCTGACTGCTCCTCTATCAGAAACCTCTGCAACATGTTGGGCCAATCCTCACAAGGGGCTGGGCACCCCCTGCGCTGGAGGTCCCTCAGGACCCACCCTGCATGGTGGATGGACCTGGCTGATCCTGCGGGCATAGTGCCGTAATGGTTCATAGCCAACGACTCCATCACCACCTTCCAGTGGTGCTTCTGAAGGGGCACCTGCCCTTCTAGCACCCACTGGGTGTCCCCCGGTACCTCTGCCACCTGGTTGCTCTGAACCTGGGCTGTGCCGGCGGCCTGATCAACCCCCCCATGGATCGATACCAGGCACGTGTGCCTTGCGAGACCCTCCCACCTGGGCGCCTCTTGCATCACTGTGCCCTGTCGGCCTGGTGGTCCCGGCAGCCCGCTCTGGCTTGCAGCAGCCTTCTGCGCCTTCCACTCCTCGAAGGAGGTACGCTGCTCGGCCTCGTAGGCCCTCCTTAACCTGTCCTCTGGACCCTCCAGGCTGTGGCCTGGTCCATCAGCCTTCACACCTCTCTCTGGGCCGGCTGGGACCCTAGGCTTGTCCAAGCGGCCGCTGCTGGCCGCCATCACCGACCTCCAGTCTGGGCATTCGCTGGCGAAGTTCCCTGGCTGATGGCACTTGAAACACACTCCCCCATCTCGGGGTCCCAGGTGGGCCGGCTTGGCTATCCGTCCCTGTCCAGCCGTGGCCCTGCCCAGCGGGCTTCGGTCAGCTGCCCTCCTCCTGTCTTGTTCTTGGTCGCCCTTCTTGAACGATCTGGCCAGGCTCCCTGAGCCTCGCTCTAGGGAGCGGCCTCGGGGCATGCTGCCCCTCTGCTCTGGTCCTGGGCTCTCCTTCCTCGCGTGGATACGCCTGTCGCTGTCCCCCTCACTCGGGGACCTGCGCCACCTGCCCTTGGCCTGTACATCGGCCGGGCTACTATCTCCTGTGTTGTGCTCCGTCAGCTGGCTCTTGACCCCTGGCGTGGGAGCCACCGCCTGGTGCTCCCTCACTTGCCCTCTCTGGGCGCTCCTGCTGCGCTCCCTGGGAGCCTTGTCCTCGGCCTCAGCTGCTGCCTCTGTCCCCCTCCGCTCCCTGCGGGCATCGGGACTAGCCATCTGAGCTCTGTTGGCGCCCCCCGGGTTGTTTAGCTCAGGGCCCCTCTGCTTTGCCTCCGCTGGTACCACCGTGCTGGGGGGCTCGACTTCCCCTTCCGGGTCGCTATCCCACGGGGATGCGGGTACAAACGCCTCCTGGATGCTGGCTGCCAGCTCCGGGTCCACTTGCACCCGGTTTTGCGGCCTCCCCGCCTGCAGGTCCCCAATGGCCTGATACAGGCCTGGCAGTTGGTCTGCCCGCAGAACATACTCCTTCTGCACGTCTGTCATGACGCTGTCCACTGACTTGATGTCACCCCACCTTGCCATCTGCAAGCGTAGGTACTGCACAAAAGCCGCGCTCTGTTGGTACAGCTGTACCTCCATGTCTTTCAACGCCTTCTGCGCGAACCGCTGCTGGGAGTGCAGCCTATCCAACTCTTTGGATGCCCTGCTGCGCAGCGCCCCCTGGGGCTCTGCCTCCCTTTCGCTGTCTTCCTCCTCCTCCTCATCCTTACTGCCAGACTGGCCCTGGCTGGGATCTGCTTCGCCACCCTGGGCTGCTGCGCCCTGCTCTGCAACTTCCACCTCCGGGGCGACAACCTTGTCAGCCTTCCGGGTACCTGGAGCTGGCCTGCCCCTGCAGACCTCTTGCTGCATGGATTTTGGCACCTCTGCTCGCAGCCCTGACTTGCTGAGGTCCAGAACCCTGCTGTCACAGCACTCCGCTGTGTGCCACCCCTTTGCCCCGCACAAGGTGCACGGGTTCTCCTTGCTGGGTGTATTGTTCCTCCTCAGGAACTCCTTCCTTACTACCGGCATGGTTGCTGCCAGGTGTGCTCTGCGGATGTTCTCCGCCATCTCTGCCGCGGCCTCCGCCTGCGGCTCTGCACGGCTTTGAGGTTCCTCCGCCTGTCTGCGCTCACGCCTCTCCTGAGGCGGCGCTGTTGCGGGTCCTCTCGGCACCTCCCTGTGCAGCCTCTGGGTGCCCCGCGCTTGCTGCGGCTTGCTGTCTTGCAGGGACGCCTCATGAGGCTCTCCATAGTTTGTTGAAGCCTTCATGGCTGCACCTGCACGGTGGGCCATGGCATGTTGTAAGAGGGGCTCATGCTCGTCCTCGATACTGGCCGCAGGCCATCCTCCCCTTTCGGCGAATCCGCACTGGATCCCTGCCCACGCCACGGCTGCTGCCTGGTATCCCCCCACTGGGGATGCCAGCTCCAGCGGCAGCGTAAGGTCCCTGGACCCGCGCGCCCCCTGGGCACCCTCTCTGGGGCGTAAGGTCAGCCTTCCTGCTGCCTCGAGGACTCCATCATATTTGAGAAACTCAGGGTTCCCCACCAGATGTTCATATGCGTCAGGCGGCGTCTTCACCACACGGACCACTGTGGGCTCCATGATGGCGTTAGGCCCACCGTAACCATACACCACATAAATAAACAGGATACCATACAGGTCTGCTCCTGCATTGTCCGTGGTACGGATCTTCTCATCCGTACGCACCAGCTCATCGCCCATGGCCACTAGCTGTTCAGCAATGTTCACTGTGATAACATGGCAGGAGCAAGCAGAGTCCATCAGTGCTTTCTGAGCCACTAGGACCTTGCCCTTCACCATGAGACCCACACACTGCTCCAGGTTGCTCCTGTCGTTTCGGAAGTACTGCAGCTTTGGCGCTGCTGGCACCACCCTGCTCTCTTGCTTGCCCCTACTGGCCTCACCACGCTGGTCGGTTCCCATGGGTAAGGTAGCGCAAGAGAGCGACGACAACCTCTCGTTCAGCTTGAACACCTGCAGGCGGATATCAATCATATCGTCAGCCAATCTGCTCAACACCAGCCTCTTTTGTCTTTTCTCCCTTCCTGGAGGCAGGTTCCCTGAGGCTCTGCCCAGGTTCCTCCTCCCTGAAAGGTTCTGGCAAGAATGACTTAGGGCGGGCATTGTGAACTGCTTGTTTAAATTCCACAGGCTTGGGCATCAGCCCAACCTGCGTCATTAGAGCCACCGACTCGCTGAGCATCTCAGCCATCGTCTGGTGCCATCCCTCAGGCTCAGCCTGCCCTGTTGGGCTGGTCAGGTGCGACACATGTGCCGCCTGTTGCGCCTGACCACCCTGGCCTGGCCCTGGCCTTGGATACGGCCTGTTGCTCTGGTTCCGATCATACGGCCTGCCAGCCGCCTGTCCCTGCGGCGGCCTGGGCGGTAGAGGATACTGCTGCGGCGGCGGTCTGGCCTGCCCAGTTGTTATGTCTGTAGCTAGCGGCGCTGGCCTGCGCTCATCCCTGCGCTCATCTCTGCGTTCATCCCTGGCCCTGGGTACTCTGCAGTCCCTGGCCAGGTGCGCTGTGCTACCACACTGGTAACACGCCTTGGGTACCCCCATAGCGCTCCCTGCGCTGTTGTGCTGCACTGCGGGTTGGTCTGCCCAGGAAACTCCTCTGGGTTTACCCTCACTCCGCTGTGGCTGTGCTGCAACTGGTCCTGCGGGGATCACTGCCCCGTCCAGGCGAGCCCGCATCTCCCACTGTCCAGTCCGCTCTCTCCTTCCTTTGTTGTACTGCGCCTCGCCCTGGCCAAGTCCACTGCTGGCCACCTGCCTCAGGCTTGCTCCTCCTAGGTCCCCCATTTCCAGGGCGAACTTCTCCCACAGCACCACCTGCTGAGTCAGCACTGTGATCTGGTCTTCATCCGTCATACTCAGGTACCCTGGCACTGTGACGACGAACTCGCTGAGCTTTGCTTTTGTAGCTGCTGGCAGCCCGTCATGAAACATGTGCGAGACTGAGTGTCGCCTGCCAAAGTGGTCCACTGCATCCCTCGAGATCTGCAGCAACTGCGCTGTTGACAGTACTCTGTGAGCAAACGCCTCCACAGTCTCCTCTGACTTAACTTCTGGATCAAGAGTGGTCTTCACTCCCAACCTGAGGTTGGAGATAGCTGTCCTCTCCTCTGAGGTTGGCTTCCCCACCTCCGCCTGCACCACCCTGATCCACAGGGTGAGCAGCGATGTCTCTTGGCACTGCTCCCCCAGACCCCCACTGGGGCAGTCCACAGCTCCCTGATCTTGTCCACCTCTCTGGCAGCCCTTTCTCCTGCGTGGGGCGCTGCCCTGATGGCCGACATCAGCGGCCCCACACACGCAGGCTTGCTGTCCCACAGCTTGACCAGTGACTTTACCAGCATAGCCATAGCTGATGGCGATTGGCACGATCCTGTAATCTCCCCTGCTACCACAGCCAGTGCTGGCGGTTCATCTGACAGCGCCAGTCTGTTGTGTGAACCCCAGTAGCCACAAGCTTGGCCATACGTCCTGGCTGCAACCGCGCCCGGGTGCGACATGTCCAGCACCGGCACATTGCCTTGGATAGTGGGAATCTTGGCAAATTTGGCAACGCCTACCAACTGCGAGATCATCTGCTGCTGCAGCTGCAGATTGTTCCTTGCCTGCTCCCACTCGAGCCTTCTCATTTCCAGGGCACCTGACTCCCGCCTGGCCCCTGGCCCGCGCCTGTCTGCTCTATTTGACCCTGAATCCTCTGATCCAGAGTGTGATCCAGATCCATCTCCGCCGCCCCCTGATGGGTTGCGATCCTGCTGGTATCCGCTGTGTCTGTTATCTGGCTCCTCCTGAGCATGGTTCTCTCCAGACGGTCGTCTGCCTGCCCTGCCTGCGGAGTCTCTGCTTCCTGCAGGTGGCGGCCACCCCGCCTCACTTCTACTTTGCTGCTCCACAGGTCTGGATCTCCAAGGCTGTGCTCCTCTGTCCGATTCTGCCTGCCCCCTGGGCGGCCCCTGGTTTTGCCAACTTTGCTGCGCTGATCCGTTGTTTCCAGCCTGCCCCCTGGGCGGCTCCTGGCCCTGCCAGTTTTGCTGCGCTGATCCGCTGTTTCCAGCCTGTCCCCTGGGCGGCTCCTGGCCCTGCCAGTTTTGCTGCGCTGATTCGCTGTTTCCAGCCTGCCCCCTGGGCGGCTCCTGGCCCTGCCAGTTTTGCTGCGCTGATTCGCTGTTTCCAGCCTGCCCCCTCGGCGGCTCCTGGCCCTGCCAGTTTTGCTGCGCTGATTCGCTGTTTCCAGCCTGCCCCCTGGGCGGCTCCTGGCCCTGCCAGTTTCGCTGATCCGCGCCGTCTGCCTGCCCCCTGGGCGGCTCTCGGTTCTGCCGGTCATGTTGCTCTCTGCTGCCTGCCTGCTCCCTGGGCAGCTCCTGGCTGTATCCACCTGGCTGTTCCGTACTGCCTGCCTGCCCCCTGGGCGGCGCCTGGTACTGCCTGCCTGGCTGTGTTCCACCAGTATAGTCTCTGGCGTAGGAGTCTGATCGCGTCTCCTCCCTGGCCTCCTGCCTTCTGGGTCCGCTGCTCCTGGTGCTGCCTGCAGGTTCAACTTCCTGCAGGGTCCCCCTTGCTGGTCCCACTTGTATGTTCCTCAAGAACTCCTCGATGTGGTCCACTTGCACCTCTTGGCAAATATTCTCCTTGCCCTCCACTATGCGCAGCAGCGCATATGACTCCTGTATGCTGGCTCTGCGCGTGTCTATGCTTTGCTCTGCCATCCTGGCGAGCGATCGGCTAGTCAGCTCTGCCCTTTCACTGGCAGCTGGGCTGCTGGCCCTGGGCGCTTCCCCGCCTCTTGGCCGCCCCCTGAGGCTCGGCTCACTGCTGATCTCAAAAACTTCTGATCTGGGTATCGGCGTTGGCGCGGCCCTTGCCTGCTGCTGCCACCTTTGGACCTCTCTGAGTTCCTCAGGCCGCTGCGCCACTGTTTCAAATCCTTCCCACTCTTGATTCTCCTCGTCCTCAGGCTCAGATCCAGGTTCCTCCTGATCTCCTGTCACGCCGTTACACCATTCGTCTGCGAAGGTCTTAACAGCCAGGGCCGCTTCGTGCTCCGCCCCTCCCTTGGACACCTGTCCAAGGGCGACTAACAACGTCGCCCTGTCCTGGCCTGTATGGGGGATACCCATCATGGCCTTTGTCGCCCACTCCCTCAGGTGATGGGCCTTGAACTCCTCAATTGCTGTGACCTGGTCACTGAAATGAGCAAACGTCCTGGAGCAAATCTGCTTCCACAGGTGCGTTGCCCACAGCAAGATTCTTGCCCAGCCAAACGGCTGCGGCTGTTCCTCTATTGCCTCTTCCACCTTCACCACAGTCCTGGCTCTGGATCTCTCTGGATCTCCTGAGCTTTCCTCCTGTGCCCAAGCTGGGTTGTGGAAGAATCCATACAGGCTGTCCTTCTTGCTGGTGCCTGTCCGGACCCTGCTGCCCGCTTCTGCCTTGGATCGCTGCGCCGGTTTACCCACACTGGGTGGAAACCTGGACAGTGGTGTCCCGTAGGCCGTGGAACCTGCTTTTCTTCTAAACAGCACTCTGCGCTGTCGCAGCTGCTGCACAGGCCTCATCCCTGCCTTGGATCGCTGCACCCTTTCCTCCTGGGCTGGATCTGACATCTCCTCCTCGGATATCAGGTCAGCCCAAGGCTTTCCCACCGGCACCGCTGAATTTTTAAATGCTGCCAGCGGCTCTGCACTGTCCTGCCAAGTCTGCCTGGTCACCGCTGGCTGGGCACCTGCCCCCTCGCGCTTGACCACTGCAGGCACTTGCCTGCTTCCCATGTCCTTTCCACCTGGCTGTAATTTGTCATGGCCTGCTCGCTAGCCCCTCTGGGTCTGCAGCGCTCTCTGAACTGTGTTCCGGCTGGCAGGGCTCTACCAATACTCGCTGCGCAACCCTCGTCCCCTTGGACGGAATCTGTTGCGGAGCGGCATCTGGTTCGCTGTCACGTCGTATGCCGCTGCTCTGGGACACCTCAGCCACCTGATCCAAGATCAGATCCGGGGTTCCCGCCTGCGTCGGACCCTGCTCAGATTCCAGGCTGCTCCTGGAATCAGCAGGCAGTGGGCCTCCTCGCCCAATGCCTGTCCTTATCACACACACAGCGCCACCGTCCAGCCTTCCTGCCGCTCTGGGCAGGAAGTGGTCAGGTCCTGACACCTTGCAGGCCCGTGCGGCCGGATCCACTGGCCCTGCCAGTTTCTCCGCCATCCGCAGGGCTTCCTCTGCAATCAGTTAATCAGCCACCTCTATCAGGTCTGCACCTGGCTCCAGCCCCCGTACTCGCCCGCTGCGGCGCTGGACGTCGGGGTGCTGGTGCCTATCAGGATGCAGGTTAATCTCTGCCATTCCTACAGGCAATTTATACGATCCACACGATCCTGCAATGTGCTGGCAACACCAAAACAGGATCTGCTAACGCTCAGGCTTCTGCCTCTTGCACCTACTGCAGCCTGGTGAGGACTTGCCAGTCAGGTCAAGTTGACAGGTACAGCAAAAAAACAGGACAGGTCTCTGCCTTCCTGCTTTTTCTTGCTAATAATAGAATCTGGCGGAATCCTCCGTCGCCTTCAGCACTTCCCACCTCTTTCTGGCTGGGTGGCTTCTAGAAGTCGCACGCCCTGCGTGGATGGGGCTTCTTGCTTGGTACCCGCTCTGCTCTGCGGTCCTGCGGGGATGCTTTGGCCCACCAAGAAAATTGTAACCTTGGATCTTCTATCCACAAGTTAACTTCTGTCAATGATGACAGATTGGATCCACCTGATCACAATCTTCAATCACACAGGTACAAATTGCTGGGTGTATAAATCCACAGCCAATTCTTCAAGCCTCTCCTGGACCCAGCACTGTGTTGCCACACACAGTGATTCACAGGGTTTAACTTGGCAATCTCTTCTCTGGAGATTACCTCAGCCAAATTGCAGTTCAAGCGCCAAATTCCAGGCTGTTTGCTGACAAGCAAAATTCAAATTTTCGCAGCACAAACACCTTCTGCAGGAACTGGCAAATCAGGCTGATCAGGCTCAATCTACTTCGTCCCTTTCAAAAGGACACGCGTTGTGCGCTTCAGGTCCGTGGCGGACTCCTCCCTCACGACAGTGATGGGCGCCTACGGGCAGACTTCGTGACTACTCACTGGCTGCGGGTGCTCAACGAGTTAAGCTGCTAGATTTGTATTTGTATGTCAGGCAATAGCAAGGGTTGGCGCAGGCCTTCAGGCTGTCTGGTCGCGAACCAGCTGGGCAATCAGGTGCACTTACCGCGTCACACGCGGTGAGGGTACGGGATCGTAGACTGAGAACTACTTGTTCGGCAGGGATCTCGTTCCTCAACTGAGGTCTTGTTCTCTTGCTATCTCAGCGGAAGCTGAGGTAGTCTTGACTTGTTGTAGGTACTGACTTAAGGTACAACTCGGGTCTCACGCACTGGGTGACGGCCGGAGCTTGTTACAGAAAAGGTCTGTCCTTTTGAAAGGGACGAAGTAACTAGTTTAGGCAATTGCCGGGATACAGGGACCCGGCAGGCCCAATTCAAAGTACGGGACAGCTAAACCCCTGGCGTAAGCGGGTTTCTAGGTTCCTATTCAAATAAGGAGGATCCGCAGGGAAGCTGCGAAGCCTCCGAGGTCGCAAACTGCGGCCTAAACGGTTTTGGCACGTATACTGTAATATACCGTGACAGTTCGATTCCCAGAACAGGAGCGGGTTGCCGATCTGCACCAAGCAAGGTCAAGGTTTTAGGGTATACGTGTGCGCTCAAGGGATCAGGTGTGGGATGCACTCACAGCAGTGACAGTGCAATAGGCTCTAGTATTGGAAAAGAGGGTTGAAGAACCTAAATCATTACAGTCAGCTTTAAAAAATAGGGTTGAAGAACCTGAATCATAACAATCAATGAGCCATGAGCTGGGTCACCCAAGTGGCAACGGGGTGGGTGGGAGTTAGGACCCAAAGGTCCGTGAGATAGAAAAGTAGTAAATAAATTAGCAACGACGGCTTAAACAAGGAGCTCAGTAGCTGAATGGGGTAGCCGAAGATGAATGGGGTAGCTGTAGATGTTTTGTGTTTTCCCTACACAGTGTCACATGTTTTAATTGATAGGTTTCTGCTGAAGGTGTGACCCTGGGGTGGTGGGCATCTGTGTTGACTGTGGGCAAAGCAGAGCAAAACTTAAAGAACAGAGAATTATTGAGCTTGAATGCGTGGTTGGAGGGCCGGAGGAGGCCTGGTGAGCCGGTGAGGGTGTGGGAGTCACAACACGCAAGGGCCATGGTGGGAGATGAGACCAGCCATAGCGGCAGAGTTCCACATTCGCGGATTGTGGGCAGCGAACTAAGGAAAAAAGAACCAAAATGTGAGTCAGGGCCTACCCACAGTGATGGAGGCATGGGCAGCAGTGTGGGTAGGGTACCCGGTACGGAAATACGGTACGGTCAAAATGGCTGGACAGGTAAGAAAATGGCCGACACGGTGTTTTAACACGATCCCGTATTGTTAAACAGTGCGACACGACACGGTGAAATGAACGGTGTTTGGACCCAACTGGGCAACTGGTTGTACTGGATAACCATGCGTGTGGGTACCGTGTCACTTCCAGCTGCACTGTGACCTCTGGCCAAAGAGAAAAAGAAGGTACGCCCTATTTGGGCGTGGAGGTTAAGGAAACAACGCAGGGGGCCGTAGCCACATCCGCGCCGTTACCATGGCCACAAGCCCATGGTGCGGCCACCCCTGTTGCTCGGCCCACATGCCGGTCTAGCCGGTCCTGGTTTGGCTGGAATCAGTTAATGGTTGGCCGCGGAGTGGCCCATCAAATGTGGTTCGTTTTCAGCCACTAAAAGAAACAATGGATGTGGCGGACCGCCCATTCACAGCCTTAAGCAACAGAGCCTCAGTAGTCACCTTTTGGCCTGAGGAGAAAAGGAGAGATGCACGCGTGGAACTCTATCACGACGTAGTCCGATCCTCCGATTCCTGACACGAGGCTGGAGGATGGCCATTCACCTGATGAGAGTGCCGGGGGAGTGAGAGAAAAGGGAAAGAGGGGTGGGTATAGTAGGTAGTGGGTATCGAGCGTCTTGGGGTTTGAGAGTAGTAGGGAGTTTCCAGTTGTGATTTCCAGTAGTGAGGGAGTTTCCAGTAGAGAGAGAATTCCCAGAAATGAGGGAGTTTCCAATAGTGAATTTCCAGTAGTGAGGGAGGCGAAAATTGGTGTGCGCGTATCCAAGATATGGTGATGAGAGAGGATAGAGCCAGCCAGGGGAAATTACTATGCAGCATATATATATATATACCAAACATGCGCTTAGAGAGGGAAGGAGAGGAGGGAATAGAGGAGAGGGGAGGAGAGGGGAGGAGAGGGGAGGAGAGTACATTTTAGTGTGTACAGTTAGTACTGTATCATTTTCAGCTACACTGCGGCCTCACTTGAGCCACAAGCCCCTGGCTTGACCAGCCCTGCTCTGAGACTTTAGAGACTTGGGACACCGGCCGGTGGTCGGTCTGGGTTTGGTGGGAATCAGCCCAGAGCTGGCCTCAAGGTGGCCCATAAAAGGTGGGTCGAAACTCACTAAAGTACAGGTGGTACTAAGCAGAGGTGGTACTAAGCAGAGGGGGTACTAAGCAGAGGGGGTACTAAGCAGAGGGGGTACTAAGCAGAGGGGGTACTAGGCAGAGGGGGTACTAGGCAGAGGGGGTACTAAGCAGAGGCGGTACTAAGTAAGCAGAGGGGGTACTAGGCAGAGGGGGTACTAAGCAGAGGGGGTACTAAGCAGAGGCGGTACTAAGCAGCAGAGGGGGTACTAAGCAGAGGGGTTACTAAGCAGAGGGGGTACTAAGCAGAGGCGGTACTAAGCAGAGGGGGTACTAAGCAGAGGGGGTGCTAAGCAGAGGCGGTACTAAGCAGAGGCGGTACTAAGCAGAGGTGGTACTAAGCAGAGGGGGTACTAAGCAGAGGGGGTACTAAGCAGAGGGGGTACTAAGCAGAGGGGGTACTAAGCAGAGGGGGTACTAAGCAGAGGGGGTACTAAGCAGAGGGGGTACTAAGCAGAGGGGGTACTAAGCAGAGGGGGTACTAAGCAGAGGGGGTACTGGGCAGAGGGGGTACTAAGCAGAGGGGGTACACCTGGACATGGAGACACACTGAGTTCATGGTTACCTGGGTACATTGCGAATACTTCAATAGTCCTCACAGATGGAGAGGCGTTGACATCAGGGATTGGAACAAGGAAAACCTGCATGCATGCATAGCAGTGTATCGAGTGTCCTATCAGGCTGCTCCGAAGCTAGCAGTGAGCCAGTGACCCTCAGGGGCAGGGGCACCTTTGGATGATGGCGGCATTTTGTGTGCAACAGCATTTTCCGGAACGGTTCAGCTAAACTGTGGCCACCGGCAAGCAAAGAAGCACACTGTGGAGCGTACCTGATCCAAGGCTTGATCGACGTCGTAGAGGAACTCTTTGGTGGTGCTGGTATTGTTGGTGATGTTGGTATAGCTGATGTTCATGACCAGCTTGAATGCGTTGGTGTAATTGGCCACCAAGTAAGCCCCTACGCCAGTGTTGATAGTGTTGATTGTAGTGGCCTTCAACTACAATTATTCAACTGCACTCCGTCGGTCCATGTTTGGTGTGAATAATCCGCCCAGGGGTGGCGGCGGGGCGGCCCATCAAAGGTTGTTCGGTACCCAAATAACACTGGTAAGGGTACCACTGACAGTGAGGTCCTCTCCATATTGACCATGTCGAGGCTTACCTCGAATATAACCCAGGCTCCCCCAGAGGTATCATGCACCCCTTAGCTGTAAACACTGACGGGGCGCTTAGTTTCAGTTTGCAAGTACGGAAGTACGGAACCCTTACGGGACCGTAGTCGCTGATGTTAAATCCGTTTGGAAGACGGTTGTAGATGTGTTCGATCCCCTCGCGTTCATTCTCCTTTTCTCTCTTCTTCGCTGCCTCTGTTTAGCGCATAGCAACTCTCACATTAGTTCCACGAGCAAACTAGTCTAGGGTTTAGGGTTTAGGGTTTAGGGTTTATCCTGTCTGATGCGCCATCACGGTAACGGCGCAGATGTGGCTTCGGCCTAGGCTGCACCGTTTCCTTAACTCTCACGCCCCCCACGGGGCGTAGCTTTCTTTCTTTCTATCCACGAGCAAACATATAATTTCTCAATGGAGGAACGCTTTCAGTTTGCAACTACGGAACCCTCACAATGAAGAAAGAAAGAAAGACTCCTCCTCCGAAGCGGAGTCCGCCGATCGAAGCAAAATGGAGGCGTGAGACGTCACTACTACTCAAACCCCCTGACCGCTCGACCCACAGCAGTTCTTTCCTTCAGAGGATAGCCCGCTCACGACATTCTGCGGGGTGCATTTAACAAAGCGCTACACGTTTCCCTCGCTTACACCTAGTAGAACACGCTATGAAATGGACCTCGGCAGGGTCCGAACCGCATACCTCAGGATGGGGCAGGATGAGCTGACAATGTAATGGTCATCCAACCAGTACCCCAGAATTACCAGCGCTGACGCGACCTGGCTAACGGTATCGGCGCTTACGCACCGATATGGAAAGTTGCAGGGTCGCCTGGCAAGCCCAGGCAGACCAGAACCCTCACGGGTTCAGAACCCTGCACCTCCCTTATAAGCGAGCTCTGCTAGTTATCGGACAGACAGACGAGATCAATCCATCAGGCTCAATACCTGAATGTCCCACTATCAAATCTCTAGTCTCCAGCACTCAGTCTCCCCTAGTGAGCACCCAGTCCCCCCCTCAGTCAACTCTCGGACTAATCGTCTACCCTCAACACCGTCCCGGACATCCCTCTACGCTCCGTCCTCTACCAGTGAGTCCCTGCCTACTAGATATAAGAGTCCTGCCCCCCATGAGTGGCCCCTAGGACCCCTTCAGACAACTCCAATCAGTGTATTGCGATTGAGCCCATCGGGGACACTTTCTCACAGATCAGGCGATGCCTCTGTATATATAGCACCACGCCCCCTTGACCAGCGCTGGTCCAGTAGTGCTAGCACCTGAGTAGTTCCCATCTCCCAGTTCCCATCTCTTCCTCACTGACCTGGTGATGAATCTTGGCGAATCAGAACTGTGTCGCGCGTGGCGTTCAAATCCAGGTTCATCGGAGGTGAGGGCGGGGCCGGTGAGCGAGGAGGGAATTGTGCGAGGGCAAAGGGGGGAAATGCTGGGATGCTGTAGATGCTGTCGCTGATGATGATCGAAAGCATCAGCAGCAGCAGAGGCGACATCTTCTTGTTGATGAGCAGCTTCAAGTTGAACGACAGCCGCTGTCCCATGACGACATTTTCAATCGCTATCTGCTGAAGAGTTGAGCGACGTTGCTCCATCATTGCTACCACAATCGATGTGCCTGTGTGCATTGAGAATGAAGCGGGGCATGATTGCAAGGTGTTGGTTGGTGGTGCGTGCTGCGTTGTGTACCTACCATACACTCCGCAAAAGGACCACTCGTCCCAGGCCGTCCCAGAGGCATCCCACGTCCTACCTGGGACGCCTGCCTGGGATGCCTCTGGGATGTCTCCTATATTTCATTTTGTCCATGGACGCGTCTCAGACACGTCCCGCAGTGGGACGTGGGACGCGTCTCAGGCTCATCCCATCTGGGATGAGCCTGGGACGCATCCCACATGCGCACAGGATGCGTGCTGGGATGAACTCTAGGATGCCTGTGGAGACGTCCGCCATGATGCATGCCGGTGTGAGAGCTAGGACGCATACTGGGACGTCAGCTGGGATGCATCCTGGCACTGAGACGTCAGTTGGGATGCAAGCTAGGATGAATACTGGGACGGCTGCTGGGATGTCCCATAATCTTGTCAATATGCATATTAGGTAGCTTGGGACAGTCATGGGATGCTTTGCAACCAATTACGTATTTACAATTTGGGGCTGCCTTAAAGCAACCTATCATCTTCAAAATTCTACTAGACAAGATGTTCTGCCTAATGGACAATATATTAATCATGTTACACCTCAAGCCCTGCTCAAAAAGGCACCGCGTGGGCGCCCAACTATCCGAGTAGAAAAGAAGTAACAGTACATGCACACAACAGATGAAGAAATTTTGAGGCATCATTATCTGAGTCTGATTCAGCTACATTGGAAGCTAACAATTCAAAGATCCCGTTTGCACCCGGGCCATTGGTTCGGCTACCAGCTCATGGCGAGACTGACGCCTTCTTCTTCACAGCCTTCTCCCCTTGGCAGGCTTTTCCACCACCACCTTAGCATGCAATACAAAAGTATATCTCAGAGTTTGCACAAGGAAATATCAATGCATGCACATGAAAACAATGTATTTGTGCATCGGAAATGGCCAAATTTCAGTTAGCAAGGAATAATTGTGCATCACCACTTCAACACCCCATTCACATGCACCGAGCCACTGACCTTGAGCTTCTTGGTTCCATTCACCACTTCCACCTAGAAAAGAAGGCACGTGTGTCAGCATTCTTCATAATACACAGAAACAGTATCCATGCATGCGCATAGACACCTGCCAAGCTGATTAGTACCTTGGCAATATTCTTGTTCCCATGCATATTTTCCTCGACATGGCACCGCCTCATGCTCTCTTATGATGGCGCCCATCTCCTGAGGTGCAGAAAAGGAAGACATAGATTGGTTTCATGAGGCACATGCATTGCTTTCACGATTTGTCATTCAATCACAATGATGTGTTCAACATAGCTTACCTCAGCCAGCTTGATGAGCAGTCAAGGGTTTGGTGCGTTCATTCATTCACAGCCAACTTTCTGCAATCATCCCAGGAGGCCTTGCCTTCACCATAGTTGCTGCATCTGAGGCACCTGCAGAAATTACGGTTCCATGTTACAGTCAGGGGTATATAAAGCATTTTCATCCTCATGCCTAGGATGGCAAGAAGGTCTGACAGGTTGATAGTCGGGTCATATCCAGAGTCTAGATACATTTCTGATCAAAAACGATATCACCTTACGATGTCCTTGATCTTCTCGCAATGGTGAGATCCAGAAGCCTTTGACGCCCATATCTTCGCGTCAGCAGTAGAGGCACCGTAGGGCAATGAACCGCCAGCGGATGGATGATCCTGAAAACAAGGCCAACTATGTGAATAACAAGACAAGGCTCTCCAAAACTGGATCCTGCCTTATCTACGCCTCCAAAGAACAAGACGCAATGGCTCTCTCACCATTTCGCTGCTTGCCAAAGGCATATGCCCCGCTGTCTTTGCATATCTTCTGTTGGTCGCAGCATCAACGCAGCCATCCAAGCGGTCGTGGCCTTTTCACATCTTCGCCGTGCGTGGTCAAATTCTGACCCTCGTCAGCGTCGGTTGAGCTTAATAATTAACTAAGAGCGTGGAGTATGTAGGACATAATAATGTATTGAACTGCTGTCAAAATATGTAGCCATGCTCTAGGAAGTCGAATCAACGACCCAGAGACGCAGAGGTATGTGTGGGAGCGTGCGGCCAGGTGTGGGCTTTAAATACGAACAAAGGGACGACAGAGGCTTACGGTGCTTAATTGCTTACTCCTTTCTTTTCCTTTCAAGTTCAAGTTGACACTGGTAATATGATTCATTCGTCCAGTCACAGCATGATTGAGATAGGACGAAAAATATTGGGTATGGCTGCCGTAGCGTGTCAGCTGCTCCTAAAGTGACCGCGCTGTGCGTCTGTGCCGAAGCTACGATACGTGCACACAAGTTGCATCTATGGCAAGCAAGCTGCTACTCAAAATACCGCTCTGTACCATGCATACTGGCTGATGTCATCCTCATGCAAGGTCTGTCAAGCGTCTCAGTTCTCAACCTTGTCTAATGCAAGGCAGCCCATAATGGGCATAGTCATAGGCCCGGGTGTCACGCACCTGACCGCGGAACCTTCCCCTAGCAGCACCTATGCTGCAAAAAAGAAAACCGATCTGGGTGGAAGGTCCTATGGTGCCGGAGCATCAGACCAATGACGTTACACCTCTAGGCCCTGCTCAAAAAGGCTCGGCCGCGTGGGCGCCTAACTATAGGATTGGGAGGAAAGACCGAAACAAACACCAGGGGCAGGAAAAAAATGAGGTGTTCCCCTGTACAAGTGGAAGATGTCTCTAGCACCGTTCGGAGGACCTGCCCATGCTTGCTCTCTAAGTTGATGTAGCACGCTGGGGCATTGGCAGCATGCATGCAACGCATCCTCCACATGCTCGCCGTCTCCCCTAACCCATCATCGTTGGCAGCACCGTCTGTCACGCTGCTGACCGCTGCGCCGTCCTCGAGTGTCACCCGTGCTGACGGCGCGGAGCCGCATCCTTAAGTTCGTGCGCACGTTGACCTGGAGCTGCTTGACCGCCGCATATTCATGCAGGGCATCTAGCATGCGCTGCAGCTCTGCTGGGCTGCTGGCTAACAAGGTGAGATCATCCTCATATGAGTGGGCAGCCCTGCTTGATACCGCGGGTGCAAGGCACATGGCCAGTGCTTTTATGGCCGGCTGTGAGCGTGTACATTGCACCTTTGTAGAGCGCTTGCACAGCGCGTAGCAAGCATGAAAGCATGTGAACTTGTGAAGCCGCTCAAACAGGTGCTGCCAAATCTGCTCTTGTGGCACACAGTCATAGGCCTTAGTGAAATCAACACAGGCCACATCAAGTGCCAGAGCAAGGTCCTTTAACACCAGCCCGGTGCGGCACCTACGTTGCAAAAAATAAAATCAGTCTAGGTTATAGGTCCTATGGTGCCGGAGCATCAGGTGCCAGAGCAAGGTCCTTTAACACCAGCCCGAGGCGGCACCTACGATGCGAACAAATAAATAAGTAAAGGTTGAACGTCCTATTGTGCCGGAGGATTAGGTGCCATACCAAGGTCCTTTCACGGAGCCCGAGGCGGCCCCTACGCTGCAAACAATACAATCAATCTAGGTGGAAGGTCTTATGGTGTCAGAGCCCAGAGGATCAGGTGCCATACCAAGGTCCTTTAACACCAGCATGAGGCGTCACCTACGCTGCAAAAAGAATTCAATATAGGCTAAAGGTCTTACAGTGCCGGAGGATCAGTTGCCAGACCAAGGTCCTTTAACACCAGCATGATGCGGCACCTGCGCTGCAAAACAGAAAACCAATACCGGTATAGGTTGAAGGTCTTATGGTGCCGGAGGATTAGGTGCCATACCAAGGTCCTTCAACATGAGCCCGAGGCGGCACCTGCGCTGCAAACAATAAAACCAATCTTGGTGGAAGGTCTTATGGTGCCAGAGGATCAGATGCCATACCAAGGTTCTTTAACACGTGATGCGGCACCGATGTTGCAAAAAAGAAAACCAATATAGGTTGAAGGCCCTATGGTGCCGGAGGATCAGGTGCCAGACAAAGGTATTTTAACCCCAGCCCAAGGCGGCACCTACAGTACGCTGCAAACAGAAAACCAGTCTAGGTTGAAGTTCGTATAGTGCCGGAGCATCAGATGCCATACCACGGTCTTTATCACCAGCCCAAGGCGGCACCTACGCTGCAAAAGATAAAAGCTATACAGATTTAAGGTCCTTTGATGCTGGATTTTATGTCCCTGTCCCCTCATGAAGGAGGGAGGCGTAGCTGCTGCATGGTCTTGGCTGTGCATGGAAGCCGGAATTGAGCGTGTTCATCCCTTACGAGTGTCGCACCATAAAGCAGTAAACGTGCCAATATGGTAAATACCGTAAACTCCGGTCAGGACACCTTAGAGAGGTGTCCTCTACTCACAAACACGGTACATCACCGTACACTCATGCTCCTTGTACTTCAGACAAGAGTGTGTCAACAAGATAACTGTATCTGGAAGTCCCTAACTGGATATCTCTGCATAGAAGTCTCCGTCTCGTGGGTACCGCCCCTACTACTTTACTCGCGAGGTGCGCTTCAGGTCCGTGGCGGACTTCTTTCCTCACTGCAGTGACGGACGCCTACGGGCAGGCTCAGTGACTATTCACTGGCTGCGAGTGCTCTTCGAGTTAAGCAGCTAGGTGGAATTGTGTATATATAGCAACTGACTTTGGGGGCATAGGCCTTCTGGCCGTCTGGTCGCGATCCAGCAGGGCTATGTTAAGGACACTTACCGCGTAACACGCGGAGAGACGAACGGGACGAGGCTGCGTACTTCTTCTTCTGCAGAGTCTCGGTTCTCTTACTGGGGTACTTGGCTCCAGCTAGATCAGCGGAGGCTGAGCTAGGCTTGACTCGAGTTAAGGTACTGACTTATATGGAAGCTGCTGGTCTCAATGACTGCCTGTGCTTGTTACAAATAGAGGTCTGTCCTTTAGAAAGGGACGAAGTAAGTAGCCAAGGCAATTGCCGGGATACAGGGACCCGGCAGGCCCAATACAGAGTACGGTAGAATCTGTCAAACTAATCCTGCGTAAGCGGGTTTCTAGGTCTCAGCTCAAATCCGGAGACACCGCAGATAAGCTGCGGAGGCTCCGCGGCCGCTAACTGCGGTCTAAACGGTTCTGTCACGTATACGGTAATATACTGTGACAGCTGTCGCACCATAAAGCAGTAAACGTGCCAATATGGTAAATACCGTAAACTCCGGTCAGGACACCTTAGAGAGGTGTCCTCTACTCACAAACACGGTACATCACCGTACACTCATGCTCCTTGTACTTCAGACAAGAGTGTGTCAACAAGATAACTGTATCTGGAAGTCCCTAACTGGATATCTCTGCATAGAAGTCTCCGTCTCGTGGGTACCGCCCCTACTACTTTACTCGCCCCCCGCTCCCCAGCGTTAAGCCCTCCAGGCATGCGCGGGGAGCCGGAAAAAGGGGTGGTACTGAAATAAACTTCTGGAAAAATATGTACGTAGAAGCTCAAATCATCATCTGCAAATATGCCTGGTTCAGGCCTTCTACAATTCTGCTTGGTTCCGGCATTCTACGAATCTGCCTGGTTCAGGCATTCTGCAATCAGGAAAATAAAAAAATCAACCGAGTTTCAGCTGAAGCGCTATGCGCAGAACCCTACAAACTCAAGCTGTTCAGCCCACTACTGGCTAGCAAACAGCGAAATTTCAAAGTTATCAGGTCAAGCTAAGAACAACCGCTGCTCTCGCCCCACTGCGCCATAGCCGCCTGGTCTTTAAAGGCCACAGAAAATGTGCGCCGTAGCAGCGTGATCTGCCCCCTGCTGTGCTATAATTGCTCGAGTTGACTAATTCTCCTCGCTCATCATTTCCAGAACTTATGTACTACTGTAGCCTTGCTGCCACGGTATTTGAGAAACAAATTTTCATTAAGCTGCCGTAACTCTACTCCTGCATCTTCCGTCTTCGGTCCGCTGGCTGCCGGCCCGCTGCCTACTGGGTACTAGGACAAGCCGCACTGCGTCTGCATTTCTGCTCTGTAGGTGCCTGCCCGCTCCTTGCCAGCTACGGCGTGGGTGACGACACGCGCTCAGCGGCCCTGCCGCTCCGGGCTTCAGGTCCCGGTAAAATCCTCAAGGGCTGACTCCTCTTCCTCCCTTGCTGCTTCTTTGGCCACCTTGGCCCTTCTTGTAACTGCTCTCGGGGTGACATTGGCCTCTCCCCGGCCAGTGGTGTACGAGATGTCATACAACCCGTTCGCCATTGGTCTTGCGATGCCCCGCTCCATTTGCCTTGTTGCTGGGTTGGTGGCCATGACTTCCACCTCAGGCCTGTCCATGACGTCGGCCTCCTGGGCTGTCCTGGCAGCCGCTCTGGCCGCTGGACTCGGTCGCCCCTGGACCTGTAAACTGCGCTCCTCTGTGGGGGACCCTGCTACTGCAGCGGGCCCAGCTCCCTTGTCTGCTGGCTTGCAGTGTGGGCACAACCACTCGCCCTCAGGCACCTCCTCGAGTACTGGTACCAAGCAGTCCATGTGCCAACCTGTATTGCAGGCATCACACAAAAGCATCACCTCTCCGCGATCGGGCAGCTGGCACACCTCGCATGACAGGCTTTTATTGGGTCTGGTTCCACTGAAATCAACCACTCCCCTGAGGTTGGGCAAGTGGCATGGAGAACAATTGACTGCATTCTCTGTAACTGTGAGGCCATCTGCCCCTTCCAGCACCAAAGTTCCCGTCGCCCCCAGTGTTTTTACCCTGAGGATCTCAGGCCTGGCCTTGGGATCGAGGCTGCGTTGCTCTGATGAATACTTCACATACACGTAATCTCCCTCTGCAAAACGCCTGACCTGGGGAACGTACCCTCCCCCACGAATGCGTGCATATCGCAGCTTGTCGCGGTGCTGCGCAATTTTTAGATGCTCACCCGCGACTGGCAGTGCCTCTTTGATCCTGGCCACTCTGGCCAAAAGCAGGTCTGCTGCCTCCTCTGCCGTTGCCACCTTGGCTGTGCTCCAGAGGTCCGCCCCCACTCTGGAGGGGAAGGTAGGTCTCTGTCCAAACAGCACCTCGTAAGGCGCCATGCGCGTGGCCTGCTGCGGCGAGCATCGGAAGCCAAGGGCTACCCAGGGCACCATCTTGTCCCAGGACTCGTCGCTGCTGCCCTCCTCGCAGCACTTGCGCAGGCCTGCCTTGAGTGTCTGGACAGCCCTCTCCGAAAGCCCGTCTGCCTGGGGGTGGTTGGCAGAAGTGGTGCGATGGTCAATGAAGCAGTCCAGCAACATGTCCTGAAATTCACCCTGGAACTCTGTCCCCTGGTCTGTCACCACCTCTGCGCATCCCCCGAATTGCGCAACAACATTTTGAAAGAATGCCAAGGCCGTCACATCAGACGCCTTGCTTGGAATGGGGATCAACTCCACCCATTTGGAGTAATGCTCCACACACACCATCACGAACCGATTTCCCCTGGACGTGGTCGTGAATGGACCACACAGGTCCACTCCCCACCGGAAAAACAACCCCTCAATGGGTAGCGGGTGCAGGTTGGGCTGTATGTGATTGAACGTGGACGCCCTGGCCCTGTCACACACACCGCATTCCTGCACCGCCTTCTTGACTGCTGCTCGAAGCCCCCGCCACCAATGCTGCTGCATGACCATGAAAGCCGTGCGGTGGCTGCCAAAATGGCCCGTACCTGCATGCGCTGTCTGGATCACTGCTAGCCTGTCCTCTGGCCTGGGCACCACACAACGTCTACCATCAGGCATGAGTCTCATCAGGACTCCCCCCCTCTCTGATTCCCACTGGAATGGCGCTGCTCTGCGCTGTATTCTGGTCTGTTCTCCTAGCTCTGTTCCCTGGACATAAGTCTTCTCACGGAGAAACCTCAAGACGGGCTCATCTGCCCACACATCAACCCTAGCCGACGGTCCTGCGGGACAACCTGGCTGGTCCTTCTCACTCTCTATTTCCCTGGTTACTCTGATTTCAACATCAACTGGTGCCTCAGCCGCGTTCCCACCTGGTTCCTGTGCTGCGTCGGCCCAGTCTGCCGCGGCTGATTCTCCCAGGCACTGTCTGTATGACGCGGCCGCCTCCCCACTGCCAGAGCACGCGTTTCCTGCAGTAGCCAGGGCATAGTGGCTGGACATTAAAGTCGCCCCCAGCACTGGGTCCCTGTCCTGGCTTGGCAGCTTTGCCCTGCGTGTCAATTCTGCTGGCAAGATCTTAGCATACTCGAGTGCCACATTGAGCCATGCACTGAGTGCCCATGAATCCATGCACCTGCCCAAGGCTGCCCGTCTGGCTGCCTCTGGGAAGTCTGGGCGCGGCAATGTGGACCCCACAGCGTACCCCATGGCGCGTTCACGCTCGTTTGCGTTGGGCTCCTGCAAGTCCCCCATGGGCCTGTACACCATCCCATTTTGCCCGTTCCGGAAAGCATATGATGAGGGCGTGGCCATCAAACACGGCAGCACCTTCCTGGGTTGCCCTGTGACATTGATGCGGTACCCCCCATTGTCCGGACATGATACTACCTGGGCCTTGCTGCCCTTGTCCAGAATGTCGTCTACAATCCCCTCGTGGGGTCTGGTCGACGCACGAATCACAAATTCAATATCTGCTGCGGGGGCAATATTCCCCCAATAGTTGCGGGTGCGGTGGGCATAAGACCCCACCTGCGCTGCGTCAAACAACGCCGGTGTCCCTAGAATCCTGCACACTTCCTGAAAAGCCTCAACACTGGCCTTCTCACTCTTCTGATTCAATTGCATTGCTACATTCTCAATCAGGTACGCTGGCGGCCTAGGTCCCTGCAGGAACTGCAGAGTACCCAACAGCTTGACTAACGGGAAGAAAGACTTGCTTCTCTCTCCCGCGAGCCCCCGCCCCTTGCCAGCTGACGAAAGGTCCTGGCACTCCCAGCCTGCTACCATGAACCACTGGCGCCCCTCCTGGGCACCCGCCTCCTTGAGGTGTTCTGCCGTAATGGCATACACATCTTGCGGCAACGCTCTGAAAGCCTTATCAAACGCTCTGACCGGAAGCAACTGGGGGAATCTCTTGTGCAACTGCAACAGGCGACCCCCTGCGATCTCTCTGACTTCCTCACTGATATCTGCATACAAGTACTGCACTACTGGGATACCTGCCCTGAGTACCATTTCCAGCCCTGAGCACATACCTCCAAAAAGCTCGAAGAGGACGACTCCTTCGGTCTCCATGGCCCGCACAGCCCCACTTGACAGGCAAGCTGTATCCAGGCCTGCAAGGGAATGAGGGGGCGTCACCCGAGGCAGGTCAGCAAGAACATCACTGATCATCGTCCTGGATCGCTCCCTGTTGCTGAACGCCTGCTCTGCCGTACTGACAGGCTGCGCCTGTTCATCATCGTCAGTGGCGGCAGAGGATATCTCCTGCCCCACCGGTGCTGTCACGCAAGCTGCCTCTGCAGCTCGCAACATCTGTACTCTCCTTCTGCCCTCCTGCGCCATGCGCACTATCTGGTCTGCATGCCACTGGTTCACTCTGCCCAACCCTGTGAGCAAAGCTACTTGCTTCCCACTTGCCTCCTCCCTGGCTGCTGGCTCGGGCGCGACTGTATCAAGCCTGGCCCCTGTGCGGTCAGCTGAGGATGGAAGGGGGGATCTGGACGGGATGTCTGCATTTTGGTGGCATGCTCCTGAGCGGTGGACAATGGTAATGTCTAGCTCTTGAAGCATGAGAGCCCACCTAGCGTGCTGGCCTACCAACGTCTGGTTGTCCATGAGGTAAGTGAGCGGCTCATGGTCAGTGATGAGATGCACCTTGCACCCAAACAGCATGTGGCGGTATGTGCGTGCTGCATACACTGCGGCCAGCATCTCCCCCTGGAACGAGGAATAGTTCCTCTCGCTCTTGTTCAGGGATCTGGATGTGCATGCCACCATATACTCCCGCCCGCTGTCATCACACTGCCCTAGCACTGCGCCTATGCCTTGCTTAGAGAAATCTGTGTACAATAAGAACGGCCTTGGCGGCCC
Organism: Limnomonas spitsbergensis; assembly: GCA_037349105.1. Taxonomy (NCBI): domain Eukaryota; kingdom Viridiplantae; phylum Chlorophyta; class Chlorophyceae; order Chlamydomonadales; genus Limnomonas; species Limnomonas spitsbergensis. The sequence goes on along the minus strand of JAYJMM010000076.1, from coordinate 770,350 downwards.
CTTGCCGTCTGGTCCTGTCCCACTGTAATCTGGTCTGCGCAGGACTCTCCCGCCCTCGCACATCTCTGTCTTAATCAACTGGAACGCCTGCGACTGCTCTGGCCCCCACACAAACGGGACCCCCTGGACCAGCAATGCGTTGATGCATGCTGCCTTTTTTGAGAAGTCCGGGACGTAGCACCGGTAGAAATTCAAGAATCCCATGACCTCCTGAATGTTTTTCACCGATGCGGGCTCTGGCAGCGCCATAACTGCTGCTATCTTAGCAGCGTGCGGCGTGAGCCCCTGGGCCGACACATTGTGACCCAGGTACTCTACTGTTGCACACCCAAACAGGGACTTGTCGGGGTGCGCCCTTAATCCTACATTGTGGAGCATGTCCAACATCAGCTCCACATGCCTGATGTGTTCTGCCGGTGTGTCACTGTACACTAGCAAATCGTCAATGAATGCTACGCAGAACGCACTCAGGCCTGCCCTGGCAATCTCTTCTTCCATCATACGCTGAAAGAAAGGAGGCCCGTTGCGCAGACCGAAATTGAGCTTTGTGTACATCCACAGCTCAGGTCCCATCCAGAAAGCTGTCTTAGGCTGGTCCTCGACCTTTATAGGGATCTGCATGAACCCCGACCGGAGATCAACCTTGCTGAATATCTTGGCAGTGCCCAGGTTCTGAAAAATAGTCTCCATCCTGGGGATGGCAAATTCCTGCTTGGCTGTACGCAGGTTTAACCTGCGCATATCGTGCGCTATTCGATGGTCTGTCCACTCCCCAGTTTCAGCACTCTTTTTGGCTGCTACTACTGAGTTGGCCGCAAACTTGATAGGCCCCCCCTGGGGCACCTTGACTATGATGCCTGCCTCAATCATCGGCTGACACTTTTCCTTAAAAATTGCTGCTTTAGGCGGTGGCATATCCCTGGACTTCTGAAAGCACGAACTGACCTCGTCTTCTAAAGCCAGTGTAAACTCACCCTGCGTGCCGCAGTAGCCTGGTAGATCCTCCATGGAGTAAGCGAATGCTCCTTGGCGATCCCTGAGGCTCTGCTCCAGGCTCTCCTGCTGCTCCGCAGTGAAGTCGGGGTGCTTGCCCAGCAGCCATCCCTCCTTGGTCTTGACGTACTCTGCGGGTGGCTCCACTACGCCCCCCGGCTGAAACATGTCGATCACCACAGCCGCCTGCGGGTCGTCCACCGCGGGCAGCTCTTCCTCGCCAGTGGTGTTGCCGCTGTGCCATTTCTCCTGCTGGCTGCCTGCACCCCTCCTGCTGGCGTCCCCCATGGGGCTGACTGCCGGTGGTCGCAACCATCCAGACGACAACTTTGCTGCTGCCTCCCTTCCAGAAACAAAAGCCCCTTGGCCTGCTGTAAATCCTCCTCCTCGCACTCCTTGCCCGGTAGCTCGCGCCCCTGGCACACACACCGACAGCAGAAGCCACACCAGTATCAGCTGAAGCGCCCCCGTAAGAATCCCTTTAATTGCTGTACAGGTGAGGAGTCCTCTGCACGCTGTCGTCTTCCTCATGGGTTGCTGCGGTAACTGTTCTGCGGGCTGAACGCCTGGCTCTGCAATCTGCGCTGGCGGTTGCTGTCCTCTGGCCCACGTGATCTCCAGGTCTACCTGGCTGATCCTGAGTGGCAGGGTTGGGCAGTCCATTCCTGGCCTGCTGCCACGGTTCTTGTCCGCGGCCGCCCTCTGCGCTTTTCCTGCACGTCGCCTGGCCTTCTTTGAATTTTTTCCTTGCAACTTGGCAGTGTCATCCCAAATTGCACTGGCCCTTCCTGGCCCTGCTCCTGGGATCTGTCCTGTGCTGCACTGTGCCATCCTCTCCTGCCTGTGGGTGGCGCGCTGCACCGCCACGCTGCTGCCTGCGACCGCGGGCTCCCCTCGCCCACAGCCCCGCCGTACGGTTTCTTGCGCGCCAGCAAACCTCCTTGCGAGGTCCTCGCCTCTGCTGGTCTGGGCTTGGCTGCTGCGGCTGTCCGACGGCTGATGGGTGTCCGCTCCTTCTGCTCTCCTCGTGTAGAGGGCTGATACTCTCTCCGTCAGCTCCTCTTGTAGCTCCCTGACTGCCCTGCTGTAACCTCCCATCCTGGGGTCCGGATCGGGCTGTGGTAGCATTTTGAGTCGGAACAGCAGGCTAGCCTCCTGGCCTGCCTCTTGCTGCTCCATGTCCTGCCGTCGTAGCACGTCCAGCTGATCCACAAAGTTCCTGAGCACTGCCACCCAGCGCCCCTTGCTGTACGCTGCTGGGTCACCCCAAGGCCCCTGTGCTGCCGTCTGTGCTGGCGTGCTGATCTGGGGGTCTCCTGGGCGCCCGTTGCTCTCCTTGCCTGCTGCTGCCCCCTCGGTCCTGCAAGCGCGCTGGTCTGCTGCCTGCTGATGGCGGGTCCCCGCTGTGACCTGGTTTGCCTCCTCCTCCAGCGCGATCCCGTTACCGAGCTCTATAGCGGCCCTCCTGCTTCTGCGCTCCTCCATTGCTGCCTGCTCCTGGAAGATGCCGCGCACCCACGCGCGCCTCAGCTGTGGCAGCTCTCCCACCATTCCGTACCTTGGACTCCCTGGTCCTGGGCCGCTGTCTGCTGGCACATAATTGCCCTCTACATCTCGAGCCTCTGCTCTGGTGACGCTATCCTGGTCCGGGGGCATGGCTCCTCCCTCGTGCCACTCCTCATCTGACTCGGTAATCTCAACCAGTGGTGGTGGACCCTCTGAAACGCCGTCGCTGAACTCTGGGGTCCTGCTGTCTGAGTCCTCCGTGGGCGGTGTGCTGACAATGTCTAGGGCTGCCTGGGGCTCTGCCCGCCCCCTAGGCTCAGCTTCCAGTGCTGCTACCCCCAAGTCGTCCACGTACTCCAGCAGCTCCCATGAGGCTGCTGCCGCCCCAAATGTTACAAATGCCGCCTGGGTCCATTCCGGCTCCTCATCCTGGGCAGGGCCGTCGGTGGCTGCCGCTGGCTCCTCTGCATCGGCGCCTCGCCTGCCCACCGGCCCATGTCCCCTACTCGGCTGGTTCCTCAAGTCCTCCAACTCCTCCTCGATGCCTACTTCCCCAGCTCCTCTGAACAGAGGGTGCAGCGTGCGCACCCCTGTTGGGTGCGCTTGTCTCCACAACTGCGTTGTTATGACGTCAGCCTGCCAATAGGGCAGCACGCTGCTGGCCCTGTTGTCGTGCCACGCCCTCCGCTCCTGACGCACCCACTGGTGCACATATGCTGCCAGGCGTTCTACTGCGAACGGCGAGCTCGCCAGCTCTTCCTCTCCTTCCCACACGGCTCCTGCTGCTGGCGACTGCTGGTGTCCGTAAGGCCATGTTGGACAGGCTGTTACCTCTGTAGGCGCCCACTGATCCTCTACGCCCCACACATGCCGCATGGCCGCTGATCGCTGTCCTGGGAGCAGGACCCTCTGCAGCGCCATTAGCATGAGCGTCCACACTGTCGGGTCTGCTCCCCTAGCGTAGGCAAAGGCATGGAACTCCGCCTCGTCTACTGACGCGCACTTAGTGACTGCCACGTCCTGCTGGTGCCTTGCAAACAGGTAGACGGGCATATCATCGTGAGTCGCGTGCATGTGGATCCATGCCGATGAAACGGGCAACTCCTCATCAGCCATCTCCTCATAGTAGTAAGTTACGAGCTGCTGGACTGGAATGGCTGCCCTGGCGTCCCCTGGCGCTGGCCCCCACGGCACTGCTTGTCCTGCGACCGTCCTGGGGATGACGATGGACGCCCCGATGGTCGCCTCGCACCGCCCTGGCCTGCCTGGGTGACACAGCCCTGCCCTCACTGGGGCCTGCTCTGTTGTTTCCACAAATCTCTCGAACTCGCCCATGGCTTGGATTGGCACATAAAATGCGCGGTCTCTGAGGGCTGGGTGCCCCATTAGTTCACGGACACAATCCATCGCCCACGGCGTGCGCATGAAACCTGGCTGCGCGCCCTGCCACATCCCCTCGGCCGGCGCAATGTCTGGCATGTCCGGGTGCGTCCAGCCTGCTGCATCCACCGCTGTGATGCCTGCTGCAATGGCGAGACTCACCATCTCGCTGACGCAGTATGCATAGATGGGGTGCCGCGACCATCCCCTCTGCATATAATCTGCCATATTTGTGCTGGGCTGGATGTATCCTTTGAGCGCGGCGCACAGCATGACAGCTGTCACTGCGTCCCACGGGAAAATCATCCTGGCAACTGCCTGCATGGCTGCTGCTCTGTTAACACATGTCTGCTCCCCGCCTCCTAGGAGCCTATAGTTCTGCAACCGACATGGCCCGTCCATATTACCCGCTGGCATAGTCAGCATAGCCCTGGAGGTGGACGCCTCTGGCATCTCTTCCCCCAGGCGGAAGTACTGCACAAAGGGCTCGCCTGCTGGCAGCGACTGCGGGAACGGCTGTATGTAGATGCGTTCTCTGCTGTAGGACCTGTCTCTGCTGAAGGACTGGTCAAGCTGCCTGTCCTCGCCCCTTGCGTCAGACCTCCCTTCCCTCTCGCTGCCGTGCTGTGTCTCTTCGTCCTCGTCGATTTCTCCCCAAGCATTGCACCGAGAGCTGGTGCCTTTATGGGTCCTAACGGACCCCGCCCGAGCGTCCAGCTGGCTCCCTGCTGCGGTCCCTCTGGCCGCTGGGAGTCGCGACCCCGCTCTGTGTGGCTCCTCTGTCTCGGCGGCTGCTCCCGCTACCCCTCTGCCTGTGTCTTGATTGCCCTCCGGGGTACCTGGACATAACACGCCAAACTCTCTTTCATGCAAGGGCGAGGGTTCCTGAGGCTCATACTGCGGCGCCTGAGGCTCATATCTGCCTGCTGAAAGGTTGGATCCTGAATCGGTATCCCACCCGTCTACGTCGTGCTGGGGTACTGCCTCCCGCTCGCGTCTCTCAAACTCATCCCACTGCTCATCATACTTGTCCCATTCCCTGTCCAGGAACCTCTGCATCAGATTTGGCCATCCTACACACGGGGCTGGGCACCCCCTCCTCTGGAGATCCTTCAAGAACTCCAACGCATGTGCTACGGATCTGGCCGACCCTGCAGGCATAGTCCCATAATGGTTCATGGCTAACGCCTCTACAGCCATCGCCCAGTGGCTTACCTGACTGGCTACCTGCCCTTCTGGCACCCTCTGAGGGGCCACCTGAACTGGTCCTGCCTGACTGACCTCAGCCTGGTAGGCATCTCTGTCCTGGCTAATTTCCATGTGGCCTGTCATGAAGCACGTGTGGCCTCCTGTCCCCTCCCACCTTGGTTGCTCGCCCTCCGGTGGTTCCTGTCGCGCTGGCGGTTCTGGCCACGCGCTGGGGCCTGCTGCCCCCTGCTGGAAGTCCCTTGCACTGGGAGTTCCCATGGCAGTATCGAAGGTCCTGCGCCTGCTCTCCATGGGCATCCCCTGGCCCCTGCCTGGGCCCCAGGTTCCATAGCCCCGCGCTGGGCCTGCAGGTGCCCCTGGCCTGTCGCCTGTCAGCCCGGCCTGCTCCGGGTTGGTGCACTCGTTGGCAAAGTGCCCCGGCTGATTGCACTTGAAGCACAATCCACCATGGCGCGGTCCCAGGTGACGCCTAGGCTCTGCCGCCCCGCTGCCCTCTGCCAGGGTTCTGTTTGTCGGCCCGGGGCCTGGGCCTCTCTGGTGCTCCTGCCCCTGCCTGTAAGGCCTGGCAACCTCAGCATGGTGCCGTTCCCTGGATCTGCCCCTGGGCTGGTCCCTGCATGGTGACCGCTGTCTGCGGTCCCTGCTCCTTTCCTCGCTGTTGCTGCGCCTCCCTGCGCCCTGCCGCTGGGTCCTGGCTGCCGGCGTTGGCACCGCCCTTTGGCGCTCCTCACTGATGGCCCTTTGCGCGCTTCTGCTGCGCCGTCGTAGCCTTCTGTCCCCTGAGCCGCTCTCGTCGCTGCTAGAAGGACTGCGCTTCTTCGGCTCCTCCATGCCGGAATGCTCGCTGTCCACGTCTCGTAGCGGGGACGGAGTCGCCAACATTGCCCTGACGCACCCCGCCAACTCTGGGTCTGTTTCGTATGGGAGCGGCTGCCCGTGGTTTGGCGGCCCCCCCAAGTGTTGTAGTCCCAGGGCCTCCTGCAGCCCGTTCAGCTCATCTGCCCGCAGGATGTACTCTCGCTGGACCGTTGTCATGACCTGCTGACCATCTGTGATGACCTTCCACCCTGCCAGCTGGCCTTTCAGGTAATCCACAATTTCCGCTGACTGCTTCCACATTTGCCGCTCTCTCCATCTTAGAGCCTTTTTCAGCCCGTTGACTTGCCCTGCCAGCCTGTGGATTTGCCTGTCTTGTGGGCTGGTCCCTGGCTCTGGAACCTTCTCTGCGCTGCAATCTTCCTCCTCCTCTGCTTCCTGCGCCTCATCTTCGCTGTTGCTGGCTAATTGCGCGGGGGCCCTTGCCGCCCCTGGCTTTCCCTGCCCCTGCTGCTGTTGCGCCTGCCTATCCCTGCCGTTGCTGGCCTGCTGCCCTCTAGGTCCTGCCACCTGTGGTTGCTTTTGCAGCTGCTGCTGTTGCTGCTGCTGCTCTCCCCTGCTGCGCGTTGAAGTTGCCTGTGCAGCTCTATCGGCTGCCGCTGTGCCGTATCCCCTCCTCTGCGCTGCAGGCGGCCCTGCCTGCACTGCAAGCGCTGTTTCGGGTATCCGCGAAAAGTCCTGAATCCTCCTTTCACACTCCTCCACCGCGTGCTTGTCTGGTTTTCCGCACAAGGCGCACGGGTAGGCGGGGCATGCTGGCATGAAGTCCCTGACCGCCCTCTTCTCAACGTCAGAGAGTTCCGCGGCTCTGCGCGCTCTTGCCATTTCCTCTGCGGTTGGTGTGGCGGTCTCTTCCACTGCTGCTTCGACTGGCACCAGCCTGCGCCTTTGTAGCCTGGGGTTTGGCTCGCTGCTGGGTCCTGCGCCCTGTTCGGCCCTCATAGCGGTACCTGCGCGTGTGGCCATGGAATGCTGTAAGAGCGGTTCGTGCTCTGTTTCAACTGTTGCAGCTGGCCACCCCTCTCTTTCTGCGAATCCACACTGAATTCCTGCCCATGCCACTGCTGCTGCCTGGTACCCCCCTGCCGGAGATGCCCGCAGTAGTGGCAGCGTAAGGTCCTTGACCCCTTGCGTTCTCTGTGTGCCCTCTCTGGGTCGTAAGGTCAGCCTCCCTGCTGCCTCTAAAACCCCGTTATACTTGAGGAACTCTGGGTTCCCTACCAAGTGCTCATACGCATCCGGCGGCGTCTTAACGACCCTGACCACCGTTGGCTCCATAATGGCATTGGGCCCTCCGTATCCATACACCACATAAATGAACAGCACTCCATACAAATCTGCCCCTGCATTGTCTGTGGTACGAATCTTCTCGTCTGTACGCACCAGCTCCGCCCCCATGGCAACTAATTGCTCTGCAATATTGACAGTGATGACATGGCACGTGCATGCGGAGTCCATGAGTGCTTTCTGAGCCACCAGGACCTTCCCATTGACCATAAGTCCCACACACTGCTCCAGGTTGCTTCTGTCATTTTTGAAATACTGCAGCTTGGGTGCAGCCGTCACCGTTCTACCCTCTGGCCTGGTGTTACTAGTCTCACCCCTGTGGCCGGTGTTGTCTCCTCCCATGGGCATCGTGGTGAACGACAGCGCTGAGAGCCGCTCGTTCAACTTGAACACCTGTAGGCGGATGTCAGACATATCGTCAGCTAGTTTACTCAATACCAGCCTCTTTGCTCCCTTCCTGGAGGGTTGTACCGTGAATCCTGGTACTGGTTCCTCCTCCTGCAAAGGTTCTGGCAAAAACGACTTAGGACGGGCGTTATGAACTGCCTGCTTGAAACCTGCAGGCTTGGGTACCAGCCCAACCTGCGTCATGAGTGCTACGGACTCGCTGAGCATCTCTGCCATGGTCTGGTGCCATCCCTCTGGCTCAGCCTGCCCCGTTGCATTGCTGAGATGCGACACGTGGGCTGCCTGCTGCGCCTGACCTCCCTGGCCAGGCCCAGGCCTAGGATACTGTCTGTTGTTCTGATTCCTGTCATACGGCCTGCCTGCCGCCTGTCCCTGCTGCGGCCTTGGCGGCAGGGGATACTGCTGTTGCTGCGGATACTGCTGTTGCTGCGGATACTGCTGTTGCGGCTGTCTGGCCGGTCCAGGTGTGATGTCTGTAACCAGGGGCATAGGTCTGCGCTCATCCCTGGCCCTGGGCGCCCTGCAATCCCTGGCTAGGTGCGACGTACTACCGCACTGGTAGCATGCCTTGGCTGCGCTTGAGCCACCCTCAGCGTTGTAATTTGCCGCCCCTGCTTGGTCCACCCAGGTAACTCCTCTGGGTTTACCATCCATCCGCGCCTGTGGTACTGCTGCTGAGCCTGTGGGGTGCACAATTCCATCAAGGCGTGTTCGCATCTCCCACTGTCCTGCTCTCTCTCTCCTGCTCCTGTTGGGCTGCGCCTCTCCCTGGCCAGGCCCGCTGTTGGTTATCTGCCTGAAGCCGGTACCTCCCAGGTCACCCATTTCCAAGGCAAACCTCTCCCACAGCACCACCTGCTGCGTGAGTACTGCGATTTGGTCTTCGTCACTCATGCTGAGGTACCCTGGCACTGTCATAACAAACTTGCTCAGCTTGGCTCTAGCAACTGCTGGCAGTCCGTCATGGAACATACGCGAGACCGAGTGGCTCCTGCCGAAGTGATCTACTGCATCCCTCGAGATCTGCAGCAACTCTGCTGTTGTCAGCACTCTGTGGGCAAATGCCTCCACCGTCTCCTCTGGCTTGACATCTGGGTCTAGAGTAGTCTTTACTCCTAACCTGAGGTTGGTGATGGCCGTCCTCTCCTCTGAAGTTGGCTTTCCCACCTCCTCCTGGACCACCCTGATCCACAACGTGAGTAGCGAAGCTTCGCAACCCTGCTGCTCCGCTGGGGCTATCCACTGCTGTCCGATCCGCTCCACCTCTCTGGCAATTCTGTTTCCTGCGTGGGGAGCTGCCCTGATGGCTGCCATCAGCGGCCTCATGCTGGCAGGCTTGCAGTCCCACAGCTTGACCAGCGACTTGATCAGCAACGTCATAGCTGACGGCGACTGGCATGATCCAGCTATTTCACCTGCCACCACGGCCAGTGCTGGTTGGTCATCTGACATTGCCAACCTGTTGTGCGATCCCCAGTACCCACACGCCTGGCAATACTTTCTGGCTGCAACCGCTCCTGGGTGTGACATATCCAGGACTGGTACGTTGCCTTGGATGGCTGGGATCTTGGCTACCTTGGCTACCCCTGCCAGCTGCAATACCATCTGTTGCTGCAGCTGCAGGTTCACCCTCGCCTGCTCCCGGTCGAGCCTTTTCATTTCCTGGTCGCTGGACTCCTGTCTGGCCCCCGACCTGCGTCTGTCCGCTCCTCCTGGCCCCGAATCTACTGACTCTGACCGTGACCCCGGTCCTCCACTGCCGCCCCTCGATGGGCTGCGGCCTGAATGATGCCTGTCATGTCTGTTATAATCCTCATCCTGATCGTGAGCGCCTCGTGATGGCTGTCTGCCCGCTCTGCCTGCTGAGCTTTTACTTCCTTCGGGTGGCAGACGTTCTGATTCGCTTCTGCCTGGTCTGCTGTCAGATCCAGGCCTTCGAGACTGTGCTCCACCGGGCTCTGCCTGTCCCCTGGGCAACTCCTGGCTCTGCTGGCTTGGCTGTTCCCTGCCCTCTGCCCGTCCTCTGGGTGGCTCTTGGCTGTGCTGGTGAGGCTGTTCCCTGGAGTATGCCTGCTCCCTGGGCGGCTCCTGGCTCTGCCGACCTGGCTGCGTTCCGCCTGTGTAATTCCTGGCATAGGAATCAGACTGTGTTTCCTCTCTGGCCTCCTGTATTCTTGGACCACTGCTCCGTGCGCTGCCCGCAGGCTCATTCCTCCTGGCTCCCCTTGCTGCGCCTGACTGCCTGTTCCTCAGGAATTCCTTGATGTAATCCACCTGGGTTTCCTGGTATGCGTTCTCTTTGTCCTCGACTATGCGCAGCAACTCATAAGACTCTTGCCTGCTTGCTCTGCGTGTCGCTGTGCTTTGCTCTGCCATTCTGGCAAGTGATTGGCTAGTCAATTCCGCCCTTTCGCTGGCGGCTGGACTGCTGGCTCTGGGTGCTTCCCTGCCCCTTGGCCGTCCTCTGAGGCTGGGCTCGCTGCTGACCTCGAAGGCTGCAGATCTGAGTGTTGGTGTTGGCGCGGCTCCTGCCTGCTGCTGCCACCTTTGCACCTCCCTGATCCCCTCAGGCCGCTGCACCCCTGTTTCAAATCCTTCCCACACCTGGTCCTCCTCATCCTCTGGCTCTGACCCAGGTTCCTCCTGGTCTCCTGTGACCTCTTTGCACCATTCGTCTGCGAAGGCTTTAACAGCCCTGGCTGCTTCGTGTCCCGTCCTTCCCTTGGATACCTGTCCAAGGGCGGCTAACAGTAGCGCCCTGTCCAGACCTGTGTGGGGGATACCTAACATGGCCTTTGTTGCCCATCCCCGCAGATGATGGGCCTTGAACTCCTCAATGGCTGTGACCTGGTCCTGGAAATGCAAGAACGTCCTGGAGCACACTTGCTTCCACAGGTCTGTTGCCCACTGCACAATTCCTGCCCAACCGATCGGCCCTTCTACCTCCTCATTTCCGCACGCGACTCTCCCGGTCTCCGAGCGCTCTGGCTCTCTCTGCCTCTGGCTGCCGGATCCCTCCTTGGACGTCTGCGCAGGTCTGTTCACACTGGGTGGAAAACTGGACAGCGGTGTGCCGAAGACTGTGGATCCAGCTCCTCTTCTAACCAGTGCCTTGCGCGGCTGCAGCTGCTGCACGGGACGCAGTTCTGCTGTAGTCTGCTGCCCCTGCTTTTCCTGAACTGGGTCTGGCTGTTCTTCCTCGGATAGATCAGCCCAAGGCTTCCCTACCGGCTCAGCTGGTTTCTCCCTGTCCTTCCCTGCCTGCAAGCTCTGTCTGCCTGCTTCTGGCTGTGGCTCATCTTCCTCGTGTTTGACCTCTGCAGGCACAATCCTGGCCCCATCTCCCTCCGTCTTTATTCGAGGTTTGACTTCGCAGGTCTTATGCCAGCCTGCAAACTTGTCTGAAGCTGCGGCTACTTCTGCCCTTAGACCCGATTGGCTGGTATCTTTTTCAACCTGCTGTGTAACACTTGCCACCCTGGGCAGGCTCTGCTGCGGCTCGGCCTCAGGTGCACTGCTCTGTCGCGTGTCACAGCTCTGGGATGCTTCCGTTGCTTGATCCAAGATCAACTCTGGGGTTCCCGCTTGAGTCTGCCCCTGCTCGAAATTCAGACAGCTGTCGGAACCAGCGGGCAACGGACCCCCTCGACCGATGCCTTTTCGTGTTACTAGTACTGCACCATCTGCTTGCGCCCCTGCCCCTCTGGGTGGTACATGGTCTGGCTCACGTACCCTGCAATCCTCTGCGGGCGGTTCTACTGGTTCTGACAGCTTTTCCGCTATCAACAGGGCCTCTGCCACAATCTCAGCACTAGCATTTTTTAGGTCTATTCCCGGCTCCAGCCCCCTCAGACGCCCACTCCTCCGTTGGACGTCAGGGTGCTGGTGCCTATCGGGGTTTAGATCTATGCCTGTCATCTCTACAGGCATTTTACGAACCGCACTGTTCTGCAGGCGTGCTAGCGACACCCCCTACAAAACCTGCTAACGTTTAGGCTTCTGCTCCTTATCCTTACTGCAACCTGGTGAGGATCTGCTAGTCAAGGCTGGACGGCAGGTACAGCAATTTTGCGCGATAGGCCTTGCCCTCTGCTTTTATGCTCACTAATATTTGTATCTGGCGGAATCCTCCTTCGCCCTTTTTAGCCCCTTCCCACCTTTGCTGGCTGGGCTGCCTCTAGCTGGCGCACGTCCCCTGCGGCTGTCTCGCCTCCGGGCGGATATATCCTCTTGCGCTGTGTCAGTTCCTCTCTGACACCTGCGGGGATCCTTTGGTACACCACAAAATTTTAACCTTGGATGATCTGTCAACAAGTTTACTTCTGTCAATGATGAATGATTGGATCCACCTGATCTCAATCTGCAGTCATACAGGAATTATCTGCTGGGTGTATAAATCCACAGCCAGATCCTCAAGCCTCTCCTGGACTCAACACTAAGTTGCCACTCTTAGTGATTCTCAGGGCTTAACTTGGCACTCTCTATGGAGATTACCACAGCAAAGTGCAATTCATATGCTATCCAAGGCTGTTTGCATACAAACAAAATTCCAATCTCGCTGCACAAGCACCTTTAGCAGGAATTGGCAAATCAGGCTGATCAGGCTAGAGTTACTTCGTCCCTTTCTAAAGGACACGCGAGGTGCGCTTCAGGTCCGTGGCGGACTTCTTTCCTCACTGCAGTGACGGACGCCTACGGGCAGGCTCAGTGACTATTCACTGGCTGCGAGTGCTCTTCGAGTTAAGCAGCTAGGTGGAATTGTGTATATATAGCAACTGACTTTGGGGGCATAGGCCTTCTGGCCGTCTGGTCGCGATCCAGCAGGGCTATGTTAAGGACACTTACCGCGTAACACGCGGAGAGACGAACGGGACGAGGCTGCGTACTTCTTCTTCTGCAGAGTCTCGGTTCTCTTACTGGGGTACTTGGCTCCAGCTAGATCAGCGGAGGCTGAGCTAGGCTTGACTCGAGTTAAGGTACTGACTTATATGGAAGCTGCTGGTCTCAATGACTGCCTGTGCTTGTTACAAATAGAGGTCTGTCCTTTAGAAAGGGACGAAGTAAGTAGCCAAGGCAATTGCCGGGATACAGGGACCCGGCAGGCCCAATACAGAGTACGGTAGAATCTGTCAAACTAATCCTGCGTAAGCGGGTTTCTAGGTCTCAGCTCAAATCCGGAGACACCGCAGATAAGCTGCGGAGGCTCCGCGGCCGCTAACTGCGGTCTAAACGGTTCTGTCACGTATACGGTAATATACTGTGACACGAGGCCCATGCGGCCGATGCGCATAGCCAGCAGGATAGGCTCATGATGCATGCCGGTGTTCGCATCAGCAGCGGCAAGTGCTGGAGGGTGTGAGGGAGAGGCAAAAGAAGAGGGAGGAGGGGAATGACATGACGAAGATGAGGGAGCTGAATGGGAGCTGAATGGGAGGGAGGGGGGCCATGGTGTGAGCGAGGATCACTCCAATGGATGCTTTGTTCCTCAATTCGTTCACAGCTCCTCCTTCCCACCACTTCCCCGTTTGTCAGCTCCACGCGCATCCTTCACACGCACTAGCAACAGAGAATATATGTTTGCAGAGGTCGAGTGGGCCAGCGCATTCGCGATGGGCAACCACTTCACGTGCTCACTGAAATAATCACCTGCCATTGTTACACAATAGCGCCAATTGAAATAAAGTTTAAGGGAAGCCACCGATTCATAAGTTACACCTGCCCTAGTCGGGGGTGTAGGTCGGGGGGTGTAGCTTCGGTCTGTCGGGATGACACCAGGATGGCGCCCGGGATGCTTCACGGCGATATGGCCAACGTATGCTCTTCTGGCAAAGAAACAGTGCACATTCGAAAAATACAGCGATGTAATGTGAGCGCTGGTGAAAGCCGCGAGTTCAAAGGGCATCGGGGTGGGGGGTGTAGGTCAAGGGGTGTAGCTTCGGTCTGTCGGGATGACACCTAGGATGACACCTAGGACGGCACCCTGGGATGTTGACAGTGATGTGGTAAAAGTACAGTCCCCTTGCATGAACAAGGCGTGCACGCACATATTATAATATAATAATACGTTGGGAACGTGCACAGCAGCTCAAAAGGCTGAAATTATGCTTCCATCACCATCAGTAGCAATCATCCCAGGAGGGCATCCCAGGCCTGGTACGCCACCCACGATACGGGATGCACGTCTTGCATGCCAGGATGCCCTGGGACGCCCCGGGACGCCAGGTCGTTCTGCGGAGTGATACGGTACTGATCATTCATGACCTACTCCCTCCAGACAGAAGAAATACGAACGTTCTACGCCATCCTCTTACGTGTGCAAATAAAAGAAAAGAAAAGAGAACGCCGATGCGGGTCGTTCAGAGGGCAATAATCATTGACGCCACGTCTGCGGGGTTAGTTTCACGGCATGCATAGTGGCTGTGCTACCCCTTCCTCGTTCCTTTACCTTCGGTTCTCCTTAGCCCTGGCATGTGCAACACAGTAGTTTAAACGTCTTCACTAATTTCCTGTTACATAAAGATCGCGACCGGAATTTAGTAATGTAGTATGTACCGCGTCATGTTTTGGGGGTTTACTAGTACGGCTTCGCCTTAACTACTACGGTCGTGACTCGGGCAGTTGCTTGTAAAAACTTGTCATGTTGTCATGTTGACCCCCATCATTTTTGAGCCTTCATTCTTCTCGGCATTCTTGTACGATGACACCTGAATTTGGTGATCTTGATTGGGAGAACGGCATGGGCAAGAAAGGCCACATGGCTCCTGTTAAGGATAGGCGTCGGCCATGGCAGTAGGAACGGGCGAAAAGGAGTATTCAGAACGAACGAAAGATGACGGCGATGCAAATTTGAAGATGAGGACGAAGTTGTCCACGCTGTCGGAGCGTTGATGCGAAGTATTTTTGCATCGCTCAAAATAGGAGCGATGCAAAATATGGCACTTAACGTGTACGGCAGCGCCACGCTGGCACCACGCTGGCGTTCCAATGCCATTCCGGTGACGAGTGGAATTGGGGAGGGTGGGCTGGCATGCCATTTCCGCGTTCCGGTGACAAGTGGAATTGGGCCCCTTGTAGCTGCCGGTATCGTACTAGTGGCTTCGACGGACTGAAGTACAGTCATGTCATGTTGGCAACCGACTAGGGCAGTTGCGTATCGAAACTTGTCATGCTGGCTAACAGCTCACTGCGCGTTAGAAGCAAGGCACGCTGGAAGGCTTGCAGATCCACCATATGAACACGTTAAGGTGCACCGAGAGCGCAGGGTCGGTGTCATGTACTCATGTCGCGTACGCTTGCCCTACTCAGCGCTGATCAGGTAATGGTGCTCCGCTGATCTGGTAAACGTGCTGCACCCACTGTCCACTTCTGAGTCCTGAGGCTAAAACCGCGCCAAACGGTCGGCATGAATCTTCGCGCTGAGCATACTCTCAGGGTGCCCCAACTACAACTCAGGGTGCCCCAGCTACAACTCAAGGTGCCTCATCAGCAGGGTAACCCGGTACGGAAACACGGTACGGGAATACGGTGCGGTACGGTACGGATACGGTACGGACAAAAGGGACGGTACGGTAGGCCAATACGGTCCAAAATTTTCCCCACTTTCAAGGCTCGGAACAGCAGGATCCACACAGAGAAACACATGCATGCAACACTCACATGACTGTTTGACCCCATGCACATCCTGACATACTGCATGGCTGCATGACAGTCCCCATGCAATTTTTGCATGGCCCCCAAATAACCACCAAGGATCTCCATGCATACATGCAGATTTACCAGGCTGACATGATAGGAGAAAATATGATCATTGATGCAATCCTAAACACCTCACAGATCGCCATTACAATGTTCCAACATGCCATTCAGCATTTCAGTAATTCAGCCAGTCCAT
Organism: Limnomonas spitsbergensis; assembly: GCA_037349105.1. Lineage (NCBI taxonomy): Eukaryota > Viridiplantae > Chlorophyta > Chlorophyceae > Chlamydomonadales > Limnomonas > Limnomonas spitsbergensis. The sequence goes on along the minus strand of JAYJMM010000076.1, from coordinate 754,800 downwards.
ATAAACGCTACCCACCAGCATGGCACATGAAATTTTACATGCTTGAATATAGCAATAGAAACAAGAGGCCTCAGAATCACCTTGCATAGTTGCTGAGTTGCATGGCATGCATGGAAATCACTTCGTAAGGAGACACGGAGCTCCTGTGTCTTGCCTCCCTCCTGGGAGTCCTGGACTCATGGGCTCCTACTCCTCCTGGCCTCCTGCCCTCCTCCCTCTATGCAGCTTTGGATTGTGACTTGGCGCCAAGTTCTATCTTATTGCCACTAGATTTTGGGGTAGACTTGTACTTTCACGAGCAACGAATGCCTCTTTACCACTGGAGGCGAGCGAGCTTACGTAGATTTTGATCCCCTGGATGTGTGGACTGAGGACGGTGTGGATTTGCCAGACGAGGGAGACGATCACACGACATCACCGCAATATGCCTGTATCACCCGTCCTAACGTCTTACACGCCGCAACTTGTCCTGTTATGCCCGCGAGGTGATTGGTAAATCGCGTAGTGTTGACGATAATATAATTACAAATTTTGTATCGCCCACGCTTGGCCTGGCCAGCCTTCGATGACGGCTGCAAAATCCAATGCGAATCAGCCGTGTACGCTGCATTCCTGTTCTCAGCGCTACCTCCATCGCTCTCATGCAGTCATGCAGTGCAGGAAATGGCGACCGTACTTGGCCGTGTTGCAAACGGTACGATACGGTACGGATACGGTTCGGGATTTTAGGCCAATACGGCCCGTATTGGGTACCCCTGCTCATCAGCTACACCTCAAGGTGCCCCAGCTACAACTCAGGGTGCCCCAGCTACAACACAAGGTGCCCCAGCTACACATGAAGGTGCCCCAGCTACAACTCAAGGTGCCCCAGCTACACCTCAAGGTGCCCCAGCTACAACTCAAGGTGCCCCAGCTACAACTCAAGGTGCCCCAGCTACAACTCAAGGTGCCCCAGCTACAACTCAGGGTGCCCCAGCTACAACACAAGGTTACTTACCAAGTGACATGGTTACCATTAATGAAATGCCTCAGCACTTCTTTAACGAATCGGTTCATTCTCTCAGTTTGACCATATGTTTGGGGATGAAAAGCAGTAGAAAATCTTGGCTGGATATGGAGCCTTGCACACATGGCTTTCCAAAACTGGGAGGTGAACCTTACATCTCTATCAGAGATGTTGTTCCTGGGAAATCCATGATGTTGGAAGACATGAGAGATAAAGACACGTGCAATGTCCTCAGAAGTGCTGGATTTCATGACTGGGGCAAGGCACACAAACTTGGTTAGCTTGTCAACAATAACCATGATTCCATCATGACCACTGGCAGACTGGGGTAGATCAAAGACAAAGTCCATTGTGACAGTGTGCCACCTAGAATCAGGGATTTCTAGTGACTGGGTTAGACCATGAGGTCTCTTGTTGGCAGACTCGTTTCTTTGGCAAGAGGGACAGGTTGAAATATACTGTTGTACATCAGCCTGGATGCTTGGCCATCAGAATTGGCGCTTGATAAGTTCTAGAGTTTTGTACCAACTGAAATGACCTGCAAGGGCAGTATCATGGTGGTCTCGAATTACCTCGGTTCGAAGTGCTGCAGGGATGACCACAAGTCCTGCGCGCGACAGTGACCACTCGCGTGTCGTACTAGAGGTTTTGAATTCTGGGTCAATGCTGGACTCGTTCTTGACTTGTTGCAAGAAATCTGGTTGCGACTCATTAATTGTGATTGCAAACAGCATTGCAGCTTGAGCGGGACCTTGATGAGGTAACCTGGAGAGGGAATCAGCTGGATTTGTAGCACCAGGTCGGTACTTCACTGTGAACTCGAACCGTGACAGGAATTCGCTCCAGCGAGCTTGTCTGCGAGACAAGCAGCCTGTTTCTGATTGACTGCGGAGAAAAAATGTACGGCGGTCTAATGGCCTGCGGAAGAGTTCCGCAGAGGTCGTTTCTGATTGGACCCTGCAGAGCGTGGTTGTCCAGGGCATAGGTCGTACACATGGCTGCCGATTTTGAATCGTTTTGGTGTCTATCTCCTATTCTTTCGAGTCGACTAAGTCCTGCTCGACACCATGCCGCATTTCTACCTGCTCTGCTGCATCTGATGATTCGCTCGCTGTGCTTCATGAATGGCGCGGCTTGACGCGGCCCATGTCCAGGGGCGCTCACACGACCACCCCCCGATACGGCCATGAGCAGAAAAATGTGGCGATTCTAGTAGATAATTAATATCAGTTCGAAGGCCTAAAATCTTTCCGCAGACTGTGGAAGTTCCGAGGAGGGGGGGGGTCTTCGGAGAAAAGGCCGCACGTGGGCCTTCTAAAGGCCTGCGGAAGAGTTCCACAGACCCCGTTTCTGTAGTACAGGGCCTGCGGAGGAGTTCCGCAGTCAATCAGAAACAGGCTGAGGGTGGGCTGCTTGGAAAAAAATGTCAGAGGGTTATAATCTGTTACAATGTTAAGGCTTTTGCCGCCTTCCAGATAGCATCTCCTCTCTTCAAGAGCTTTTATTATGCCCAGGAGTTCTTGTTCGCCAGTAGTGTAGCTTCTCTCGGCAGGAGAAAACTTCGCAGAAAAGTAAGCGACTGGACGGTCTAGTTGCGTAAGCACTGCACCGCATCCAGTGATGGAAGCGTCAGAGACGAGTTCGTACGCTTCGTCTGGATCTGGATATGCAAGGACTGGTGGTGAAGCGAGTGCCTCCTTGATGGCTTGAAAGTTGGAACGCTAGTAGGGCATCTGCGCTACCTTCAAACTGAACGGCTTTCTTGGTCAAATGGTACAGCGGAGCTACGAGCCTGGACAGGTTGGGAATGAACTTGCGAAAATAATTCGCTAAGCCTAGAGATTGCAAGACACCTGTTGCACTTGTCGGGAATTTCCACTCGGTTAGCGCTCGGATTTTATCTGGGTCAGCAGCGACTCCTTCGTTCGAAAGAATATGCCCTAGGTGCTTGACTTGAGCTTGCAAGAATTTGCACTTTGAAAATTTGACCTGGAGGCCAGATTCACGAATTCTGGTGAACACCTGTCGCAAGTGCTCGAGGTGCTGGGCTGGTGACTGGGACATAATCATGATGTCGTCAATATAGATAAGGACAAACAGCATGACTGCAAAGATCTTGTTCACGGTACTCTGGTATTGACTGGGTGCATTTGACGAACCATGGGTAGGCAACGCCATGCATACCGTAGTGTCCTAATGGGGTAGCAAAAGCTGTCTTGGGCTGGTCTTCCTCAGATATCAACAGTTGGTGAAAACCACCTGCCATATCTAGGCAAGAGAAACATGATGCTCCTCGAGCTGCATCTAGTAGATCATCGATCCTGGGTAAGGGGCCCCTAAATAACTTGACTGTAATCTCGTTCAAGGCTCGATAGTCAAGGCAAAACCTTAGACCACCGTTTGGTTTCTTAATAAACAAGACTGGAGCCCCGTATGGGCTGTTGACAGGGGTGATGATGCCCTTATCACGTAGTTCAGCAACCTGTTTCTTGAGTTCCTCGGACTCGGCTGGTGAAAGGCGAAAGTTTCGTCGGAAAGGTGGTTTGGCACCTGCGACCAGGTCAATGGTGTGTCCTAGGGGTGGGACTTTCGCGCCCCTCCTGCTCGGGGTGTCTCTGAAAAAATGTCTGCGAACTCGTCAATCAGTGCAGCTACCCAAAACATGATGTAGTACATACGGTTCTACATTCCGAAGTGCCGGTCGCAGTCTTTAAGTATCAGGAACTGTGTGAAGACGTCCAAACTATGTTGCACATGCCAGGGCTGAGGAGAACCGAAGGTAAAGGAACGAGCAAGGGGTAGCACAGGCACTTTGCATGTATGCCGTGAAACCCTGCATACTTGGCGTCAAGGATTGTTGCCCTCTGAACGCCCCGCATCGGCGTTCTCTTTTCTTTTATTTGCTTTGCACACGTTAGAAGATGGCGTAGAACATTCGTCTTTCTTCTGTCTGGAGGGAGTAGGTCAGTACCGTAGATAGATTATGCAACACGCACCGCCAACCACTCAACACCTTTCACTCATGCCCCGCTTCATGCTCAATGCATACAGGAACATTGATTGTGGTCGCGATGATGGAGCAACGTCGTTCAACTCTTCAGCAGATAGCGATTGCAAATGTCGTCATGGGACAGCGGCTGCCGTCCAATTTGAAGCTGCTCATCAACAAGAAGCTGTCGCCTCTGCTGCTGCTGCTGCTCTCGATCGTCATCAGCGACAGCATCTACAGCATCCCAGCATTTCCCCCCTTTGCCCTCGCCCAATTCCCTCCTCGCTCGCCGGCCCCGCCCTCACCTCCGATGAACCTGGATTTGAGCGCCACGCGCGACACAGTTCTGATTCTCCAAGATTCATCACCAGGTCAGTGAGGAACTAAGCGATGGGAACTACTGGGAGATGGGGACCACTCAGGTGCTGGTCGGCAAGGGGACGTGGTGCTTTATTATCGCCCTCGATCTGTGAGAAAGTGTTCCCGATGGGCCCCATGGTAATACACTGATTGGAGTTGACAGCTCTTCCTGAGGTTCGGACCTTGCCGATGTCCATTTCATAGCGTGTTCTAGGTGTAAGCGGGGGGGGGCGTGTGGCGCTTCGTTAAATGCACCCCGCAGAATGTCGTGAGCGGGCTATCCTCCTAACGATAGAACTGCTGTGGGTCGAGCGGTCTCACGCCTGCTGCTTCGATCGGCGGAGGAGGACTACTTAATCTTTCTTTCTTGTAAGGGGTACATACCTGTGGGGGGGCCTGGGGTTTATTCGGGGTCAGCCTCGACATGGTCAATATGGAGAGGACCTCACCGTCAGGCGTCAGTGGTACCCTTACCAGTCTTATTTTGTATTGGGTACGAAACAACCTTTGCTGGCCGGGGCTTGCCAGGCGACCCTGCAGCTTCCAAATCGGTACGTAAGCGCCGATAACGTAAGCTAGGTTGCGTTAGCGCTGGTAATTCTGGGGAACTGGTTGGATGACCATTACAGTTGTTGAATTGTAGCTGAAGGCCACTACAATCAACACTATCAACACTGGCGTAGGGGCTTACTTGGTGGCCAACTACACCAACGCATTCAAGCTGGTCATGAACATCAGCTATACCAACATCACCAACACTGGTATTGGCAATACCAGCACCACCAAAGAGTTCCTCTACGACATCGATCAAGCCTTGGCTCAGGTACGCTCAACTGTGTGCTTCTTTGCTTGCCGGTGGCCAGCAGTTCTGGAACTGTTCCGGAAAGTGCTGCAACACACGAAACGCCTCCATCAGCCAAAGGTGCCCCTGCTCTTAAGGGTCACTGCCAGGGTTACCCGGTACGGAATACGGTACGGTGAAACGGTACGGTGCGGGTACAGTACGACGGTACGGACATAATGGGATGGGCTAATAAGAAAATGGACAGTACAGTAGTTCCAAACAGTACGGAACGGTCAAACGGTACAGTGCGGTACGGGAAACGGTACGTGACTTTTGCCAATATGGCCGAACTGGGCAACCCTGGTCACTGCTAGCTTCGGAGCAGCCTGATAGGATAATGTCAAGTCACTCGTTAAACTGCAATGCGTGCATGCAGGTTTTCCTTGTTCCAATCCCTGATGTCAACGCCACTCCATCTGTGAGGACTATTGAAGTATTCGCAATGTACCCAGGTAACCCTGAACTCAGTGTGTCTCCATGTCCAGTTGTCCCCCCCTGCCTAGTACCCCCTCTGCCTAGTACCCCCTCTGTCTAGTACCCCCTCTGCCTAGTACCCCCTCTGCCTAGTACCCCCTCTGCCTAGTACCCCCTGTGCCTAGTACCCCCTGTGCCTAGTACCCCCTCTGCCTAGTACCCCCTCTGCCTAGTACCCCCTCTGCCTAGTACCCCCTCTGCCTAGTACCCCCTCTGCCTAGTACCCCCTCTGCCTAGTACCCCTTGCTGCTGACCGATGTGCCGTCCTCTAGTGTCAGCCATGCTGACGGGGCCGAGCCGCAGCCTTAAGTTCGTGCAGCTGTAAGCACACTCCCTTTGGCTGGCAAAAGTGTTAATGGGCCCAAACGGCTATATTGGGAATCCCTGATATGTGAACATCATTTTTCCGGAATCGATTTATCCTGGGACGATCCCAAGCAGATCTTGGGACGATCCCAGGCAGATCATGGGACGATCCCAGGCAGATCTTGGGACGATCCCAGGCAGATCATGGGACGATCCTAAGCACATGCTTCGCCGTTTCGGACCTCCCGGGGATTGGTGGCACACGTCCCGGCCCTCCCGGGTGACGGTGGCACACTACATGGCATGCCTTGGCTTTTGTGGAAGACGTGGTAGAAATCGTTGAGGCTTAGACGTTCTCAGAGACTGGAACAACCTTTGCTTTCCCTTGCCAGCCTTTTGTCTGCCCCTTCACTTTGTCTACCTTTCTTCCTTCTTTGTCTGCCCCTTTTACATAGGCGCCCAAGCGGCCAAGCCTTATTTGAGCAGGCCCCAGAGGTGTAACGTCATTGAATACCTAGCATTCCCGGCGGGGTCAGTGGCACACGTCCCGGCCCTCCCGGCGGGGGTCAGTGGCACACGTCCCGGCCTTCCCGGCGGGGTCAGTGGCACACGTCCCGGCCTTCCAGGCAGGGGTCAGTGGCACACGTCCCGGCATTCCCGGCGGGGGTCAGTGGCACACGTCCCGGCATTGCCAGCGGGGTCAGTGGCACACGTCCCGGCCCTCCCGGCGGGGTTCAGTGGCACACGTCCCGGCATTCCCGGCGGGGTCAGTGGCACACGTCCCGGCATTCCCGGCGAGGGTCAGTGGCACTCGTCCCGGCCCTCCCGGCGGGGGTCAGTGGCACACGTCCCGGCCCTCCCGGCGGGGTCAGTGGCACACGTCCCGGCATTCCCGGCGAGGGTCAGTGGCACACGTCCCGGCCCTCCCGGCGAGGGTCAGTGGCACACGTCCAAGCCCTCCCGGCGAGGGTCAGTGGCACACGTCCCGGCATTCCCGGCGGGGGTCAGTGGCACATGTCCCGGCCCTCCCGGCGGGGGTCAGTGGCACACGTCCCGGCCTTCCCGGCGGGGTCAGTGGCACACGTCCCGGCATTCCCGGCGGGGGTCAGTGGCACACGTCCCGGCATTCCCGGCGGGGTCAGTGGCACACGTCCCGGCATTCCCGGCGAGGGTCAGTGGCACACGTACCGGCCTTCCCGGCGGGGGTCAGTGGCACACGTCCCGGCATTCCCGGCGGGGGTCAGTGGCACACGTCCCGGCATTCCCGGCGAGGGTCAGTGGCACACGTCCCGGCATTCCCGTCGGGGTCAGTGGCACATGTCCCGGCATTCCTGGCAAGGGTCAGTGGCACACGTCCCGGCCCTCCTGGCAGGGGTCAGTGGCACACGTCCCGGCATTCCCGGCGGGGTCAGTGGCACACGTCCCGGCCCTCCCGGCGAGGGTCCGTGGCACATGTCCCGGCCTCCCCGGCGGGGGTCAGTGGCACACGTTCCGGCATTCCCGGCGGGGTCAGTGGCACACGTCCCGGCCTTCCCGGCGAGGGTCAGTGGCACACGTCCCGTCATTCCCGGCGGGGTCAGTGGCACATGTCCCGGCCCTCCCGGCGGGGGTAAGTGGCACACGTCCCGGCATTCCCGGTGGGGTCAGTGGCACACGTCCCGGCCTTCCCGGCGGGGTTCAGTGGCACACGTCCCGGCATTCCCGGCGGGGTCAGTGGCACACGTCCCGGCATTCCCGGCGAGGGTCAGTGGCACACGTCCCGGCATTCCCGGCGGGGTCAGTGGCACACGTCCCGGCATTCCCTGCGAGGGTCAGTGGCACACGACACGGCCCTCCCGGGGGTCAATGGCACACGTCACGGGCCTCCCGGGGGTCAATGGCACATGTCATGGCCCTCCGAGGGTCGGTGGCACACGTCTCAGCCCTCACGGGGGTCAGTGATACACGCCCCACCCCTCCTGGGGGGTTGTGACACACGTCATGGCCCTCCCAGGGTCGGTGGCACACGTCTCAGCCCTCACGGGGGTCAGTGATACACGCCCCACCCCTCCTGGGGGGGTAGGACACACGTCATGGCCCTCCCAGGGTCGGTGGCACACGTCCCAGCCCTCACAGGGGTCAGTGATACACGCCCCAGCCCTCCTGGGAGGTTGTGACACACGTCATGGCCCCGCCGGGGCCCGGTGGCACACGGCCAGCCTTCATGGGGGTCAGTGATACATACCCCGTCCCTCCCTGGGATTTCGTGACACACGTCCCGGCCCTCCTGGGGGTCGGTGACATACGTCCCGGACCTCCCGGGGATCGGTGGCACACGTCCCGGCCTTACCGGGGGTCGGTGACACTCTCCCGGCCTACCCAGGGGTCGGTGGCACACGTCCCGGCCTTACCGGGGGTCGATGACACTCGGCGCGGCCTTCCCAGGGGTCGGTGGCACACGTCCCGGCCTTACCGGGGGTCGATGACACTCGGCGCGGCCTTCCCATGGGTCGGTGGCACACGTCTCGGCCTTCCCGGGGATTGGTGACACTTGTCGCGGCCATCCCGGGGTTCGGTGTCTCACGTCCCGGCGTTCCTGGGGGGCGGTGGCTAACGTCCCGGCTTTCCCGGGGGTCGGTGCATGGCATTCTATCTTGGATGGTCACTATTCCGGTAGTACTTCCGGCGCTCGGACTGCTCTAAGGCGACTCTCGGACTGCTCTAAGGCGACGCTCGGACTGCTATAAGGCGATGTTCGGAGTGCTTGCGACTGCTTGCGACTGTCTTGCCGTACATGCGAAGCAGTCGCTGCTGGTACAAAGCGAACCAGAGACTGCTTTGCCGTACAAGATGGGCTGTCGCAGTCGTTGTAAGCAATCTAAATTAGTGGTAGAAAATGTATCACGCCTATATCTTCATGATTCTATATTCCTCTCGCTTGCATTGAGCCATGACCTCGCGTGGCGCAGGACATTCTCGCAATGCGTCTGGATCTACCGGGCCTGTGCCCCCCTCTCCGAAAGGGAGTGATGTTAAAACAGCAGATACCATGGCAGCACTGGATGCGGCTGCTTTTTATGTTAAGACCGCCAGGATGCCTTTTGTCCTGAAAGCCGATTGGCGAGACACGCTGTTGCGTCACTTTCGGGAACAAACGCCTCAGGAGGTGGCAAAAGCTACACGAAATCGTCCTGGGCTTATAGGCTTCTTCTCGCGGTCAGACGGAGGACTTCTGGTAATACTATTGTTACTAGCATGATGTTGTCCTTGGAATGCTGTTCCCGGTCCGGCGCAGACTCTTCACGCAATCCGGCTATTTTCATTTTCCAACCAGGCCTACGCTTGTTCATCCTGTATCAACTCGCCCACACCACTTTGGCGATGCGAATCTGCTTCTCGTGTAACGAGGCTCGCGAACCATATCGTAGAAAAGTGGGTAAATCGTTGTCATTAGCCCCCCCATCATGCTTGCTTGCGCGGAGGGGTACAGGAGAGCATAATCGATTTTGCATGAATCGCAGGCATGCGCCTTTCCCTCCATCAGACCAGACGGCCGTAGTGGTTGACGTCCGCTCAACCCAGATCAGAACCCAGTAGGTAGTCACCATATATTTGTAGTCTGCACTGCATGGTTCCAAGGGCAATTACTGTACCATGCGGCTCATGGATGCGGGCATGGGGCATGCAGCAAAGAGCACATGATGTGGAAAGGCAAGGCACATTTTGCATGGGAACAAAAGATTAGCCACAATGCTTTGCCTGACTACCTGAGCCTTCCTCTGATAACAGGCATGCGCAAGGAAGCAATATGAGGAGCCATGATGGTTTGGGACCAGAACAACACTATTCAGCAGCTGGTCCCTACATTCTCAGCCGGGTAAGAGAACTGCTTATCCCCGACCCTGACGATCACCGCATGGTAACACATTCAAAATGTGTGCAGGTTCTAACCAGCCGTCGCCGGCACACCTTCCCCACAGCCAAGCTCAGAGGCTTCATGGAACATGTAAGAAATACTACCATTAGTACTAGAACCCGTGTTTTATGCAGATTTGGGTGATGGCATCAGTATAATTCACTGGTTAATGTCTTAATTTGCTCTTACAGGACAGAGGATGATGAATGCGGAGGAGGTCAGGTTTCTCAGAGGATGGACCCCAGGATTGTCATGGCGCGGCAGAATAATGCAGTGGAGGGATAGCTTGGGAGCATGTTGACTGCTAGCCATGCACTCAACAGACCGGACGGTTCTGTTGCAGGCAACGCTGGTCATCGTGCGAGCCCGTATTTCAGGTCTGTTTTTGGTTGTCTTACAAAGAATGCGCACCGGATTTGGGGGCTTGACAACTGCTTGATTGTAATGAACAATATTCAATCATTACCGTGACTGCAGTGGGCCATACGGTCAAACTAAAGCCATGCCATGGCCTGCTAATCTGCTGCGCTGATGACTGACCAACCTATTCTGTTTTGTGCAGAGATGGCCTGCACTATGCTGATCCCATTGGCATGAACTCTGTAGCAAGCGGTGCTGCCACCGGACATTACGGTGTCGATGCGGGCAGTGCCAGTCCGTACGCCAAGTAAGCTTAATTTGGTAGGCTGGACATACACACAGATTCACCTTGGCTAAGCAGCTGTTGGATTGTTTACGCACTTTTCATTTGTTACTGTTACTGTTATGGGCCATGCAGCTCTAATGCAGCCATGCCAGGGCTAATGCTTGCTGATCTGCTGCGCTGTCTGACCAACCTATTCTGTTCTTTGCAGCGCTGGCCTGCACTATGTTGGTCCCATTGGCATGGACTCTGTAGCAGGCGGTGCTGCCACCGGACAGTACGGCGTCGCTACGGGAAGTGCCAGTCCGTTTGCTAGGTAAGCTCAATCTGGTAGGCTGGATATAAGCACAAAATTGATCTTGGCTAGACAGTTGCTGGATTGATTGCGCATTTTTCATTTGTAACTGTGACTGTTATGGGCCATTAAGCTCTACTGCAGGCACGTCTGTGCCAATGATGGCCATTCTGCTGTGCTGACTGACCCACCTTTCTGTGTTGTGCAGGGGTGGCCTGCCCCATGCTGGTAATTCCAGATTACCGGGCGCCAATGCCGGCCTTCAGCTTCCAGGCTCCCTTTCCTCCCTGGACCTCATCTCAGGCAGGTATCTACATGCCAGGTCAGCAGTTGCACCCACCATGCCTCCCTTCGGGGGTGCCTCAACACAGTTGAACTACAAAGCAGACGGTGCTGTCACAGGACTGTATGGCGTTGCTACGGGCACTGCCAATCAGCATGCCAGTTCACATACCAGGTAAGGTTGATGCTGGTAGGCTGGACATGCGCACATGTTCATTGTTGTGGGAAAGCTGCTTGATTATTATGCGCATATTTTTATTATTACTGTGACTGCAGTGGGCCATACAGTCAACCTAAAGCCATGCCAAGGCTAATACTTGCTGATCTGCTGCGCTGATGACTGACCAACCTAATCTGTTTTGTGCAGGGATGGCATGCAGGACCCCCCTTTGTTGCGCTGCACAGGTCGCCGGTGACAGCACCCAGCGTAACGGCGGCAGGGGCAGCAGCAGGGCCCTCCCCTGCTGCGCTGAACAGGCCGCCGGTGACAGCACCCAGCGCAACGGCGGCAGTGCCAGCAGCAAGGCCCTCCCATGCTGCGCTGAACGGGCCGCCGGTGACAGCACCCAGCGCATCGGCGGCAGTGGAAGCAGCAAGGCCCTCCCATGCTGCGCTGAACTGGCCGCCGGTGACAGCACCCAGCGCGACAGCGGTAGTGCCCGCAGCAGGGCCCTCCCATGCTGCGCTGTACAGGCCGCCGGTGACGGCACCCAGCGCGACGGCGGTAGTGCCAGCAGCAGGGCCCTCCCATGCTGCGCTGAACAGGCCGCCGGTGACAGCACCCAGCGCGACGACGGTAGTGCCCGCAGCAGGGCCCTCCCATGTTGCGCTGTACAGGCCGCCGGTGACAGCACCTAGCGCGACGGCGGCAATGCCCGCAGCGGGGCCCTCCCATGCTGCGCTGAACAGGCCGCCGGTGACAGCACCCAGCGCAACGGCGGCAGTGGCAGCAGCAGGGCCCTCCCACGCTGCGCTGAACAAGCCGCCGGTGACAGCACCCAGCGCAACGGCAGCTGTGGCAGCAGCAGTGCCCTCCCATGTTGCGCTGAACGGGCCGCCGGTAACAGCACCCAGCGCATCGGCGGCAGTGGAAGCAGCAAGGCCCTCCCATGCTGCGCTGAACAGGCCGCCGGTGACAGCACCCAGCGTGACGGCGGCAGTGGCAGCAGCAGGGCCCTCCCATGCTGCGCTGTACAGGCCGCCGGTGACGGCACCCAGCGCATCGGCGGCAGTGGCAGCAGCAGGGCCCTCCCATGCTGCGCTGAACAGGCCGCCGGTGACAGCACCTAGCGCGACGGCGCAATGCCAGCAGCGGGGCCCTCCCATGCTGCGCTGAACAGGCCGCCGGTGACAGCACCCAACGCAACGGCGGCAGTGGCAGCAGCAGGGCCCTCCCACGCTGCGCTGAACAAGCCGCCGGTGACAGCACCCAGCGCAACGGCAGCTGTGGCAGCGGCAGTGCCCTCCCATGTTGCGCTGAACAGGCCGCCGGTGACAGCACCCAGCGCAACGGCGGCAGTGCCAGCAGCAAGGCCCTCCCATGCTGCGCTGAACGGGCCGCCGGTGACAGCACCCAGCGCATCGGCGGCAGTGGCACCAGCATTGCCCTCCCATGCTGCGCTGAACAGGCCGCCGGTGACAGCACCCAGCGCAACGGCGGTAGTGCCCGCAGCAGGGCCTTCCCATGCTGCGCTGTACAGGCCGCCGGTGACGGCACCCAGCGCGACGGCGGCAGTGGCAGCAGCAGGGCCCTCCCATGCTGCGCTGAACAGGCCGCCGGTGACAGCACCCAGCGCGACGGCGGTAGTGCCAGCAGCAGGGCCCTCCCATAATGCGCTGAACAGGCCGCCGGTGACAGCACCCAGCGCGACGGCGGCAGTGCCCGCAGCAGGGCCCTCCCGTGTTGCGCTGTACAGGCCGCCGGTGACAGCACCCAGCGCAACGGCGGAAGTGGCAGCAGCAGGGCCCTCCCACGCTGCTCTGAACAGGCCGCCGGTGACAGTATCCAGCACAACGGCGGCAGCGGCAACAACATTGCCCTCCTACGCTGCGCTGGACAAGCCGTTGGTGACAGCACCCAGCGCGACGGCGGCAGCGGCAGCAGCATGGTCCTCCCACGTTGCGCTGAACATGCCGCTGGTGATAGCACCCAGCGCAACTGCAGGTGTGGCAGCAGAAGGGCCCTCCCATGGGATCCCCCTCTCTGCGCTGGACTGTCTGAGTGATATGTTCATGCCGTCTGTTAGTAGGACCCGGCAAACAGCAGTTCCAGGTTCCCGGGCTGGTCGGGGCAAAGTGGCTGGTAGAGGAGTGATTGGAAAGAAGTCAACAACTAAGAAGTAGTCTTTGTGGGAAGATTTGATGACATGCATCATGCCCTAGTGGGGCTTGTTTTTTAAAGACTCCCATGAGGAGCATTATATTGGCTTTGCTGATTGTCCTAGATTTAGTGCTGCTTTGTAAAAAACTGACAACTTTGGTCTAATACGGTGCATCTGACATCCCTTGAGTCGGAGGTACTGCTTATGTAAGATGATTGAATTTGGCAAGCCGGCGAGCGCTTACTGCATTCAATATTGCTGCTGTGTCATTAACTTGCTACCAAAGCTTCCTGATTTATTCAAGTAGAGCTAACATGTAGCAGAGCGGCTAACTACCCCGAACCACACTAACCATACCGTACTGCAGACAAGCTAGGGCCCCCGGCCACCAAAAGAGGACATCATGTGGATGAACTTAAGCGTTCAGAGCGGGCGCTTAGTAAAGGCATGATTGCTTCTGCGTTCCAGGCTTTATGCCAAAGCTTCTTAATTTATTCAGTTACAACTTGTACTGGGCTGTATAGCTTACTGCCCTGAGGAATACTGCAGACAAGCTTGAGCCACTGGCCACCAGGACTCCTAATGTCATGTGACAGGACATCACCGGATGTGAATGAACTATTCGGCAAGAGTGGGTGCTTGGTGCAGACACTCGTATCCGGCGCTTCTGCATTCTGGGCTTGTGCCCAAAGCTTCTTAATTTATTCAGTTACAACTTGTAACGGGCTGTATAGCTTACCGCCCTGAGGAATACTGCAAACAAGCTTGAGCCACTGGCCACCAGGACTCTTAATGTCATGTGACAGGACATCACTGGATGTGAATGAACTATTCGGTAAGAGTGGGTGCTTGATGTACATACATGTATCCGGCGCTTCTGCATTCTGGGCTTGTGCCCAAAGCTTCTTAATTTATTCATTGAAATACACCAGGTTGCAGTTGCGCTAAGTACCCAGAGTCATACTGCAGATGAGCGAAGGCCTGTGGCCACAAATAGAGGACATATTATGGCATGTGAATGAACTTAAGCTCGGCTAAAGGATTTAGCGCCTCTCTTTCAAAGAGATAGGAAGATTAACTAGTTGAACATACCTACCATGCTAGACTGATCGCGGTAGGTCAATGATCCTGCTTGTTTACCACTACCGTATTGAACATGACAAGTATTCATCTGCTTGTGACTAGGAGAGGATAATCAAAGAGGACCGAACATATTCACACAAGTCATGAAACTGAGTGGCAAACTACATTACTTGAAGTACCTCTTCGACTTGCTTGCTTACTACGGGCCCCATTCATGCAGGTGCCGATGGGGATAAGCTACACCGTGATCATGGATTAGCAATCCAACTTCATTCACTCAGTTGAGCTGTGAAGGGACTACAATGCCGTGACATTAGTCTTCACTGAAATGCTTGCACCATGAAGTGTTTTCTGGAAAACTGCGCAAACTTTCGGATGCCGACAGACATCAAGCACTCAATATTACATCATCATTATACCACCGGTAGCGTCAGCCTTGTTCAATGCGAGAGCCTAGGCCGGACCCAATCAGGCATGAAAGAGAGCCGACAGAACCCCACTGAAGGGGTGATGCCAATAAGTAATAATGGCGTAGTGCCAAGTAATCGCATTTTTCGCAAAACTAGCCGTATCAGTCAATGACGATACATTGATGGGCTGAGTTAAATGGCTGAGCCGCCTCAGCTGTGGCCACACTGCAACCAGTAATAGATTGGGACAAAAGAATACAGAAAATTGCCACATCGGTGTTGTGTCAGTCAGCGAACAAATGTCCTCTCATCATTGAAGCACACACATAAAATGAGACAGCTCATCGGTCAGCAAATCTTCCTCAATAATGGATTTCCACCCTCTACTGCCTACCAAAACACTACTTTGGCCTGCAAGCCTACTTCCTTTTCCCAAATAACCCCTATTCAGGCAGACATTCGGACAGCCCAGTGCCCTGGCTAGCCCAACCTGCTGTGGGGCTGTCATCTTGGACATCACCCATGGCAGCGAACCCCATGAAGGCAGCAATAGGGCTCACTGGGGCTTGCTCGTCATGCCTGTCCACATCTGCGCCCGAACTGTCACTATAACCAGCAGGGCCGTCACCGAAAACAACAGGGTCGCCATCTCCAGGCTGAACCTGGCCGACATCCACCGGGACTCTGATCTCCAACATGCTCGACCTGGTATTGCCAAAGGTGCGCCCTCGTGGCGTTCCCGCAGGCACAGCCATAGCGAGCTCGGACAAAGCCTTGTAAGCGCTTAAGACTCCCACTCCGAGAGCCACCTTCATGTGAGTCAAGGTCGGGCAGTTATTAATTATAATTACAGGTGGTCTTCAGAAGCTTTTCTCCCTTCAGTATAAGCAAATAATTAAATTGCCGCGAAAGTGTGGGCGGCGCGGCAAAGGGATGCAGGGCAATTTATGGCTTTAAAAGACAACTAGCCGCACAGCTCCCTTGGCTAGTGCCGCACTGTCCCCCTGATGAGTGCCGCACTCCCCCATGACTAGTGCCGCACTGTCATCTTGACTAGTGCTGCTCTGTCCCCCTGACTAGTGCCGCGCAATCAGAGGCATCATTGATTTAAGCAATATTGAGTAGACGCAACATCTAAAATTATGTATTGACCAAGGCTAACAGGTTTGAAAGAGCGCCAAGCATAACAAACTACCCCGTGTCTCCTTCCATTCCCTCTCATAGGCAAACTTACCATGACCCCTGCGGTACTGGGTGTGGGCGCGGTCCTGGGTGTCAGTGTCGCCCTCGGTGTCCCCGCAGTCCCGTGCCTCGAGGTGGGCGTAGAGACGGCTGCGGACGCCATCTTTTTTGGCCTCTTGCCGTCGGCTGGTGGTAATGCCAAACGGGCTACAGCCTAAAAAGGATAGGGGGTGCATCATTATCATAAGTGATCATGCCCATAAATAAATGACGCAAATGCCCCACAGTTTATTTTATTTTTAAGCGGTTCAGCTGCATCATGGCCTATAAATGGGGCATTCAGTGCAGTGAGCCCAGGTCCTTAGGTCCATGTATGTATGCCTTGCAGCCCCCTATCGGCGATCAAGCGTGTTAAGAAAAAAGGACAAAGCCTTCATACTGACCTCCTCGCCACACCTCTGGTCACTGCCGGAAGCGAGAGCCTCCTCTGCATTCGGGGCAACCCTCTTCTCCTTAAGCCCTGAGTCAGGGATCCGAACACTGGACCAGCTGTCCCGTACACTCTCGCTGCACAAAATCCCGTTCGACTTGAGGTTCATGATGGCGTCCCACTTCATCAGTCCCACAGAAGCGTTCCTGCTTGGGTCAAGCACGAAGACAATTTCCCCGCAAACGACCTTGCGGTCCTTGTGCTCCCTCCCGTACAAATGTTCCAGTGTGGCCTAACATGAGGGCAAGCAATGCATTAACAGGAATGAGGATTTACATTTTCAAATCAACATTAGATACAGGTACCATATCATTCATTTGCCTCCCACAGAAAACATATTTTGAACACCTCTCTTCAAGCTTTACACAGTTGGAGGATGCGACATTTGAACAATACCAGTCATAATTTGCCCCACCCCCACTCTCATTTTTATTGTCCAAATTGGGGAAATCCTAAGCTAAGGAGTTTAGGTAGACGCACTGAATCTCTGTATCCATCTCACGAGGGTTGTCAAACCGCACTGTGGTGGTGTACCGGACGTTGACTTGGAGGCCATCCTGGTCCGTGAATGTGGACTTGATCTTCTGCATCTCTACAAGAACAAACAAACAGCAACACGCAAAAAAAAATCATGCAAGCTGAAGCATGCGTAAAAGAGTAGGCAAAGTTTAAGTTAAGCCTTCTTGCATCGGCACTCGGGGAGTGCAAGCTAGCATGTAACAGGGCTACATCATAATCATCTTTGAGTTTGACTTGCCTGCGCGTTGAAGGCTCAAGTTCTCCAGGCAGGTCAGCGAATTCACGCTCATATCAACCGGCCTGCAGTGGCACTTGATGGACCGCCTGCTTTGTCCGTTGTGTATGGATTGCAGGACATTCAACACCGACGATTGGAATCGTACAAAGTCGTCAGCCTGAGCCCTGGCGTCCCTGCATGTGAACAATGAAACACGGGTGGGAGGGGACTGGGTAGTGGCAGGGGAACAGGGCAGTAGCGGGGGAACAGGGCAGTAGCGGGGGGACAGGGCAGCAGCGGGGGGACTCGACAGGTGCAGAGGGGTAGGGCAGTAGCAGAAGACTGGGCAGTAGCGGGGGATTGGGCAGTAGCGGGGTCTGGGTAGTGGCGGGGGGAATGGGCAGTGGTCGGTGAACGGGGCACAAGCGAGGGCGCAGGGTAGTGGCGGGGGAGCTGGGCAACAACATACGTGATGGAGATGATCTGTTTCACGAAGAGGATGATCTGAATGTCTGTGGCCTTGTCCTCCCCAAATAATAACTTGGTGACCTTGCCCTCATCATCATCGTAGAGTCCATGCAGACAGCATGCATGGCAATGAACATGCATGGTACTGGTGCATGCATAGCAGAAGTAAATGCATGAGAAATGCGCGCATACCATGCTTCGAAATGGTGATAGAACCTACATATACCTCTTCATCAGGGTAATTTTGCTGTAATTAAGCTGCATTCTAGCTGACTGCCATGGGGACCTGATGCAGGAAGCCCTTGTGGGCATACAAAAACTGCTGCATGGATGATGCCTGACAGTCAAGTTAACACGTAGCCCTGTCCGTTACCAGGATGTATCCGTCCGGGTCAAGCTTCGAACCTCGGTAAAAAGGTATCAGCGGGGCCGTCGAAACTCCTATGACCGAGAGGTAGGAGGTTGCACTCTTCTCCTTGCAGATGTAACCTGCGTCGTCATCACTCCAGTTGTCCTGCGGGGAATGCAACATAGCAGTCACTGTTAGTAACAGTCAGGATCCGATGTGAAGCCTTAACGCCTGCTGCCCTCGAAAATGGTTTCTCCTGAAGATCTTGTACAACATCTACTGCCACCTTTCCGCGACGGTGCTTGTGGGGCAAAAAGTACTCACCAAATGAGAGCGCTTCTCCTGCATGAAGGTTTTCCCGATATGCATGGTCCACTATGAGGTGGCCCTCGATGATGGCGGAGTAGGGCAAGCGATCCCCCTTCACATCAGTGACGTACATCATCACGTTGCCGACGAGAACAATAACCATGCCGGGATGAACGAACCAGCGCGAGCCATCGCTCCCAGTCACAATACCTGAATTCCGAGCGGGACTACGCAGGTTGTCCACCTGAGGAAAATAAAATAAGGCGTGTTACACTACCAATAATTGGCGGGGGGCTGTGCACAAGGCAGCCGGCCTCATAGTATTAAAATTGCCACTTACCGGCACGTGGATGTGCCTAGCGAGCACCTCGATCAGGATGCTCTCGTCCACAAGCAGCATGGGTGAGGCCAGTCCGGCTGCGATCAGGGCCACCAGGTCGGCCTCCAACTATATCGTATCCCTGTCCAGCCGGTCGAGGAATCTCCAGTGCGTAACCCCATCCTTTGTAAGCCTCCCAGCAACCCATCTGGTTGTGGTCTCCGTCATGTCAGGCTTCGTGAATGCCCATACACTGTTTGTTTTCAAATGCTTCGTGGCTGCTCCTATTGGTATTAACGCAACGGGCGAAGTGGAAAGAGATGTCTCATCTTGGTTCGCCATTTACTGCTGTGGAATAATAAAGACTGCGTGGTCGGCCGTCATTAGACCAGTCTGTGTACCGACGCACCGACTGCTACGTTATCGAAGCGACTGCGGGCATCGACGGTTTAAAACACGGCAATATGTAGCGACTGCTCTAAGGCGACAATCAGACTGCTCAGCGACTTTTCGGCGACTGCTGGACGACTGCTGTATTGCCGATTTCTATTTCAAATTTCAGTCAAAACTCGACCACCCAAGATAGAATGCCATGGGCTCACGCCCCGGACCTCCCGGGGATCGGTGGCACACGTCCCTGCCTTACCGGGGGTCGGTGACACTCGTCCCGGCCGTCCCAGGGGCCAGGGGTCGGTGGCACACGTCCCGGCCTTACCGGGGGTCGATGACACTCATCGCGGCCTTCCCAGGGGTCGGTGGCACACGTCTCGGCCTTCTTGGCGGTGGGTAGTGGCACACGACCCAGCCCTTCCGGGGGTCAATGGCGCACGGTCCGTCCCTCCCGGGGGTCGGTGACACGCGACCCGGCCTTCCCGGGGGTTGGTGACACTCTCCCGGCCTTCCCAGGGGTCAGTGGCACACGTCCCGGCCTTACCGGGGGTCGATGACACTCGGCGCGGCCTTTCCAGGGGTCGGTGGCACACGTCTCAGCCTTCCCGGGGATTGGTGACACTCGTCGCGGCCATCCCGGGGGTCGGTGTCTCACGTCCCGGCGTTCCCGGGGGTCGGTGGCTAACGTCCCGGCTTTCCAGGGGGTCGGTGGCTCACGCCCCGGACCTCCCGGGGATCGGTGGCACACGTCCATGCCTTACCGGCTTGTCAACAATAACCATGATTCCATCATGACCACTGGCAGACTGGGGTAGATCAAAGACAAAGTCCATTGTGACAGTGTGCCACCTAGAATCAGGGATTTCTAGTGACTGGGTTAGACCATGAGGTCTCTTGTTGGCAGACTTGTTTCTTTGGCAAGAGGGACAGGTTGAAATATATTGATGTACATCAGCCTGGATCAGCCTACATCAGCTTGGCCACCAGAATTGGCGCTTGATAAGTTCTAGAGTTTTGTACCAACTGAAATGACCTGCAAGGGCAGTATCATGGTGGTCTGGAATTACCTCAGTTCGAAGTGCTGCAGGGATGACCACAAGTCCTGCGCGCGACAGTGACCACTCGCGTGTCGTACTAGAGGTTTTGAATTCTGGGTCAATGCTGGACTCGTTCTTGACTCGTTGCAAGAAATCTGGTTGCGACTCGTTAATTGTGATTGCAAACAGCATTGCAGCTTGAGCGGGACCTTGATGAGGTAACCTGGAGAGGGAATCAGCTGGATTTGTAGCACCAGGTCGGTACTTCACTGTGAACTCGAACCGTGACAGGAATTCGCTCCAACGAGCTTGTCTGCGAGACAAGCAGCCTGTTTCTGATTGACTGCGGAGAAAAAAAATGTACGGCGGTCTAATGGCCTGCGTAAGAGTTCCGCAGAGGTCGTTTCTGATTGGACCCTGCAGAGCGTGGTTGTCCAGGGCATAGGTCGTCTCCTATTCTTTCGAGTCGACTAAGTCCTGCTCGACACCATGCCGCATTTCTACCTGCTCTGCTGCATCTGATGATTCGCTCGCTGTGCTTCATGAATGGCGCGGCTTGACGCGGCCCATGTCCAGGGGCGCTCACACGACCACCCCCCGATACGGCCATGAGCAGAAAAATGTGGCGATTCTAGTAGATAATTAATATCAGTTCGAAGGCCTAAAATCTTTCCGCAGACTGTGGAAGTTCCGAGGAGGGGGGGGGGTCTTCGGAGAAAAGGCCGCACGTGGGCCTTCTAAAGGCCTGCGGAAGAGTTCCACAGACCCCGTTTCTGTACGACAGGGCCTGCGGAGGAGTTCCGCAGTCAGTCAGAAACAGGCTGAGGGTGGTCTGCTTGGAAAAAAATGTCAGAGGGTTATGATCTGTTACAATGTTAAGGCTTTTGCCGCCTTCCAGATAGCATCGCCTCTCTTTAAGAGCTTTTATTATGCCCAGGAGTTCTTGTTCGCCAGTAGTGTAGCTTCTCTCGGCAGGAGAAAACTTCGCAGAAAAGTAAGCGACTGGACGGTCTAGTTGCGTAAGCACTGCACCGCATCCAGTGATGGAAGCGTCAGAGACGAGTTCGTACGCTTCGTCTGGATCTGGATATGCAAGGACTGGTGGTGAAGCGAGTGCCTCCTTGATGGCTTGAAAGTTGGAACGCTAGTAGGGCATCTGCGCTACCTTCAAACTGAACGGCTTTCTTGGTCAAATGGTACAGCGGAGCTACGAGCCTGGACAGGTTGGGAATGAACTTGCGAAAATAATTCGCTAAGCCTAGAAATTGCAAGACACCTGTTGCACTTGTCGGGAATTTCCACTCGGTTAGCGCTCGGATTTTATCTGGGTCAGCAGCGACTCCTTCGTTCGAAAGAATATGCCCTAGGTGCTTGACTTGAGCTTGCAAGAATTTGCACTTTGAAAATTTGACCTGGAGGCCAGATTCACGAATTCTGGTGAACACCTGTCGCAAGTGCTCGAGGTGCTGGGCTGGTGACTGGGACATAATCATGATGTCGTCAATATAGATAAGGACAAACAGCATGACTGCAAAGATCTTGTTCACGGTACTCTGGTATTGACTGGGTGCATTTGACGAACCATGGGTAGGCAACGCCATGCATACCGTAGTGTCCTAATGGGGTAGCAAAAGCTGTCTTGGGCTGGTCTTCCTCAGATATCAACAGTTGGTGAAAACCACCTGCCATATCTAGGCAAGAGAAACATGATGCTCCTCGAGCTGCATCTAGTAGATCATCGATCCTGGGTAAGGGGTACCTTAACTTGACTGTAATCTCGTTCAAGGCTCGATAGTCAAGGCAAAACCTTAGACCACCGTTTGGTTTCTTAATAAACAAGACTGGAGCCCCGTATGGGCTGTTGACAGGGGTGATGATGCCCTTATCACGTAGTTCAGCAACCTGTTTCTTGAGTTCCTCGGACTCGGCTGGTGAAAGGCGAAAGTTTCGTCGGAAAGGTGGTTTGGCACCTGCGACCAGGTCAATGGTGTGTCCTAGGGGTGGGACTTTCGCGCCCCTCCTGCTCGGGGTGTCTCTGAAAAAATGTCTGCGAACTCGTCAATCAGTGCAGCTACCCAAAACATGATGTAGTACATACGGTTCTACATTCCGAAGTGCCGGTCGCAGTCTTTAAGTATCAGGAACTGTGTGAAGACGTCCAAACTATGTTGCACATGCCAGGGCTGAGGAGAACCGAAGGTAAAGGAACGAGCAAGGGGTAGCACAGGCACTTTGCATGTATGCCGTGAAACCCTGCATACTTGGCGTCAAGGATTGTTGCCCTCTGAACGCCCCGCATCGGCGTTCTCTTTTCTTTTATTTGCTTTGCACACGTTAGAAGATGGCGTAGAACATTCGTCTTTCTTCTGTCTGGAGGGAGTAGGTCAGTACCGTAGATAGACTATGCAACACGCACCGCCAACCACTCAACACCTTTCACTCATACCCCGCTTCATGCTCAATGCATACAGGAACATTGATTGTGGTCGCAATGATGGAGCAACGTCGTTCAACTCTTCAGCAGATAGCGATTGCAAATGTCGTCATGGGACAGCGGCTGCCGTCCAATTTGAAGCTGCTCATCAACAAGAAGCTGTCGCCTCTGCTGCTGCTGCTGCTCTCGATCGTCATCAGCGACAGCATCTACAGCATCCCAGCATTTCCCCCCTTTGCCCTCGCCCAATTCCCTCCTCGCTCGCCGGCCCCGCCCTCACCTCCGATGAACCTGGATTTGAGCGCCACGCGCGACACAGTTCTGATTCTCCAAGATTCATCACCAGGTCAGTGAGGAACTAAGCGATGGGAACTACTGGGAGATGGGGACCACTCAGGTGCTGGTCGGCAAGGGGACGTGGTGCTTTATTATCGCCCTCGATCTGTGAGAAAGTGTTCCCGATGGGCCCCATGGTAATACACTGATTGGAGTTGACAGCTCTTCCTGAGGTTCGGACCCTGCCGATGTCCATTTCCCTACAAAAAGGGGGCCCAAGTTTTCCCTAGGGAAACCCTGTCAAATCACAGTGAAGACAGGGAAACCCAGAGGAAATCTTAGGTTATCCCGTCGCAGGGTTTCCCTATTAGGAAACCCTAGGGAAACCCTAGGATTTCCGCGCGATTTCCCACCGGTTGCCCCAGGGGGAAACCCTAGGGAAATTATACGATTTCCCACCGGTTACCCCCTGCATCCAAAAGGGAATTCGTTGGGAATCCCATTGGATTTCCCATAGGTTTACGTGCGTTTTCCTTCTTAACGGTCTTCTGACATCCGGTTGCATTCATCCATATATAGATGCACGGCAGGTCTCTGTCCTTGCTTGCTTCTAGACTGGTAGGCGATGCTTGTTCACTTCTCGTTCTATGCCTCAGCGTGCTTGTTAACAAGAACTACTCCCAAGCAAACAACGGCACACCGTAGCAGGCTTAACCCTTCCATCCATATTAAAATGTTTCCACTTGGCCAAGCAATTCGAGGGGATACCTCACTGTCTCACACCAGCATGGCATCCTCATGCATGACTACCACAACTCTCCGTGAGTTTGCATTCAAACATTTTAAACAATGAAGCATCACATTTAGGCAGCCATCTTGCTAGAGTTAGGCTGGTCAATCTGGTAGTACTGGTGCACCTTGTTTCTATCTCACTTCCTCGTCGGCGGGCCATGATAAGCAATAGCAAGCTTCAAGGCCCTCTGCTGCACCGCTAGCCGGCGACTCTCCTTGTCCTCTGTGAGTTCTGCGAGTTCACGTGCGGCTTCTGTTGGGGTCCGTTCCCTGGCGCAGTGTGTACGTCCGCCACCTGCATACATACATACACATTAGTTAGTTGGGGAGCGGGTGTGGAAGCACAATATGGTGGGTGCTTATGTCATGGATCATAGTGTGTACATATCAGGGTCCAAGTGTAGATGTATCAGAGTGGCCCAAGCTACGCCATGGTCATGGGTCAGGGTGGGTTCATATTACTTACCAGGTTTCAGGGTCATAGTACATGTTTCGGGGTCAGGGTACTTGCTTTAGCTATAGGCGGCTACAATATAAATATTCCATGGTTTCATAGCAAAGGCTTGCGTGCGGAGATTATGTGAACATGTGTAATAAATTCCTGAGTTTTTAGGTACCTGATGGTTCAGTTCTCTTTCTTCCTGCACTTGCCGCCGTCGCCCCAGCTACTGGCGGGGCGCCTGCCAGTCGCCTCCGTACGACATCCCTTGCCGCTGCAGGCGGCAGCACAACATGCGCAGTGGTTGGCCGCTGCGCAGCGGGTGGCGGTGGAGCAGCAGGTGGTGGCGGAGCAGCGGGTGGCGGCGGAGCAGCGGGTGTGAGCGGCGCTGCAAGCCGCAGCAAGTTTGCTGCGTGGGCTTCTTGTTCAGCCAAATACATCCTCTGGTCTTCCACAAGCCATTCTGCCTCCGTCTGACCACCTACAGCAGTAGGGCACAGAGCATGCACATATCAGTCAATGCCAGTGTTTCTTTTGGCCAGGTTGCAACTTGATTGTAATCATGCTTCATTGATGGGGCCCTTGTGTTAGCACTCAGCTACAGAGATGAAGGTCACTCAAACAGCCGCTTACATGTGATTATTCCGTATCTCACTTTCTGACTTGTTTTTTCACTGACTCCATCTTGCTTTTAAATTTGCCCTCAATGAGCTTGATGACAGCGTTGGACGTCGCCTTGTTGGTGGTGGCCTTGAGGTCGGCAGCGGATTCGAAGCCGTCTTCCTTCAACACCTGCACATTATAGAAGTCGGGAATAGTTGCTATTGCTACAGTCATGCTGCTGATCAGCTACAGTTCATTTTCAGTTAGGGCCACAGACAGACTTCACAACGCCGGCAAGCACATAAGCATGGGTTCAAGTGTGATAGGGGGGGTTGTAACTAGTGTCGTGTTCAGTGCCAATCAGCTACATTTCAGGTTCAATGCATCCTCCTGAATGAGGACTCAGACGTGGCCAGGCTTGCTGTTTGGCTCCCCCCAGGAGGAGGCCGGTTAAGGTGAGACATTCAGACTTTCAGTGGCAGCAGGCCGGCCTTCCACTTGTGTTCCCAAGGTATCCACATGCATCGACAGGGACACTAGCTATGAGGGAATACCTTGTCAATGAATGCAGCTAGCAGGTCAGGGTGATCACTGCGCAGCTTGCTGAAGATGAGCGGAGGGTTGTGGTGGATTGCTAGGTCCATCGCTTGGGGATGACGGTTAGGGTGGAAGGGTTCGCTTTACTCGAGTACAGCTTCATGACATAGAACTCGTTGTCAATGCCCCTGCAAGGAGGGGAGAAATATGAAGGTCCATATGCCATGCCATATACATGCGCAGCCCCAACATGATACATACATGCATGGGAGATGCATGCTGCTGCTACATACATGTTGCCGATCTGCTGCAGCCCCGCAGTGACTGTGGGCGTGTTGTCGAAGTCCTCACGTACCCGCACTCGAGTGGCGGGGGTAGGGTCACTGTGGCTGCCAGCAGAGGCGTGACCAGCGGTCTGCTGCGGCGGCGAGCCCATACGGCTAAATGCCTGCTGGAGGATGGACCACTCTGGGACTGTCAGGCACACATCGTTAGTCCACCATGTGGAGGGCAGGGCAGCAAGCTCTTCAAGGCTGAAGTATGCTTCTCCACCTTAAGATGCTTGCGTCAGCAACTTCAAGCTTACAGCCGCGGCCGTGGTCGCGCTGCGAAACACTTTGCCAAGCCATTCCTCCACATCCTCCTTGTTGCCCATCTAAAAAAACGTGGATCACCTTGTAAGTAATTGGACAAGATCAGCGCCTCCGATCACATCACACAACCTGACTCAAGGGGAACTCGTCTTCATTGTCATCACCGCCGCCCGAGTCCAGCGTGCCATCATCGTTGTTGTCCGGATCGTCATATTCCTCTTCTTCCATCCTCTCAAAAATGTTCGTCAGAATAGGCGGGCTTTTATAACAAACAATTAGGGAGGTGCGTATGGAATGAAAGAGCAGCAGATGGTGGCTGCGTGAGCAGCAGGTGTGGATATGTATGAAAACTTGATTGAATTGTTTGGATGAGGCTGCTATATTGCTGTTTCCACAAGCCTCGCTCTGGCTTTATCTGCCTTTCTTGGTTGTGAATATCGGTTCTCTCTGAATGCAATATGTCGCTAGTGTGGTGTGGTTGTCGTTCTTGTTGTCGTTCCTTCGGGATGATGGAACCGACGGCATCAATTCCTTTGACATCAAGGAATACTGCATGGAAGCATTGCCAATCTGTAGGACAGAACTCGCCCGGAACCAACTTCTTTCATCCTGTTGGAAAGCATCCAGGTACTAATTATTTAGGCACGCATTCAGGCCTACCGCTCCCTCCTGACGGCCGGCGACCACTTGTCCCTACTTTGCAGCGAGGATAGCAGCCGATACAGCTGCAGCAGCAGCTGGTGCAGGGCAGGCTGGCGATGCTCAGCACCATGGGGACACTGAAGACGAGGACGCGGCTGATGCAGCAGCTGCTCTACACGAAGACGCCTATACAAATCCCTGTCAATTTGATGACCCTGGTATGTACACTTGTATCACCTTGCTTTTGCACTTTTGTTGGCATCTCAGCCCATGCATTGCAGCCCATTGAGCATCTGCATGCATATGCATGGATGAGCTGGATGCTCATCTTGGATTGGCAGGCTCTCGCATGCTGGCATGACCATGGTCAGGGCCTCAAATTTGCCTTTTTTCTTTCAGGCTCTGACGAGTTGCTTGATGCTCTCAAAGAGCGTCAGCCCGGGTTCGACGGCGGCAAGTTACGGCCTCGATTTACGCGGCGGGCTGTGACGCCATGCAAGGGCGACTTGCTGCGTCTGGTGCTCACTGACCTTGTTGAAACTCTCCTCATCAAGGCTGGCTCGGTGAAGATGAGCCACGAAACGGTGGCCGAGCTCCTTCTTAGCCGGGCAGTGGGCTATGTCCGTGTAGGGCATCAAGATGCACAACCTCATCCACCTCGTCTTCGATGTGCTGCCAACCTGGGGTGCGTAGGCCATTTCGCAGCTCGTACTGGCGGTGTAGTCTTCAGCATGATGAGAATTGTCATGAGATATACAACCTCCGCACTTGTTTCAGTATTCAATTGTATAATTTGCGTCTTAACAAACAGCGATGTGCAACCGACGCACAGCATTCCGTGAACCCACGCACCGAGCTCCCCCCCTCAATCTCCTCAACCACCTAAAACCCATCGTCCGCCGCAAATTCCTCTCCCCCCCCTCGACGCCCCCTCCCCCCTTCCCCCCTTTGCTCCTTCACCCCCCCTCACCCGTCAACCCACGCTCACTTCACTGACCCACGCTCACTCCTCACCCACCATCCCTTTGTAGGCCCACTCTTTAGGACGTCAATGTTTCAGGCAGAGAGTACCTGGGGGAAGGTCAAGGTGTACGCTCGGAACCGCGCCCACCCAGCAGCAACAATAGTCCGGGCATGCTCTGACTTTGAGGTGGCGCAGCGGGCCACCCTTTCCTGTGGGCTGCGGCTGGCCTCTGTCTTTCAGGCCACCCTGGCCGCCCCGGCAGGTCGAGTGCCGGAGGAGGCAGTGCTTGACAGCGCTGCCGCGGCGACACCAGCTGGCAGCTGGCCAGTGGGACGTGGGAAAGCATTCGCCTAGACCGAGGAACAACAATCGCAGCTTCATGCCATGTACCTCCAGCGGTCTATGGGCGACAAGGATCAAGACTCTGCGCTGCAAAGGCACCGGGAGCTATGGCTTGTGTTCCTGGGTAAGGTGGGAGCGCGGCCGGTGCATGAGCGGCCTGGAGTTATTGTGACGGCTCGCGGCGGGGGCTCCGTCTGGCCGTCATGTTCCGTACGGTGACCTTTAGGGTCACGTATATCGTGCGGTTTGCAATGTGGCTGAGGCAGCGCAGAGTCTAGGGGTCAACTAGGGGTCAGCTACTCTTCAGTTTGTCGGTTGGGGGAGGCTTTGGGGCCTTTTGCAGCTGCAGCCTAGAGGGGCATTCCAAAGGCTGTCCATTTGCTGACAAAATAAAAGAAATGCCAGCTGTCTGTTCAGCTGCATGTTTGGGGTTCCAGAGGTTTGATATATGTCCGATGTTATCTTCGTTGTTTAGGTTTTTGGGTTGAAAACCTTCGTAGGGTTTGCGGTTAGAAGGAATAAAGGGGGTAAGTGAGGTAAAGGCATCTTCAGATAGTTCAAATTCGACCCAAATTACGTGCGCTATATGCACGCAGGTGACGTGGCACCAGACGGCTTCAGGGGCTGCGGCTTTTGACCCGCTCTTCCGGACACCTATCGTGGAGGCCCGCCCGCCCAGCGTCAACAACGGCAACATGTGGCCAGCTGTCGGCGTGGTGCCGTGGCTCTGCTGGACCGACTCAATTCCGTCCCGGCCAGACGAGCTGGCAGTGTTGGCTCGGCAGTGGGGGGTGCTGAAAGCCCTGGGGATCAAGGGGCCGCCAGCAAAGGAGAGATGGACAACCCAGCAGCAGCTGTCTAGCCCTATTGTCCCTGTAGTAGAGTATGCTAGCGATGAGGCAGAGGGCATGGAGGGTGTAGAGGAGGCGGAGGGGGACGGGGAGGACGAAGACATGGACGACTGGGGAGGGAGCGAGGAGGGCGAAGATGATGGGACCGAGATTGGGGGAAGTGAGGAGGACGCGTACGCCGCCAACATTCATGAGGGGGGGCCTGAGAGCGGGGATAGTGAAGAGGACAGGGGAGAGAGCGGTGACGACTAAGCAAGCAAAGGTGTCATTATAACTTGTTAACATTGTGATGACTGCAGTCACAGCTGGGTTGTTCGGGCTGTTGGCTCCTTAATTTAGTTGTTACAAACCTGCAATAAAAAAATCCACTGTGTTGCCCTTTGGGTTTCAAAGACTCGCGTTTGGCCAGGAAGCAGACACACACTGCTCTTTATTTTGTTGATGTGTGTTGTTGTGTGAGTGGCTAAACTTTTAAGATAATTGTATCTATAATGGCCATAGCTTCCAAATTCCACTATGCACAACCTGTCTTACAGCCACATGCCCTACAACATACCGCAGATCCACTCAGGCCAGTAGCCTGCTGACACGCATGCGATGAACAGAAAGTGAATCAACTGGAAGCGGATGTGCAAAACAACCAAGCAGCTTTCCAGCCACGGTTTCTTAATGTATTCAATGACAACTAGTCTTACAGCCAGATGCCCAAGGCCATACCGCAGATCTACTCAGGTCGGTAGCATGACAAGCCTAAACAGAAAGAGAAACGACTGAGAGCGAGTGTGCAAAACAATCAAGCAGCTTTCCGGCCAGGGTTTCTTAACGTATTCGATGACAACTTGTCTTACAGCCAGATGCCCTAAGCCATACCGCATATCCACTCAGGCCAGTAGCCTGACACGCATGTGATGAACAGAAAGTGAATCAACTGAGAGCGGTTGTGCAAAACAACCAAGCAGCTTTCCGGCCACTGTTTCTTAATGTATTCAATGCCAACTAGTCTTAAAGCAAGATGCCCTAGGCCATACCGCAGATCCACTCAGGCCGGTAGCCTGACCAGCATGCCATAAACAGAAAGTGAATCAACTGACAGCTGATGTGCAATCCAATCTAGCGGCTTTTCAGCTTGAAGGCAAGGGTTTCTTAATTTTTTCGATAACAACCAGTCTTACAGCCAGGTACCCTAAGCCATGCCGCAGATCTACTCAGGCCGGTAGCCTTACAAGCATGAACAAAAAGTAAGTGAATTAACTGACAGCGGATACCGGTATGCAATCCAGGCCAAAGCGCAGATCCACTCGGGCCTCCCATGCTTTCCCTGGCCTTCTCAATGATGTACCGCAGCGTCAGCTCAATGCTACTGACCTTGTTACGGTATGTGGGTACCGTGCAATCTCCTGGTTGGGCATGCATGAGTACCAGTAACAACTGCACCGGTATTATTGCACATGCACTGATTGGGATCACCCAAGGACGGGTCTTCGGCATGCCCTTGCAGCGCGCACCTGACTATGGACTTGGTTAGCAGCAGTAAATCAATGCTGCAGGTACCGGTATCATGCTGTGGGCACCATGCAGGCTCCTGGTTGGGCTGCAGGTACAGCAGCTGCTGTACCGTAGCTGGTAAAGCTGCACCGGTGATTCACCTGCCTGCAGCTTGCACTGGTAATGTACGGTACATGAAAGGTTATCGCAAGGTACTAACGACGTAAAATCGAGGTTGCTAACCTACCGTAATCGCGGTGCGGATATTGCATGTGCAGTTGTACGGCGTGACTGGTGGACAAGGTGTGACGCGCGCACCAGCAATTGTTTCATATCGCGTGATAAGCCGCAGATGCGCCTATGATTTAATTGTTAAAGTATTTATTAAGCCGCGAAGGCAAAGCACGTCTACGGTACTACAGCATCATCACCCAGCAAATGTGCCCATGGCTTGTTGTTCCTAGCTTTTGAGCGACACTGGGAAATGTAAGGGAAACCTCAGGGAAATCGGCATGGGAAAACATAGGGAAACCTAACGAAAAGCGTAGGGAAATCCAAACAGGGAAATCGAGGGAAATCTACACTGGGAAAACTAAGGGAAACCCCGAGGAAACCCCATAGGGAAATCCATAGGTTTCCCAACGACAGGAAAAACCTAGGGAAATCCTGTCTAGTGCAGGGTTTCCTTAAGGAAAACTTTGACCCTCTTTTTGTAGGGTTTCATAGCGTGTTCTAGGTGTAAGCGGGGGGGGGCGTGTGGCGCTTCGTTAAATGCACCCCGCAGAATGTCGTGAGCGGGCTATCCTCCTAACGATAGAACTGCTGTGGGTCGAGCGGTCTCACGCCTGCTGCTTCGATCGGCGGAGGAGGACTACTTAATCTTTCTTTCTTGTAAGGGGTACATACCTGTGGGGGGGCCTGGGGTTTATTCGGGGTCAGCCTCGACATGGTCAATATGGAGAGGACCTCACCGTCAGGCGTCAGTGGTACCCTTACCAGTCTTATTTTGTATTGGGTACGAAACAACCTTTTCTGGCCGGGGCTTGCCAGGCGACCCTGCAGCTTCCAAATCGGTACGTAAGCGCCGATAACGTAAGCTAGGTTGCGTTAGCGCTGGTAATTCTGGGGAACTGGTTGGATGACCATTACAGTTGTTGAATTGTAGCTGAAGGCCACTACAATCAACACTATCAACACTGGCGTAGGGGCTTACTTGGTGGCCAACTACACCAACGCATTCAAGCTGGTCATGAACATCAGCTATACCAACATCACCAACACTAGTGTTGGCAATACCAGCACCACCAAAGAGTTCCTCTACGACATCGATCAAGCCTTGGCTCAGGTACGCGCAACTGTGTGCTTCTTTGCTTGCCGGTGGCCAGCAGTTCTGGAACTGTTCCGGAAAGTGCTGCAACACACGAAACGCCTCCATCAGCCAAAGGTGCCCCTGCTCTTAAGGGTCACTGCCAGGGTTACCCGGTACGGAATACGGTACGGTGAAACGGTACGGTGCGGGTACAGTACGACGGTACGGACATAATGGGATGGGCTAATAAGAAAATGGACAATACAGTAGTTCCAAACAGTACGGAACGGTCAAACGGTACAGTGCGGTACGGGAAACGGTACGTGACTTTTGCCAATATGGCCGAACTGGGCAACCCTGGTCACTGCTAGCTTCGGAGCAGCCTGATAGGATAATGTCAAGTCACTCGTTAAACTGCAATGCGTGCATGCAGGTTTTCCTTGTTCCAATCCCTGATGTCAACGCCACTCCATCTGTGAGGACTATTGAAGTGTTGCAATGTACCCAGGTAACCCTGAACTCAGTGTGTCTCCATGTCCAGTTGTCCCCCCCTGCCTAGTACCCCCTCTGCCTAGTACCCCCTCTGTCTAGTACCCCCTCTGCCTAGTACCCCCTCTGCCTAGTAGTACCCCCTCTGCCTAGTACCCCCTGTGCCTAGTACCCCCTGTGCCTAGTACCCCCTCTGTCTAGTACCCCCTCTGCCTAGTACCCCCTCTGCCTAGTACCCCCTCTGCCTAGTACCCCCTCTGCCTAGTACCCCCTCTGCCTAGTACCCCCTCTGCCTAGTACCCCCTCTGCCTAGTACCCCTTGCTGCTGACCGATGTGCCGTCCTCTAGTGTCAGCCATGCTGTCGGGGCCGAGCCGCAGCCTTAAGTTCGTGCAGCTGCAAGCACACTCCCTTTGGCTGGCAAAAGTGTTAATGGGCCCAAACGGCTATATTGGGAATCCCTGATATGTGAACATCATTTTTCCGGAATCGATTTATCCTGGGACGATCCCAAGCAGATCTTGGGACGATCCCAGGCAGATCATGGGACGATCCCAGGCAGATCTTGGGACGATCCCAGGCAGATCATGGGACGATCCTAAGCACATGCTTCGCCGTTTCGGACCTCCCGGGGATTGGTGGCACACGTCCCGGCCCTCCCGGGTGACGGTGGCACACTACATGGCATGCCTTGGCTTTTGTGGAAGACGTGGTAGAAATCGTTGAGGCTTAGACGTTCTCAGAGACTGGAACAACCTTTGCTTTTCCTTGCCAGCCTTTTGTCTGCCCCTTCACTTTGTCTACCTTTCTTCCTTCTTTGTCTGCCCCTTTTACATAGGCGCCCAAGCGGCCAAGCCTTATTTGAGCAGGCCCCAGAGGTGTAACGTCATTGACTACCTAGCATTCCCGGCGGGGTCAGTGGCACACGTCCCGGCCTTCCCGGCGGGGGCCAGTGGCACACGTCCCGGCATTCCCGGCGGGGTCAGTGGCACACGTCCCGGCATTCCCGGCAGGGGTCAGTGGCACACGTCCCGGCATTCCCGGCGGGGGTCAGTGGCACACGTCCCGGCATTCCCGGCGGGGTCAGTGGCACACGTCCCGGCCTTCCCGGCGAGGGTCAGTGGCACACGTCCCGTCATTCCCGGCGAGGGTCAGTGGCACATGTCCCGGCCCTCCCGGCGGGGGTCAGTGGCACACGTCCCGGCATTCCCGGCGGGGTCAGTGGCACACGTCCCGGCCTTCCCGGCGGGGTCAGTGGCACACGTCCCGTCGTTCCCGGCGGGGGTCAGTGGCACACGTCCCGGCATTCCCGGCGGGGTCAGTGGCACACGTCCCGGCATTCCCGGCGAGGGTCAGTGGCACACGTACCGGCCTTCCCGGCGGGGGTCAGTGGCACACGTCCCGGCATTCCCGGCGGGGGTCAGTGGCACACGTCCCGGCATTCCCGGCGAGGGTCAGTGGCACACGTCCCGGCATTCCTTTCGGGGTCAGTGGCACATGTCCCGGCATTCCTGGCAAGGGTCAGTGGCACACGTCCCGGCCCTCCTGGCAGGGGTCAGTGGCACACGTCCCGGCATTCCCGGCGGGGTCAGTGGCACACGTCCCGGCCCTCCCGGCGAGGGTCCGTGGCACACGTCCCGGCCTCCCCGGCGGGGGTCAGTGGCACACGTCCCGGCATTCCCGGCGGGGTCAGTGGCACACGTCCCGGCCTTCCCGGCGAGGGTCAGTGGCACACGTCCCGTCCTTCCCGGCGGGGTCAGTGGCACATGTCCCGGCCCTCCCGGCGGGGGTCAGTGGCACACGTCCCGGCATTCCCGGCGGGGTCAGTGGCACACGTCCCGGCCTTCCCGGCGGGGTCAGTGGCACACGTCCCGGCGTTCCCGGCGGGGGTCAGTGGCACACGTCCCGGCATTCCCGGCGGGGTCAGTGGCACACGTCCCGGCATTCCCGGCGAGGGTCAGTGGCACACGTACCGGCCTTCCCGGCGGGGGTCAGTGGCACACGTCCCGGCATTCCCGGCGGGGGTCAGTGGCACACGTCCCGGCATTCCCGGCGAGGGTCAGTGGCACACGTCCCGGCATTCCTGTCGGGGGTCAGTGGCACACGTCCCGGCATTCCCGGTGGGGTCAGTGGCACACGTCCCGGCCTTCCCGGCGGGGTCAGTGGCACACGTCCCGGCGTTCCCGGCGGGGGAAAGTGGCACACGTCCCGGCATTCCCGGCGGGGTCAGTGGCACACGTCCCGGCATTCCCGGCGAGGGTCAGTGGCACACGTACCGGCCTTCCCGGCGGGGGTCAGTGGCACACGTCCCGGCATTCCCGGCGGGGGTCAGTGGCACACGTCCCGGCATTCCCGGCGAGGGTCAGTGGCACACGTCCCGGCATTCCTGTCGGGGTCAGTGGCACATGTCCCGGCATTCCTGGCAAGGGTCAGTGGCACACGTCCCGGCCCTCCTGGCAGGGGTCAGTGGCACACGTCCCGGCATTCCCGACGGGGTCAGTGGCACACGTCCCGGCCCTCCCGGCGAGGGTCCGTGGCACACGTCCCGGCCTCCCCGGCGGGGGTCAGTGGCACACGTTCCGGCATTCCCGGCGGGGTCAGTGGCACACGTCCCGGCCTTCCCGGCGAGGGTCAGTGGCACACGTCCCGTCATTCCCGGCGGGGTCAGTGGCACATGTCCCGGCCCTCCCGGCGGGGGTCAGTGGCACACGTCCCGGCATTCCCGGCGGGGTCAGTGGCACACGTCCCGGCCTTCCCGGCGGGGTCAGTGGCACACGTCCCGGCGTTCCCGGCGGGGGTCAGTGGCACACGTCCCGGCATTCCCGGCGGGGTCAGTGGCACACGTCCCGGCATTCCCGGCGAGGGTCAGTGGCACACGTACCGGCCTTCCCGGCGGGGGTCAGTGGCACACGTCCCGGCATTCCCGGCGGGGGTCAGTGGCACACGTCCCGGCATTCCCGGCGAGGGTCAGTGGCACACGTCCCGGCATTCCTGTCGGGGTCAGTGGCACATGTCCCGGCATTCCTGGCAAGGGTCAGTGGCACACGTCCCGGCCCTCCTGGCAGGGGTCAGTGGCACACGTCCCGGCATTCCCGGCGGGGTCAGTGGCACACGTCCCGGCCCTCCCGGCGAGGGTCCGTGGCACACGTCCCGGCCTCCCCGGCGGGGGTCAGTGGCACACGTTCCGGCATTCCCGGCGGGGTCAGTGGCACACGTCCCGGCCTTCCCGGCGAGGGTCAGTGGCACACGTCCCGTCATTCCCGGCGAGGGTCAGTGGCACATGTCCCGGCCCTCCCGGCGGGGGTCAGTGGCACACGTCCCGGCATTCCCGGCGGGGTCAGTGGCACACGTCCCGGCCTTCCCGGCGGGGTCAGTGGCACACGTCCCGTCGTTCCCGGCGGGGGTCAGTGGCACACGTCCCGGCATTCCCGGCGGGGTCAGTGGCACACGTCCCGGCATTCCCGGCGAGGGTCAGTGGCACACGTACCGGCCTTCCCGGCGGGGGTCAGTGGCACACGTCCCGGCATTCCCGGCGGGGGTCAGTGGCACACGTCCCGGCATTCCCGGCGAGGGTCAGTGGCACACGTCCCGGCATTCCTGTCGGGGTCAGTGGCACATGTCCCGGCATTCCTGGCAAGGGTCAGTGGCACACGTCCCGGCCCTCCTGGCAGGGGTCAGTGGCACACGTCCCGGCATTCCCGGCGGGGTCAGTGGCACACGTCCCGGCCCTCCCGGCGAGGGTCCGTGGCACACGTCCCGGCCTCCCCGGCGGGGGTCAGTGGCACACGTTCCGGCACCCCCGGCGGGGTCAGTGGCACACGTCCCGGCCTTCCCGGT
Source organism: Limnomonas spitsbergensis (assembly GCA_037349105.1). Classification (NCBI taxonomy): domain Eukaryota; kingdom Viridiplantae; phylum Chlorophyta; class Chlorophyceae; order Chlamydomonadales; genus Limnomonas; species Limnomonas spitsbergensis. Next base: position 719,020 of record JAYJMM010000076.1, on the reverse strand, counting down.
GAGGGTCAGTGGCACACGTCCCGTCATTCCCGGCGGGGTCAGTGGCACATGTCCCGGCCCTCCCGGCGGGGGTCAGTGGCACACGTCCCGGCATTCCCGGCGGGGTCAGTGGCACACGTCCCGGCATTCCCGGCGAGGGTTAGTGGCACACGTCCCGGCATTCCCGGCGGGGTCAGTGGCACACGTCCCGGCATTCCCTGCGAGGGTCAGTGGCACACGACACGGCCCTCCCGGGGGTCAATGGCACACGTCACGGGCCTCCCGGGGGTGAATGGCACATGTCATGGCCCTCCGAGGGTCGGTGGTACACGTCTCAGCCCTCACGGGGGTCAGTGATACACGCCCCACCCCTCCTAGGGGGTTGTGACACACGTCATGACCCTCCCAGGGTCGGTGGCACACGTCTCAGCCCTCACGGGGGTCAGTGATACACGCCCCACCCCTCCTGGGGGGGTAGGACACACGTCATGGCCCTCCCAGGGTCGGTGGCACACGTCCCAGCCCTCACAGGGGTCAGTGATACACGCCCCAGCCCTCCTGGGAGGTTGTGACACACGTCATGGCCCCGCCGGGGCCCGGTGGCACACGGCCAGCCTTCATGGGGGTCAGTGATACATACCCCGTCCCTCCCTGGGATTTCGTGACACACGTCCCGGCCCTCCTGGGGGTCGGTGACATACGTCCCCGACCTCCCGGGGATCGGTGGCACACGTCCCGGCCTTACCGGGGGTCGGTGACACTCTCCCGGCCTACCCAGGGGTCGGTGGCACACGTCCCGGCCTTACCGGGGGTCGATGACACTCGGCGCGGCCTTCCCAGGGGTCGGTGGCACACGTCTCGGCCTTACCGGGGGTCGATGACACTCGGCGCGGCCTTCCCATGGGTCGGTGGCACACGTCTCGGCCTCCCCGGGGATTGGTGACACTTGTCGCGGCCATCCCGGGGTTCGGTGTCTCACGTCCCGGCGTTCCTGGGGGGCGGTGGCTAACGTCCCGGCTTTCCCGGGGGTCGGTGGCTCACGCCCCGGACCTCCCGGGGATCGGTGGCACACGTCCCTGCCTTACCGGGGGTCGGTGACACTCGTCCCGGCCATCCCAGGGGCCAGGGGTCGGTGGCACACGTCCCGGCCTTACCGGGGGTCGATGACACTCATCGCGGCCTTCCCAGGGGTCGGTGGCACACGTCTCGGCCTTCTTGGCGGTGGGTAGTGGCACACAACCCAGCCCTTCCGGGGGTCAATGGCGCACGGTCCGTCCCTCCCGGGGGTCGGTGACACGCGACCCGGCCTTCCCGGGGGTTGGTGACACTCTCCCGGCCTTCCCAGGGGTCAGTGGCACACGTCCCGGCCTTACCGGGGGTCGATGACACTCAGCGCGGCCTTCCCAGGGGTCGGTGGCACACGTCTCAGCCTTCCCGGGGATTGGTGACACTCGTCGCGGCCATCCCGGGGGTCGGTGTCTCACGTCCCGGCGTTCCCGGGGGTCGGTGGCTAACGTCCCGGCTTTCCCGGGGGTCGGTGGCTCACGCCCCGGACCTCCCGGGGATCGGTGGCACACGTCCCTGCCTTACCGGCTTGTCAACAATAACCATGATTCCATCATGACCACTGGCAGACTGGGGTAGATCAAAGACAAAGTCCATTGTGACAGTGTGCCACCTAGAATCAGGGATTTCTAGTGACTGGGTTAGACCATGAGGTCTCTTGTTGGCAGACTTGTTTCTTTGGCAAGAGGGACAGGTTGAAATATATTGATGTACATCAGCCTGGATCAGCCTACATCAGCTTGGCCACCAGAATTGGCGCTTGATAAGTTCTAGAGTTTTGTACCAACTGAAATGACCTGCAAGGGCAGTATCATGGTGGTCTGGAATTACCTCAGTTCGAAGTGCTGCAGGGATGACCACAAGTCCTGCGCGCGACAGTGACCACTCGCGTGTCGTACTAGAGGTTTTGAATTCTGGGTCAATGCTGGACTCGTTCTTGACTCGTTGCAAGAAATCTGGTTGCGACTCGTTAATTGTGATTGCAAACAGCATTGCAGCTTGAGCGGGACCTTGATGAGGTAACCTGGAGAGGGAATCAGCTGGATTTGTAGCACCAGGTCGGTACTTCACTGTGAACTCGAACCGTGACAGGAATTCGCTCCAACGAGCTTGTCTGCGAGACAAGCAGCCTGTTTCTGATTGACTGCGGAGAAAAAAAATGTACGGCGGTCTAATGGCCTGCGTAAGAGTTCCGCAGAGGTCGTTTCTGATTGGACCCTGCAGAGCGTGGTTGTCCAGGGCATAGGTCGTCTCCTATTCTTTCGAGTCGACTAAGTCCTGCTCGACACCATGCCGCATTTCTACCTGCTCTGCTGCATCTGATGATTCGCTCGCTGTGCTTCATGAATGGCGCGGCTTGACGCGGCCCATGTCCAGGGGCGCTCACACGACCACCCCCCGATACGGCCATGAGCAGAAAAATGTGGCGATTCTAGTAGATAATTAATATCAGTTCGAAGGCCTAAAATCTTTCCGCAGACTGTGGAAGTTCCGAGGAGGGGGGGGGGGTCTTCGGAGAAAAGGCCGCACGTGGGCCTTCTAAAGGCCTGCGGAAGAGTTCCACAGACCCCGTTTCTGTACGACAGGGCCTGCGGAGGAGTTCCGCAGTCAATCAGAAACAGGCTGACGGTGGGCTGCTTGGAAAAAAATGTCAGAGGGTTATGATCTGTTACAATGTTAAGGCTTTTGCCGCCTTCCAGATAGCATCGCCTCTCTTTAAGAGCTTTTATTATGCCCAGGAGTTCTTGTTCGCCAGTAGTGTAGCTTCTCTCGGCAGGAGAAAACTTCGCAGAAAAGTAAGCGACTGGACGGTCTAGTTGCGTAAGCACTGCACCGCATCCAGTGATGGAAGCGTCAGAGACGAGTTCGTACGCTTCGTCTGGATCTGGATATGCAAGGACTGGTGGTGAAGCGAGTGCCTCCTTGATGGCTTGAAAGTTGGAACGCTAGTAGGGCATCTGCGCTACCTTCAAACTGAACGGCTTTCTTGGTCAAATGGTACAGCGGAGCTACGAGCCTGGACAGGTTGGGAATGAACTTGCGAAAATAATTCGCTAAGCCTAGAAATTGCAAGACACCTGTTGCACTTGTCGGGAATTTCCACTCGGTTAGCGCTCGGATTTTATCTGGGTCAGCAGCGACTCCTTCGTTCGAAAGAATATGCCCTAGGTGCTTGACTTGAGCTTGCAAGAATTTGCACTTTGAAAATTTGACCTGGAGGCCAGATTCACGAATTCTGGTGAACACCTGTCGCAAGTGCTCGAGGTGCTGGGCTGGTGACTGGGACATAATCATGATGTCGTCAATAAAGATAAGGACAAACAGCATGTCTGCAAAGATCTTGTTCACGGTACTCTGGTATTGACAGGGTGCATTTGACGAACCATGGGTAGGCAACGCCATGCATAGTGTCCAAATGGGGTAGCAAAAGCTGTCTTGGGCTGGTCTTCCTCAGATATCAACAGTTGGTGAAAACCACCTGCCATATCTAGGCAAGAGAAACATGATGCTCCTCGAGCTGCATCTAGTAGATCATCGATCCTGGGTAAGGGGTACCTTAACTCGACTGTAATCTCGTTCAAGGCTCGATAGTCAAGGCAAAACCTTAGACCACCGTTTGGTTTCTTAATAAATAAGACTGGAGCCCCGTATGGGCTGTTGACAGGGGTGATGATGCCCTTATCACGTAGTTCAGCAACCTGTTTCTTGAGTTCCTCGGACTCGGCTGGTGAAAGGCGAAAGTTTCGTCGGAAAGGTGGTTTGGCACCTGCGACCAGGTCAATGGTGTGTCCTAGGGGTGGGACTTTCGCGCCCCTCCCGCTCGGGGTGTCTCTGAAAAAATGTCTGCGAACTCGTCAATCAGTGCAGCTACCCAAAACATGATGTAGTACATACGGTACTACATACCGAAGTGCCGGCCGCAGTCTTTAAGTAGCAGGAACTGTGTGAAGACGTCCAAACTACGTTGCACATGCCAGGGCTGAGGAGAACCGAAGGTAAAGGAACGAGCAAGGGGTAGCACAGGCACTTTGCATGTATGCCGTGAAACCCCGCATACTTGGCGTCAAGGATTGTTGCCCTCTGAACGCCCCGCATCGGCGTTCTCTTTTCTTTTATTTGCTTTGCACACGTTAGAAGATGGCGTAGAACATGCGTCTTTCTTCTGTCTGGAGGGAGTAGGTCAGTACCGTAGATAGACTATGCAACACGCACCGCCAACCAACACCTTTCACGCATGCCCCGCTTCATGTGTAAGGGTTTCACCCTTCCCGGTCGTTCGGTAGTTAACCTGTCGACTAGACTTTCCTTCGGTAGTTTGAAGTTGAACGTTGATCTTCCTACGGCAGTTGAATCCTCTCGTGTTTCTCTATTTATACTAGGCCTTCTGTCTTTTTCTTTGCCCTAGTCTTACGAACTAGTGTGCCACCACTGTCATTCTTGTTGCCCTAGTCTTACGAACTAGTGTGCCACCACTGTCATTCTCCTTGCCTTAGCCTGACGAACTAGTGTGCCAACCTTTGCGTTCTTGTTGTTTGGTGGCTGAACTTGCTATCCTTGCTTTCCTCTTGTGCCTTCTCCCTTGACTTTCCTAGCTGACTTTTTGTTTGCCGACGTGGCTGAGCTTCATTTCAGCATGCCCAGAGGTGTAACGACATAAACTTGCGAAAAAAAAAATTGTGCCAGAACTTAGATCCCTTTCAACTGGTTTCCGAGCTCCGTCTATGATCTTTCGACCCTTCACCTTGCCTCGACCATCGACATCCTCGTCACTCCACTGCCATATCGTAACCTTGTCAACATCGTCTCTCTTCTGCATCCTCGCTCGTCATCCCTGCTCCCTCGTCACCTCGGCCCCCCTACCTCGTCATCTCTGCCTCCCTCGTCACCTCCGCCTCCGTCGCCCCCTCTGAATCCCCGTCACTTCGACATCTCTGCCCCTCGTTGCCCATATTCCCTCGTCGCCTCTGTCACATCGAACGCATCTCCGCGTTGCCATGCGGAAATGTTTCTGCTCCTTCGAACATGGCCGCACGGCCAGTGTCTGCCCCCTATCCTCGTCAGCATCTGCCCTCCATGGCAGGTCCACTGCAACAAAGCGCTGAGTGGCGCTGCCCGAGTTTGTACTACCCGATGGCAACGATCTCAGAAACAGCGTGTACAACTGTTGACGCTTTCACCCTTGTCCCCATCGTCTTCTAGTCCCACCGTCCCATCGTCTTCGTCTCCCTCGTTACCCCTCGTCCCTTCGCCTCGCGGTCTTCACTGATCCGACCCTAGACACCACTGTCGTCTCCTGGAAATTCTTACTGGCTACCGCTCTTCGATTTTTCTGTATCTTTGACTTTACTCACGACTGTCGACTTCCCATGCAGCTCCCTGCCGGCACATGCCCCCGGAACTCCCTGCTGGCTCGTCCGTCCACCTCAGCCTTTCGTCTCACGACCCTCAGTTCTTCCCTTCGGTTCACTGATCCTATCAAGTCTCCATCGTCTTCACCAACCTCATCCTCGTTCTGGTGTCTTCCCCTCAAAATGTCCTTGCTGGCTCATGCCCTCCGATAATTTCGTACCAGTCGACTCCCACTCATGTTCCATGCAGCTCCAGCTCATGCTGGATATTGCCCACTGACCGCCATGACATCGACACTCCTCCACGGTCTCTCTCCCGCCTTGCTCTCGACTACGTACCTTGCCCGGTTCTCCACTGTCCCCTACGTCCTTGACCACCACGTCCATGCTCAACGCCATCTCGTCTTCGGCTTCTCCCATCCTCCCTCAGCACCCTCCTTCGTCCCTCGTCCTCGTCCCAGCCTTACACCTCAAACCTACACCACTGTCCCAGCCGTTCCTACTTCGTTGCTCCTCCTCTCCTCCACCATGCTCCCTATGTCCCTCGTTCCTTGTCCTCTCCTCCACCGCCTCCTCGTCCGTCCATGATGCTCTACGATACTTCTGCCAAGGCCTACCACTGTCCCACAGCGGCGCCGCCGCGTACCGCCGCCATTGCCCTGCTAGTAATGCAGCCTTGCTTGCGCATACTGCCGCCATTGCTCCTCTAATACCATAGCCTTGCTTGCGCGTACCGCCGCTAGTGCTCCCCTAGTACCATAGCCTTGCTTGCCTAATAGATTTCCGTGTCCTCTTGCATGACTTTGTTCCCTCGTGTTACTGTCCTATTTGTTTTGATCCTTTGCTGGTGTGCCTTACTGCCTTTCCTCGGGTATTTGCTCTTCTAGGATTTTACCTTTTCACCCCACGTGTTTTGTCGCATGTTGTTCCCTCATCGTGTCCCATAGTCAGATGACCTTGTGTTCTGTTAAAAAAAAACAGAACAGTCCCGTTTGGATTTTGCCCCTCCCGCATATTTCTGCCATTTCGTTTTCTGTAGTCCTTTGTTTTCAGGTCTTGAGTGTCCTCTTGCCTTGCCTAACCTCTCTGAGTTTGAATGTTTAAAGTTCAAGTCTCCGAGGACGTTCGACTCTTAGTAGGGGAGTTTGTAAGGGTTTCACCCTTCCCGGTCGTTCGGTAGTTAACCTGTCGACTAGACTTTCCTTCGGTAGTTTGAAGTTGAACGTTGATCTTCCTACGGCAGTTGAATCCTCTCGTGTTTCTCTATTTATACTAGGCCTTCTGTCTTTTTCTTTGCCCTAGTCTTACGAACTAGTGTGCCACCACTGTCATTCTTGTTGCCCTAGTCTTACGAACTAGTGTGCCACCACTGTCATTCTCCTTGCCTTAGCCTGACGAACTAGTGTGCCACCCTTTGTAATTCTACGTTGCCACCTCTCCGGCTCTCCGCCTCTTGAACGCTCTGTGATCCCAGCTCTCTGTGTCTATACCAGTCAGCCAGAACTTAGATCCCTTTCATCATGCTCAATGCCTACAGGAACATTGATTGTGGTCGCGATGATGGAGCAACGTCGTTCAACTCTTCAGCAGATAGCGATTGCAAATGTCGTCATGGGACAGCGGCTGCCGTCCAATTTGAAGCTGCTCATCAACAAGAAGCTGTCGCTTCTGCTGCTGCTGCTGCTCTCGATCGTCATCAGCGACAGCATCTACAGCATCCCAGCATTTCCCCCCTTTGCCCTCGCCCAATTCCCTCCTCGCTCGCCGGCCCCGCCCTCACCTCCGATGAACCTGGATTTGAGCGCCACGCGCGACACAGTTCTGATTCTCCAAGATTCATCACCAGGTCAGTGAGGAACTAAGCGATGGGAACTACTGGGAGATGGGGACCACTCAGGTGCTGGTCGGCAAGGGGACGTGGTGCTTTATTATCGCCCTCGATCTGTGAGAAAGTGTTCCCGATGGGCCCCATGGTAATACACTGATTGGAGTTGACAGCTCTTCCTGAGGTTCGGACCCTGCCGATGTCCATTTCATAGCGTGTTCTAGGTGTAAGCGGGGGGGGGCGTGTGGCGCTTCGTTAAATGCACCCCGCAGAATGTCGTGAGCGGGCTATCCTCCTAACGATAGAACTGCTGTGGGTCGAGCGGTCTCACGCCTGCTGCTTCGATCGGCGGAGGAGGACTACTTAATCTTTCTTTCTTGTAAGGGGTACATACCTGTGGGGGGGCCTGGGGTTTATTCGGGGTCAGCCTCGACATGGTCAATATGGAGAGGACCTCACCGTCAGGCGTCAGTGGTACCCTTACCAGTCTTATTTTGTATTGGGTACGAAACAACCTTTGCTGGCCGGGGCTTGCCAGGCGACCCTGCAGCTTCCAAATCGGTACGTAAGCGCCGATAACGTAAGCTAGGTTGCGTTAGCGCTGGTAATTCTGGGGAACTGGTTGGATGACCATTACAGTTGTTGAATTGTAGCTGAAGGCCACTACAATCAACACTATCAACACTGGCGTAGGGGCTTACTTGGTGGCCAACTACACCAACGCATTCAAGCTGGTCATGAACATCAGCTATACCAACATCACCAACACTGGTGTTGGCAATACCAGCACCACCAAAGAGTTCCTCTACGACATCGATCAAGCCTTGGCTCAGGTACGCTCAACTGTGTGCCTCTTTGCTTGCCGGTGGCCAGTTCTGGAACTGTTCCGGAAAGTGCTGCAACACACGAAACGCCTCCATCAGCCAAAGGTGCCCCTGCTCTTAAGGGTCACTGCCAGGGTTACCTGGTACGGAATACGGTACGGTGAAACGGTACGGTGCGGGTACAGTACGACGGTACGGACATAATGGGATGGGCTAATAAGAAAATGGACAATACAGTAGTTCCAAACAGTACGGAACGGTCAAACAGTACAGTGCGGTACGGGAAACGGTACGTGACTTTTGCCAATATGGCCGAACTGGGCAACCCTGGTCACTGCTAGCTTCGGAGCAGCCTGATAGGATACTGTCAAGTCACTCGTTAAACTGCAATGCGTGCATGCAGGTTTTCCTTGTTCCAATCCCTGATGTCAACGCCTCTCCATCTGTGAGGACTATTGAAGTATTCGCAATGTACCCAGGTAACCCTGAACACAGTGTGTCTCCATGTCCAGTTGTCCCCCCCTGCCTAGTACCCCCTCTGCCTAGTACCCCCTCTGCCTAGTACCCCCTCTGCCTAGTACCCCCTCTGCCTAGTACCCCCTCTGCCTAGTACCCCCTCTGCCTAGTACCCCCTCTGCCTAGTACCCCCTCTGCCTAGTACCCCCTCTGCCTAGTACCCCCTCTGCCTAGTACCCCCTCTGCCTAGTACCCCCTCTGCCTAGTACCCCCTCTGCCTAGTACCCCCTCTGCCTAGTACCCCCTCTACCTAGTACCCCCTCTGCCTAGTACCCCCTCTGCCTAGTACCCCCTCTGCCTAGTACCCCCTCTGCCTAGTACCCCCTCTGCCTAGTACCCCCTCTGCCTAGTACCCCCTCTGCCTAGTACCCCCTCTGCCTAGTACCCCCTCTGCCTAGTACTCCCTTCTGCCTAGTACCCCCTCTGCCTAGTACCCCCTCTGCCTAGTACCCCCTCTGCCTAGTACCCCCTCTGCCTAGTACCCCGTCTGCCTAGTACCCCCTCTGCCTAGTACCCCCTCTGCCTAGTACCCCCTCTGCCTAGTACCCCCTCTGCCTAGTAACCCCTCTGCCTAGTAACCCCTCTGCCTGGTAACCCCTCTGCCTAGTAACCCCTCTGCCTAGTAACCCCTCTGCCTAGTAACCCCTCTGCCTAGTAACCCCTCTGCCTAGTAACCCCTCTGCCTAGTACCTCCTCTGCCTAGTACCTCCTCTGCCTAGTAACCCCTCTGCCTAGTAACCCCTCTGCCTAGTAACCCCTCTGCCTAGTAACCCCTCTGCCTAGTACCTCCTCTGCCTAGTACCCCCTCTGCCTAGTAACCCCTCTGCCTAGTACCTCCTCTGCTTAGTACCCCCTCTGCCTAGTAACCCCTCTGCCTAGTAACCCCTCTGCCTAGTAACCCCTCTGCCTAGTACCTCCTCTGCCTAGTACCCCCTCTGCCTAGTACCCCCCTCTGCCTAGTACCCCCTCTACCTAGTACCCCCTCTACCTAGTACCCCCTCTGCCTAGTACCCCGTCTGCCTAGTACCCCCTTGGCCTAGTAGCCCCTCTGCCTAGTTCCCCCTCTGCCTAGTACCCCCTCTGCCTAGTACTCCCACTGCTTTTTACCCCATCTGCTTTCTACCCCCTCTGCCTAGTACCCCCTCTGCCTAGTACCCCCTCTGCCTAGTACCCTTTCTGCCTAGTACCCCCTCTGCCTAGTACCCCTCTGCCTAGTATCACCCCCTCTGCTTTTTACCCCGTCTGCTTTCTACCCTCTCTGCCGAGTACCCCATCTGCTTTTAGTGAGTTTCAAGTGAGGCCGCAGTGTAGCTGAAAATGATACAGTACTAACAGTTCACACTAAAATTTACTCTCCTCCCCTCTCCTCCCCTCTCCTCCCCTCTCCACTATTCCCTCCTCTCCTTCCCTCCCTAAACGCATGTTTGGCATATATATATATTAGATAGTAATTTCCCTTGGCTGGCTCTTTCCTCTCTCATCACCATCTCTTGGATAAGCGCACACCTATTTTTGCCTCCCTCACTACTGGAAATTCACTACTGGAAACTCCCTCATTACTGGGAATTCTTTCTCTACTGGAAGCTCTACTGGAAACTCCCTCACTACTGGGCATTCACTACTGGAAACTCCATCACTACTGGAAATCACTACTGGAAACTCCCTACTCTCAAACCCCAAGACGCTCGATACCCACTACCTCCTATACCCACCCCTCTTTCCCTTTTCTCTCACTCCCCCGGCACTCTCATCAGGTGAATGGCCATCCTCCAGCCTCGTGTCAGGAAACGGAGGATCGGACTACGTCGTGATAGAGTTCCACGCGTGTGTCTCTCACCTTTTCTCCTCAGGCCAAATGGTGACTACCGAGACTCCGTTGCTTAAGGCTGTGAATGGGCGGTCTGCCCCATCCATTGTTTTTCTTAGTGGATGAAACCGGACCACATTTGATGGGCCACTCCGCGGCCAACCATCAACTGATTCCAGCCAAACCAGGACTGGCTAGACCGGCATGTGGCCCGAGCAGCAGGGGTGGCCGCATCAGGGGCTTGTGGCCATAGTAACGGCGCGGATGTGGCTACGGCCCCCAGCTGCGTTGTTCCCTTAACCTCCACGCCCAAATAGGGCGTAGCTTTCTTTCTTTCTTTGGCCGGAGGTCACAATGCAGCTGGAAGTGACACGGTACTCACACTCAGAGGTTACCCAGTACGACCAGTTGGGTCCAAACACCGTTCAATTTACCGTGTTGCACCGCTTTACAATAAGGTAATGTGTCAAAACACCGTGGCGGCCGTTTCCTTACCTGTCCGGCCATTTTGACCGTATCGTATTTCCATACCGGGTTACCCTGCCCACACTGCCGCACATGCCTCCATGACCCCATCACTGTGGGCAGGCCCTGACTCAGATGGTTCTCTTTTGCTTAGTTCGCTGCCCACAATGTATCCACGAATGTGGAACTCTGCCGCTATGGCTGGTTTCATCTCCCACCATGGCCCTTGCATGTTGTGACTCCCACACCCTCACAAGGCCTCCTACGCCCCTCCAACCACGCATTCGAGCTCAATAGTTATCTGTTCTTTAGGTTTACTCTGCTTTGCCCACATTCAACACGGATGCCCACCACCCCAGGGTCACACCTTCAGCAGAAACCTATCAACTGAAACATGTGACAATGAGCTGGGAAAACACAAAACATCTACAGCTACCCCATTCAGCTACAGCTACCTCATTCAGCTACAGCTACCCCATTCAGCTACTGTGCTCCTTGTTTTAAGCCGTCGTTGCTTATTTATTTACTCCATTTCTATCTCATGGACCTTTGGGTCCTACCTCCCACCCACCCCGTTGTCACTTGGGTGACCCGGCTTATGGCTCATTGATTGTAATGATTCAGGTTCTTCAATCCTATTTTTTAATACTGACTGTAATGAATCAGGTTCTTCAACCCTCTTTTCCAATACTAGAGCCTTTTGTACTGTCACTGCTGCGAGTGCATCCCACACCTGATCCCTTGAGCGCACACGTATGCCCTAAAACCTTTACCTTGCTTGGTGCAGATCGGCAACCCGCTCCTGTTCTGGGAATCGAACACATGTACCAGCTTGAAGGCTTGCCTGCCCATCACATTCTGGACCTACTCTACGTGGTTTCTAAACAAGTGGTTACCTGTGGAGGCCTATATGCCCAGGATCCCCAATCGTGAATCATCTTTGTATGGCCAACGCATCACTCAACGACCCCCGTCCCCTCCTCCACCCTTTCCCCCATCACCTCTCCCCCCTCCTCAACCACCACCTCCGTCCCCATTCCCACCTGGATATGTGAGCCCCCCCTCTCCTCCACCTAGCCCCCCTCCCCCTCCCCCTAGCCCCACTCCTCCGCCATTGCCGACCGGTGAACCTTTTCCCCCAACGCCTCCGCCTCCAATCCCCCCTCTGCCTCCGCCCCCTCCGCCCCCTCTACCCCCGTCACCGCCTCCCCCGCCTCCCCCGATCCCTCCTTCCCCTCCCCCCCTACCTCCTTTCCCATCCCCCCCGCCTCCCCCGCCTTCACCACCCTCTCCTACCCTGCCTCCATCACCTCCCCCTTCCCCGCCCCATCCTCCACAATATATTTTCTCTCCACCTCTTTCTTCCTCACCTTCTCCACCCTCGCCCGCACCATCACCACCCTCTCCGTCACCTCCCCCACCCTCTCCTTCACCTCCCCCACCCTCTCCGTCACCTCCCCCACCCTCTCCTTCACCTCCCCCACCCTCTCCGTCACCTCCCCCACCCTCTCCTTCACCTCCCCCACCCTCTCCGTCACCTCCCCCACCCTCTCCTTCACCTCCCCCACCCTCTCCGTCACCTCCCCCACCCTCTCCTTCACCTCCCCCACCCTCTCCGTCACCTCCCCCACCCTCTCCGTCACCTCCCCCACCCTCTCCTTCACCTCCCCCACCCTCTCCGTCACCTCCCCCACCCTCTCCTTCTCCATCTCCCTCTCCACCTGAAATTGATTGGTCGCGGGTCGGTTGATTGGTCGCTTGGAGGAATGACGGTGATAGTAACGTGGATCCTGGTCGTGATGCCCTTCGTTGCTGGTACGCCAGTAGGGCAGAACCTGCATGCGGTACAGCCTTTTTCACATTTTACAGAATCTGTGCGTGCTTATAATTCAGGGCCCGTTCACACTTGATGTTGAATCGCGTCATGGGGTAACTCGAATCGGGGTCGAGGTAGCTCGAGTCGCAGGAGCCAGGGGTGTTCCAAAGGGGTTAATACATGTCAATTAAGACATAAATGAACTGGGAAGCATGTGATGTGTCGGGTCGAGTCGAGTTACCTCGACCCCGACTTGAGTCACCCCTCAACCCATCCAACTCAGTAGGAATTTGAATTTGGGTAGGGGGGAGTGAATCGGGTGAATCGCACCAATGAAACAGAATCTGTGCGTTCTTATAATTCAGCTAGATGTCGAAGTAGATGCATGGCAGGGGGGTATGCATCTATAGTCTGTCACCAGAGTGGCTCTGTGAACCACTCGACCGTCACTGTGCCCTTTGATGACACATTTTGTCCATTGTGGCATTCAGTGGGTACCGGACCAGCTTTGACAGACCGCCTTGAACTGATTCAAAACAAACTTGGCCACAACTTAAGTTGGACTTTGCCGCCTGCCTCGCACAAGGTAGCCTGCCTGTTGATCTGAACATGCTGTGAGTCACTCACTCAGACGCTACATGCTATGTGTCGAGTGTGAATATGTGCTGAGGTACATACTCTGCCTCTCCCTATCCTAGCCTGAAGATCTGGGTGATACTCTAATGATAAGTGTCATGTTACCTTACGGTATTGCTACTCCGGCCAATAAATCCAGCAGCAGCCGAACCACTGTGTCATGACTGACCCGGATGACATGCGGCTGCCACAAGCACGTCAAGCAACGCCCCGGCAGTTGGCGTGGGGCGCATGATCCCTTACTTGCACTCATGTTACCGTGGGAGGCGATTGACACCGGCCAACTGAAAGTGGATTTCGGTGGAACTGAAACTCGCTGGTAAAATGAGAGTGCTTGATTCGACCTTATTTCAGACCACTGGAAGGCCTGAGGCTTGAACGCACCTGGTTTCTGACGGCGGGAACAGTCGTGGCCACTTACAGCCTACACAAGGTCACTAAGCTGCAGCAGCAGCGGAAGCCTACCAGCATGTGTGTAGCAGCGAGAGTTATCTGGCAGTTCTTAAGCCCTAAGCAAATACACGGTCAGCAGCCGCGACAAGAGTAGAGGAGGCAGTTACAAAAGTAATACTGCAGTATGGCCCTCAGTGTCTGGTGGATTGAGCGTTGTGGGACTCGTTTTTCAGCTTGTCTGGCATGTGTTGCGCCGCGCTGATATCAATAATGCACAACGCCCGCATGTTTACCAGCACTTCCTGGTTATCCTATCGCCGGCCTGTTTGCAGTGCGTGCCCTGATGGAACTTGAATCCGTAACACCCGATCACCTCATGTGCATGAACAGCGCCCCACCCGATGGGTAACGCCGTCCGCATGCCTCGCCAACCTGCAGGTTGGTGTAGGGTTACCCAGTACGGCCATATTGGCAAATCCCGTACCGTATCCCGTATCGTACCAAACTGTTTGACCGAACCGTACCATTTGGAACTACCGTATTGTCCATTTTCTTACTAGCCCATCCCATTATGACCGCGCCGAACCTGTACCGCACCGGGTTAGTTACCCTGGGTGTAGTAGGGACCCACCCACCTGCAGTGCACACACAGTATATAGGGTGTGATGCATGCGGGCGGAGTGCTGTGCTTGGGCGTTGTGCATTATTGATGTCAGCGCGGCGCAACACCATGGTAGCACAATCCGGCTGAACCTGTGCCGTATCGTGCCGTATCGTGGCACTTTGGTAGTACAATCCGGCTGAACTTGTGCCGTATTGCGACGTATCATGCCGTATTGTGCTACCATGCGCAACACATGCCAGACAAGCTGAAAAACGAGTCCCATAGCGCTGAATCCACCTGGCACTGAGGGCCATACAGCAGTATACTTCTGTAGCTGCCTCTGTCACGACGTATGACTGCACCGTGCGTTTGACCGCGCCCGCCTGTATTAACGCGCCCTTCCGATGCACGTACTGCCCCACTCGTATGAAATGTGCCCTACAAGTAGGTGCTGCGTTCTTTCTAGAGACACTGGCTCATGAGGGTAGCCCATTATGAGGTGCATAAAACAACCCTAAACATAACCGGTACCGGCATGCACCGCAACCACCCATATTTCCTGTGCCCTCCCAGTGAGGGATGCGGTTACACGGCATGCACTTCATGGTACATCAGGCTGGGTGCAATCACTTTCACTAGCGGTGCAGCTGCTGGTAACGCTGCATCAGGCTGCGTGCAATCACTGTCACTAGCGGTGCAGCTGCTGGTAACGCTGCATCAGGCTGGGTGCAATCACTTTCACTAGCGGTGCAGCTGCTGGTAACGCTGCATCAGGCTGTGTGCAATCACTGTCACTAGCGGTGCAGCTGCTGGTAACGCTGCATCAGGCTGGGTGCAATCACTGTCACTAGCGGTGCAGCTCCTGGTAACGCTGCATCAGGCTGGGTGCAATCACTTTCACTAGCGGTGCAGCTGCTGGTAACGCTGCATCAGGCTGGGTGCAATCACTTTCACTAGCGGTGCAGCTGCTGGTAACGCTGCATCAGGCTGGGTGCAATCACTTTCACTAGCGGTGCAGCTGCTGGTAACGCTGCATCAGGCTGTGTGCAATCACTGTCACTAGCGGTGCAGCTGCTGGTAACGCTGCATCAGGCTGGGTGCAATCACTTTCACTAGCGATGCAGCTGCTGGTAACGCTGCATCAGGCTGCGTGCAATCACTTTCACTAGCGGTGCAGCTGCTGGTAACGCTGCATCAGGCTGGGTGCAATCACTTTCACTAGCGGTGCAGCTGCTGGTAACGCTGCATCAGGCTGGGTGCAATCACTGTCACTAGCGGTGCAGCTGCTGGTAACGCTGCATCAGGCTGTGTGCAATCACTGTCACTAGCGGTGTAGCTGCTGGTAACGCTGCATCAGGCTGGGTGCAATCACTGTCACTAGCGGTGCAGCTGCTGGTAACGCTGCATCAGGCTGCGTGCGATCACTTTCACTAGCGGTGCAGCTGCTGGTAACGCTGCATCAGGCTGGGTGCAATCACTTTCACTAGCGATGCAGCTGCTGGTAACGCTGCATCAGGCTGGGTGCGATCACTTTCACTAGCGGTGCAGCTGCTGGTAACGCTGCATCAGGCTGGGTGCAATCACTTTCACTAGCGATGCAGCTGCTGGTAACGCTGCATCAGGCTGGGTGCAATCACTTTCACTAGCGGTGCAGCTGCTGGTAACGCTGCATCAGGCTGGGTGCAATCACTTTCACTAGCGATGCAGCTGCTGGTAACGCTGCATCAGGCTGGGTGCAATCACTGTCACTAGCGGTGCAGCTGCTGGTAACGCTGCATCAGGCTGGGTGCAATCACTTTCACTAGCGGTGCAGCTGCTGGTAACGCTGCATCAGGCTGGGTGCAATCACTGTCACTAGCGGTGCAGCTGCTGGTAACGCTGCATCAGGCTGGGTGCAATCACTTTCACTAGCGGTGCAGCTGCTGGTAACGCTGCATCAGGCTGGGTGCAATCACTTTCACTAGCGGTGCAGCTGCTGGTAACGCTGCATCAGGCTGGGTGCAATCACTGTCACTAGCGGTGCAGCTGCTGGTAACGCTGCATCAGGCTGGGTGCAATCACTTTCACTAGCGGTGCAGCTGCTGGTAACGCTGCATCAGGCTGGGTGCAATCACTGTCACTAGCGGTGCAGCTGCTGGTAACGCTGCATCAGGCTGGGTGCAATCACTGTCACTAGCGGTGCAGCTGCTGGTAACGCTGCATCAGGCTGGGTGCAATCACTTTCACTAGCGGTGCAGCTGCTGGTAACGCTGCATCAGGCTGTGTGCGATCACTTTCACTAGCGGTGCAGCTGCTGGTAACGCTGCATCAGGCTGGGTGCAATCACTTTCACTAGCGGTGCAGCTGCTGGTAACGCTGCATCAGGCTGCGTGCAATCACTGTCACTAGCGGTGCAGCTGCTGGTAACGCTGCATCAGGCTGGGTGCAATCACTGTCACTAGCGGTGCAGCTGCTGGTAACGCTGCATCAGGCTGCGTGCGATCACTGTCACTAGCGATGCAGCTGCTGGTAACGCTGCATCAGGCTGGGTGCAATCACTTTCACTAGCGGTGCAGCTGCTGGTAACGCTGCATCAGGCTGGGTGCAATCACTGTCACTAGCGATGCAGCTGCTGGTAACGCTGCATCAGGCTGGGTGCAATCACTTTCACTAGCGGTGCAGCTGCTGGTAACGCTGCATCAGGCTGGGTGCAATCACTTTCACTAGCGGTGCAGCTGCTGGTAACGCTGCATCAGGCTGCGTGCAATCACTTTCACTAGCGGTGCAGCTGCTGGTAACGCTGCATCAGGCTGGGTGCAATCACTTTCACTAGCGGTGCAGCTGCTGGTAACGCTGCATCAGGCTGCGTGCAATCACTTTCACTAGCGGTGCAGCTGCTGGTAACGCTGCATCAGGCTGGGTGCAATCACTTTCACTAGCGGTGCAGCTGCTGGTAACGCTGCATCAGGCTGCGTGCAATCACTTTCACTAGCGGTGCAGCTGCTGGTAACGCTGCATCAGGCTGGGTGCAATCACTTTCACTAGCGGTGCAGCTGCTGGTAACGCTGCATCAGGCTGGGTGCAATCACTGTCACTAGCGATGCAGCTGCTGGTAACGCTGCATCAGGCTGGGTGCAATCACTTTCACTAGCGGTGCAGCTGCTGGTAACGCTGCATCAGGCTGGGTGCAATCACTTTCACTAGCGGTGCAGCTGCTGGTAACGCTGCATCAGGCTGCGTGCAATCACTTTCACTAGCGGTGCAGCTGCTGGTAACGCTGCATCAGGCTGGGTGCAATCACTTTCACTAGCGGTGCAGCTGCTGGTAACGCTGCATCAGGCTGCGTGCAATCACTTTCACTAGCGGTGCAGCTGCTGGTAACGCTGCATCAGGCTGGGTGCAATCACTTTCACTAGCGGTGCAGCTGCTGGTAACGCTGCATCAGGCTGCGTGCAATCACTTTCACTAGCGGTGCAGCTGCTGGTAACGCTGCATCAGGCTGGGTGCAATCACTTTCACTAGCGGTGCAGCTGCTGGTAACGCTGCATCAGGCTGGGTGCAATCACTTTCACTAGCGGTGCAGCTGCTGGTAACGCTGCATCAGGCTGCGTGCAATCACTTTCACTAGCGGTGCAGCTGCTGGTAACGCTGCATCAGGCTGGGTGCAATCACTTTCACTAGCGGTGCAGCTGCTGGTAACGCTGCATCAGGCTGGGTGCAATCACTGTCACTAGCGGTGCAGCTGCTGGTAACGCTGCATCAGGCTGGGTGCAATCACTTTCACTAGCGGTGCAGCTGCTGGTAACGCTGCATCAGGCTGGGTGCAATCACTGTCACTAGCGGTGCAGCTGCTGGTAACGCTGCATCAGGCTGGGTGCAATCACTTTCACTAGCGGTGCAGCTGCTGGTAACGCTGCATCAGGCTGGGTGCAATCACTGTCACTAGCGGTGCAGCTGCTGGTAACGCTGCATCAGGCTGGGTGCAATCACTGTCACTAGCGGTGCAGCTGCTGGTAACGCTGCATCAGGCTGTGTGCAATCACTTTCACTAGCGGTGCAGCTGCTGGTAACGCTGCATCAGGCTGGGTGCAATCACTGTCACTAGCGGTGCAGCTGCTGGTAACGCTGCATCAGGCTGGGTGCAATCACTTTCACTAGCGGTGCAGCTGCTGGTAACGCTGCATCAGGCTGGGTGCAATCACTTTCACTAGCGGTGCAGCTGCTGGTAACGCTGCATCAGGCTGTGTGCAATCACTGTCACTAGCGGTGCAGCTGCTGGTAACGCTGCATCAGGCTGTGTGCAATCACTTTCACTAGCGGTGCAGCTGCTGGTAACGCTGCATCAGGCTGGGTGCAATCACTGTCACTAGCGGTGCAGCTGCTGGTAACGCTGCGCTTGGCTGGGTGCAATCACTGTCACTAGCGGTGCAGCTGCTGGTAACGCTGCATCAGGCTGTGTGCAATCACTTTCACTAGCGGTGCAGCTGCTGGTAACGCTGCATCAGGCTGGGTGCAATCACTGTCACTAGCGATGCAGCTGCTGGTAACGCTGCATCAGGCTGGGTGCAATCACTGTCACTAGCGGTGCAGCTGCTGGTAACGCTGCATCAGGCTGGGTGCAATCACTGTCACTAGCGGTGCAGCTGCTGGTAACGCTGCATCAGGCTGGGTGCAATCACTGTCACTAGCGGTGCAGCTGCTGGTAACGCTGCATCAGGCTGGGTGCAATCACTGTCACTAGCGGTGCAGCTCCTGGTAACGCTGCATCAGGCTGGGTGCAATCACTGTCACTAGCGGTGCAGCTGCTGGTAACGCTGCATCAGGCTGGGTGCAATCACTGTCACTAGCGGTGCAGCTCCTGGTAACGCTGCATCAGGCTGGGTGCAATCACTGTCACTAGCGGTGCAGCTGCTGGTAACGCTGCATCAGGCTGGGTGCAATCACTGTCACTAGCGATGCAGCTGCTGGTAACGCTGCATCAGGCTGCGTGCGATCACTTTCACTAGCGGTGCAGCTGCTGGTACCGATGCTTCAGCCTGCGTGCAATCACTGTCACTAGCGGTGCATCTGCTCGTATCTTTGCCCCAGGCTGTGTGCAATCACTTTCACTAGCGGTGCAGCTGCTGGTAACGCTGCATCAGGCTGTGTGCAATCACTGTCACTAGCGATGCAGCTGCTAGTACCGTTGCTCCCGGCTGTGTGCAATCACTTTCACTAGCGGTGCAGCTGCTGGTACCGATGCTTCAGGCTGCGTGCAATCACTGTCACTAGCGGTGCATCTGCTCGTATCTTTGCCCCAGGCTGTGTGCAATCACTTTCACTAGCGGTGCAGCTGCTGGTAACGCTGCATCAGGCTGCGTGCGATCACTTTCACTAGAGGTGCAGCTGCTGGTAACGCTGCATCAGGCTGTGTGCAATCACTGTCACTAGCGATGCAGCTGCTGGTACCTATGCTTCAGGCTGCGTGCAATCACTGTCACTAGCGATGCAGCGGCTGGTAACGCTGCATCAGGCTGCGTGCGATCACTTTCACTAGCGGTGCAGCTGCTGGTACCGATGCTTCAGGCTGTGTGCAATCACTGTCACTAGCGATGCAGCTGCTGGTACCTACGCTTCAGGCTGCGTGCAATCACTGTCACTAGCGGTGCATCTGCTTGTATCGTTGCTCCAGGCTGTGTGCAATCACTTTCACTAGCGGTGCAGCTGCTGGTACCGATGCTTCCGGCTGCGTGCAATCACTTTCACTAGCGGTGCAGCTGCTGGTAACGCTGCATCAGGCTGAGTGCAATCACTGTCACTAGCGGTGCAGCTGCTGGTAACGCTGCATCAGGCTGTGTGCAATCACTTTCACTAGCGGTGCAGCTGCTGGTAACGCTGCATCAGGCTGGGTGCAATCACTGTCACTAGCGGTGCAGCTGCTGGTAACGCTGCGCTAGGCTGGGTGCAATCACTGTCACTAGCGGTGCAGCTGCTGGTAACGCTGCATCAGGCTGTGTGCAATCACTTTCACTAGCGGTGCAGCTGCTGGTAACGCTGCATCAGGCTGGGTGCAATCACTGTCACTAGCGATGCAGCTGCTGGTAACGCTGCATCAGGCTGGGTGCAATCACTGTCACTAGCGGTGCAGCTGCTGGTAACGCTGCATCAGGCTGGGTGCAATCACTGTCACTAGCGGTGCAGCTGCTGGTAACGCTGCATCAGGCTGGGTGCAATCACTGTCACTAGCGGTGCAGCTGCTGGTAACGCTGCATCAGGCTGGGTGCAATCACTGTCACTAGCGGTGCAGCTCCTGGTAACGCTGCATCAGGCTGGGTGCAATCACTGTCACTAGCGGTGCAGCTGCTGGTAACGCTGCATCAGGCTGGGTGCAATCACTGTCACTAGCGGTGCAGCTCCTGGTAACGCTGCATCAGGCTGGGTGCAATCACTGTCACTAGCGGTGCAGCTGCTGGTAACGCTGCATCAGGCTGGGTGCAATCACTGTCACTAGCGATGCAGCTGCTGGTAACGCTGCATCAGGCTGCGTGCGATCACTTTCACTAGCGGTGCAGCTGCTGGTACCGATGCTTCAGGCTGCGTGCAATCACTGTCACTAGCGGTGCATCTGCTCGTATCTTTGCCCCAGGCTGTGTGCAATCACTTTCACTAGCGGTGCAGCTGCTGGTAACGCTGCATCAGGCTGTGTGCAATCACTGTCACTAGCGATGCAGCTGCTAGTACCGTTGCTCCCGGCTGTGTGCAATCACTTTCACTAGCGGTGCAGCTGCTGGTACCGATGCTTCAGGCTGCGTGC
Source organism: Limnomonas spitsbergensis (assembly GCA_037349105.1). Lineage (NCBI taxonomy): Eukaryota > Viridiplantae > Chlorophyta > Chlorophyceae > Chlamydomonadales > Limnomonas > Limnomonas spitsbergensis. The sequence continues at coordinate 697,969 of JAYJMM010000076.1, read as the reverse complement.
AATCACTGTCACTAGCGGTGCATCTGCTCGTATCTTTGCCCCAGGCTGTGTGCAATCACTTTCACTAGCGGTGCAGCTGCTGGTAACGCTGCATCAGGCTGCGTGCGATCACTTTCACTAGAGGTGCAGCTGCTGGTAACGCTGCATCAGGCTGTGTGCAATCACTGTCACTAGCGATGCAGCTGCTGGTACCTATGCTTCAGGCTGCGTGCAATCACTGTCACTAGCGATGCAGCGGCTGGTAACGCTGCATCAGGCTGCGTGCGATCACTTTCACTAGCGGTGCAGCTGCTGGTACCGATGCTTCAGGCTGTGTGCAATCACTGTCACTAGCGATGCAGCTGCTGGTACCTACGCTTCAGGCTGCGTGCAATCACTGTCACTAGCGGTGCATCTGCTTGTATCGTTGCTCCAGGCTGTGTGCAATCACTTTCACTAGCGGTGCAGCTGCTGGTACCGATGCTTCCGGCTGCGTGCAATCACTGTCACTAGCGGTGCATCTGCTTGTATCTTTGCCCCAGGCTGTGTGCAATCACTTTCACTAGCGGTGCAGCTGCTGGTACCGATGCTTCAGGCTGCGTGCAATCACTTTCACTAGCGGTGCATCTGCTTGTATCGTTGCTCCAGGCTGTGTGCAATCACTTTCACTAGCGGTGCAGCTGCTGGTACCGATGCTTCAGGCTGCGTGCTATCGCTGTCACTTCCGGCGTAGGATCTAGTACCGTGGCTTTGAAGGAAGCACGGCAGGGGGTGACCTGGTAGACACGTGATAAAAAAGGGCCGGTAAACCCCCCTAGGGTACGGCACAGCCTGGGGGGCAACAAATGCTACACGGCGTCGGTATCAGGCTAGCCAATGACATTCCATCCATGGGCCCGGACAAAAAACTCGGCCGTGTGGGCGTCAAGCCAGCTAGTTGCGCACCCTTAAGTAGGCTGGTCTGCATAGCTGAATATGTCAATGACGTTACACCACTGAGCCCTGCTCAAAAAGGCTACTCGACCGCGTGCTAGATCCGCGTGCGGATCTCAACCCTGCGGATCTCAACGCGGCCCACGGGAAATGCCATGTTGGCATCCATTTTGGCATCCACCCCAAGGCCTCGCCCCGCCTTTATTTGAATTCACTCCGGTGGGCCCCCATTCGTGGATGAGGAGCCCATCCCCACATCACTCTTCAACCGCCTGTCCACTCTATCGCCCGTTCACACTGTCGTCAAACTGCATGCGCGGGACCACGCACATGGCCATCAGCTCCTGGAACAGAAGCTTGCATGCGTACGGCATGTAGACCTGTGGTAGGGGGATAGCGGGATAAGAATAATACGAGTTATTATTCTTCTCACCATCATAATATTGGGAAGTTGAAGTCAATATATTTTATGGTGTATGCATCCCGTGTATTTTGCCTCCGGAGGCCGTCTCATCTTTATCGGCAACTTCCCAACTTATTTTGCCTTCGGCAAAAGCACCCGGAAAGGTGACACCCCTGAGCTAGGGGGTTCCTGCTCTGTAACCAATGTCCAACCACCACATTCTGCACAACCAAGCACCAACCATCCAACCAACCAACCAACCAACCAACCTTCTGTCCAACCAGCACATTCTATCTACTTCGAGGTACTTTGAGGTACAGGCATATGTACATGTAGGTGCACCTCTGGGCCATGCACAAGCAGAGGCTCGGCCGCAGCCGTGTGGGCGCCCAAGGCACCTACACTTGTACACCTGTACACCTGTACACCTGCACACTTGCACACCTGTACACCTGTACACTTGTATACCTGTACACCTGTACACCTGTACACTTTTCACCTGTACACCTGTACACTTGTATACATGTACACCTGTACACTTGTATAACTGTACTCCTGTACACCTGTACACTTGAACACCTGTACACTTGTATAACTGTACACCTGTATACCTGTACACTTGTACACCTGTGCACTTGAACACATGTAGGTACGTACAACTGTGCACCTAAACACCTGAAAACCTCAGCATGCGCCCCTATTCCCCCCCTCCCCCCCCGCCAGCTTGCACCTGCACCACGCTTGAATCGCTCTTGTGGATCTGGCTGCTGAACTGCTGCTTCTTGAGGTTGGCCACGGCAATGAGCCCGCTCTTCTCGCACACGTGCACTCGGTAGGCGTCCGACTGGTCAGATAGGCGCTCCTGCGCGCGGGAGGATCATCGACAGGGGCAACACATGGAGAAGGGGCAACACATGGAGAGGGGGCATCACATGGAGAGGGGGAAATACATGGAGAAGGGGCATCACATGGAGAGGGGGAAATACATGGAGAAGGGGCATCACATGGAGAGGGGGAAATACATGGAGAGGGGGCATCACATGGAGAGGGGCATCACATGGAGAGGGGGCATCACATGGAGAGGGGGAAATACATGGAGAAGGGGCATCACATGGAGAGGGGGAAATACATGGAGAGGGGGCAACACATGGAGAGGGGGCATCACATGGAGAGGGGGCATCACATGGAGAGGGGGCATCACATGGAGAGGGGGCATCACATGGAGAGGGGGCATCACATGGAGAGGGGGCATCACATGGAGAGGGGGCAACACATGGAGAGGGGGCATCACATGGAGAAGGGGCAACACATGGAGAGGGGGCAACACATCAAGATGTGCGTCATGCAGCAACATTTATTTCGTACCTGAGTCAGACACAATTCAGGGTGCTTCAGCTACAATACAGGGTGCGTCAGCCACAATTCTGGATGTTTCAGCCACAATTCAGCTACATCGAGGGGGGAAACGTCACGGGGGGCTGCAATGCTTGATTGAGAGTGCCGGCAGATGAGCATATGCCAAGATATGCCAAGATATGCCGAGATATGCCAAGATATGCCGAGATATGCCAAGATATGCCAAGATATGCCGAGATATGCCAAGATATGCCAAGATATGCCAAGATATGCCAAGATATGCCAAGATATGCCGAGATTTCTCTCCTGCTTCAGGTGAAATCCGACTCCAACGACTCGAATGCATAATAAAAACAACTTCAACGACGCCAACGCCACCAGTAAATGATAAATAAACTCTGCTACAGTCGGCTCTCTTCTCCAGCCGCAGTTGCGCGTCAGGGGATGCGCGATTTCATCAATACTTATTTCGAAGATGTGATTCAGACACGTTTCAGGGTGCTTTGGCTGCAAGTCAAGATGTTTCAGCTACAATTCAGCTACGTCGCAGCCTACGGCCAACAGCACCAAGCTCTTCCGGCCCAAGGCGGGGACACAGCTGCCACCAGGCGCAGCTGCCACCAGCTGCCACCAGCTACAACCAGCTGCCACCAGCTGCCACCAGCTGCCACCAGCTGCCACCAGGCGCAGCGGACGTGCCCTCAACAGTCAACAACAAGCCGCATCTAAAGGAACGCCGCCGAGCTGTGGCTGATGATGCCAAGGTGCCCCAGCTACACCTCAAGGTGCCCCAGCTACACCTCAAGGTGCCCCAGCTACACCTCAAGGTGCCCCAGCTACAACTCAAGGTGCCCCAGCTACAACTCAGGGTGCCCCAGCTACAACTCAAGGTGCCCCAGCTACACCTCAAGGTGCCCCAGCTACAACTCAGGGTGCCCCAGCTACACCTCAAGGTGCCCAAGCTACAACTCAAGGTGCCCCAGCTACAACTCAAGGTGCCCCAGCTACAACTCTAGGTGCCCAAGCTACACCTCAAGGTGCCCCAGCTACACCTCAAGGTGCCCAAGCTACACCTCAAATTGCCCCAGCTACACCTCAAGGTGCCCCAGCTACACCTCAAGGTGCCCCATCCATAATTCAAGATGTCTCAGCTACAAATCAGCTACATCGCGGCCTATGGCAGTGAAGTGCCCTCAACAGTCAACCAAGGGCCGCACCTTGAGGAACGCTGCCGAGCCGTGGCTGATGATGCAGTCCCGCTCCATCTCGCCGAAGCGGAGCCCGCCGTCCCGTGCTCGCCCCTCGACCGGCTGCCGCGTGAGGATCTGCAGCGGGCCTCGGCCGCGCGAGTGGATCTTGAAGTCCACCATGTGCTTGAGCCGCTGGTAGTAAGTGGGGTTGAGGAACACCTGGGCCAGCAGCTGCCGGCCTGCAGGGGGTGGCAGGGAGGGGGGCAGGGAGGGTGAAGGGTTCATGAAAACCTGGGCCAGCAGCTGCCGGCTTGCACGGGTGGCAGTGAGGGTGGCAGTGAGGGTGAAGGGTTAATGAAAACCTGGGCCAGCAGCTGCCGGCCTGCACGGGGTGGCAGTGAGGGTGGCAGTGAGGGTTTAGGGTTAATGAAAACCTGGGCCAGCATCTGCCGGCCTGCACGGGGTGGCAGTGAGGGTGGCAGTGAGGGTTTAGGGTTAATGAAAACCTGGGCCAGCAGCTGCCGGCCTGCACGGGGTGGCAGTGACGGGGGCAGTGAGGGTTTAGGGTTAATGAAAACCTGGGCCAGCAGCTGCCGGCCTGCACGGGGTGGCAGTGAGGGTGGCAGTGTGGGTAAAGGGTTAATGAAAACCTGGGCCAGCAGCTGCCGGCCTGCACGGGTGGCAGTGAGGGTGGCAGTGAGGGTTTAGGGTTAATGAAAACCTGGGCCAGCAGCTGCCGGCCTGCAGCGGGTGGCAGTGAGGGTGGCAGTGAGGGTTTAGGGTTAATGAAAACCTGGGCCAGCAGCTGCCGGCCTGCACGGGGTGGCAGGAGGGTGGCAGGAAGGGTGGTCGGGAGGGTGGCGGGTAGGGTGGCAGTGTTTGTAAATACAGACTCTCACGCTACCCTCGGGGTGTGGCTTTCATTCTTTCTTTCCTTCTGTAAATAAATACAAACTGAAAGTCATGCGAGATTGAAGGGCGCCATGACAGAGTTGAGCACCTGTTTGTGACTTCACCACTCAGGCAGCAGATCAGCAAAACAAAACATTACGGCTGCCCCTAGAATGTGAAGTGCCCGCTGTACATGCCCTCTCGCCCATGTGCCTGCTGTACATGCCCTCTCGCCCATGTGCCCGCTGTACATGCCCTCTCGCCCATGTGCCTGCTGTACATGCCCTCTTGCCCATGTGCCCGCTGCACACACCCACTCACCCATGTGCCTGCTGTACATGCCTTCTCACCCTTTTGCCTGCTGTACATGCCCTCTCGCCCATGTGCCTGCTGTACATGCCCTCTCACCCATGTGCCTGCTGTACATACCCTCTCGCCCATGTGCCTGATGTATACACCCTCTCACCCTTTTGCCTGCTGTACATGCCTTCTCACCCTTTTGCCTGTTGTACATGCCTTCTCACCCTTTTGCCTGCTGTACATGCCCTCTCGCCCATGTGCCTGCTGTACATGCCCTCTCACCCATGTGCCTGATGTACATACCCTCTCACCCATGTGCCTGCTGTACACACCCTCTCACCCTTTTGCCTGCTGCACATGCCTTCTCACCCATTTTCCTGCTGTACACGCCCTCTCGCCCATGTGCCTGCTGTACATGCCCTGTCGCCCATGTGCCTGCTATACATGCCTTCTCGCCCATGTGCCTGCGGTACATGCCTTCTCACACTTTGCCTGCTGTACATGCCTTCTCACCCATTTGCCTGCTGTACACGCCCTCTCGCCCATGTGCCTGCTGTACACGCCCTCTCGCCCATGTGCCGGCTGTACATGCCTTCTCGCCCATGTGCCTGCTGTACATGCCCTCTCACCCATGTGCCTGCTGTACATGCCATCTCACCCATGTGTCTGCTGTACATGCCCTCTCGCCCATGTGCCTGCTGTACACACCCTCTCACCCATTTGTCTGCTGTACATGCCTTCTCACCCATTTGCCTGCTGTATATGCCCTCTCGCCCATGTGCCTGCTGTACACACTCTCTCACCCATGTGCCTGCTGTACATGCCTTCTCGCCCATGTGCCTGCTGTACATGCCCTCTCACCCATGTGCCTGCTGTACATGCCCTCTCGCCCATGTGCCTGCAGTACACACCCTCTCATTTCTCACCCATTTGCCTGCTGTTCATGCCCTCTTACCCGTATGCCCGCTGTACATAACCTCCCAGCCTCTCGACTGGTAGCCGAGCTGGTGCAACGTCTGCGAGATGTCCTCCACCGTCACGTTGGTGAAGGGCGTTGCGTCACCCTCATGGCCCATCAAGGACGCGACCTGGACAGGTCAGATCAAGAAAGGAGAGCTTGGGATCGAAAAGGAGGGTTCGGGATCCAAAAGGAGGTTTCGGGATCCCTACTAAAAGGAGGGCAGATCAAGAAAGGAGGGCTTGGGATCGAAAATGAGGGTTCGGGATCCAAAAGGAGGGTTCGGGACCCCTACTAAAAGGAGGGCAGATCAAGAAAGGAGAGCTTGGGATCGAAAAGGAGGGTTCGGGATCCAAAAGGAGGTTTCGGGATCCCTACTAAAAGGAGGGCAGATCAAGAAAGGAGGGCTTGGGATCGAAAAGGAGGGTTCGGGATCCAAAAGGAGGGTTCGGGACCCCTTCTAAAATAAAGGCAGATCAAGAAAGGAGAGCTTGGGATCGAAAAGGAGGGTTCGGGATCCAAAAGGAGGTTTCGGGATCCCTACGAGAAGGAGGGCAGATCAAGAAAGGAGAGCTTGGGATCGAAAATGAGGGTTCGGGATCCAAAAGGAGGGTTCGGGACCCCTACTAAAAGGAGGTCAGATCAAGAAAGGAGAGCTTGGGATCGAAAAGGAGGGTTCGGGATCCAAAAGGAGGTTTCGGGATCCCTACTAGAAGGAGGGCAGATCAAGAAAGGAGAGCTTGGGATCGAAAAGGAGGGTTCGGGATCCAAAAGGAGGGTTCGGGACCCCTACTAAAAGGAGGGCAGATCAAGAAAGGAGGGCTTGGGATCGAAAATCCAAAACCCTAAACTAGGCAGATACAGGACGCGACCTACACAGGGCGGATCATAAAAGGCTTAGGGGGTCCCTTCCAAATGAAATAAGGATGTAGGTGATCCCTTATAAAGGAAAGGAGGGCTTCTTGGGGATCTCTTCCAAAAGAATCTGAAGGGTTGAGTTCAACGAGAAGCATCATCTCGAATAGAAATATCCCTGCATAGAAATATCCCTGCATAGAAATATCCCTGCGTAGAAATATCTCTGCATAGAAATATCCCTGAAATATCTCTGCATGATTTTTCTCATAATATCTAGAAATATCATGCATCCCTGTCATTACACACCTGCCCTGCATAGGTTCCTTTTCAAATAATGCCCTACAGGCGTGGATCGAGGCAGCACCTGTATGTTCCTCCTCGTACCTCCCCCCCCAGTGCACCCTCTCCCACCTTCCCGTGTCCAAGATCCCACCTCCCTCTCCCTCCTCATAACTCTCACGTCCCTCCCTCCGCCTCCTAACACCTCAGGCCCCTCATTACCCTCCTGAAGTGCACATACCTGCCTCCCTCCCCACCTTTGCTGCTTCTGCTCCCCCTACCCCTAAACACCCCCCCTCCCATCCTACTCCTCATCCCTTTCCCTCCCTCCACCTCCAGCTCCCCTTCTGGCCCCAGATCCCCCCCCCTCCCCTCTCCTCGCCCCCGCTCCCCAATCCCCCCCCCCTCTCTCCTTCCGCGCACCTTGCCCCCCCCCCCAACAGCCCCCCCCCCCCCTCTCTTCCGCGCACCTTGCCCCCCCCCCCCCAACAGCCCCTCACCCATTCCCCTCCATGCACCTTGCCCCTCCCCCATTCCCCAACAGCCCCTCACCCTCTCCCCCTCCACGCACCTTGCCCCTTCCCCCCTCCCCAACAGCCCCTCCCCCCTCTCCCCCTCCACGCACCTTGCTCCTCCCCCCTCCCCAGCAACCCCCCCCGTCCCCTCCCTAACAACCCCCTCCTCCCCCCCCTCTCCCTCCACGCACCTTGCCCCTCCCCCCCTCCCCAACAGCCCCTCCCCCCTCTCCCCCTCCACGCACCTTGCCCCTCCCCCATTCCCCAACAGCCCCTCCCCCCTCTCCCCCTCCACGCACCTTGCCCCTTCCCCCCTCCCTAACAACCCCCTCCACCCCCCCCTCTCCCTCCACGCACCTTGCTCCTCCCCCCTCCCCAGCACCCCCCCCCCCTCCCCTCCCTAACACCCCCCTCCTCCCCCCTCTCCCCCTCCACGCTCCTTGCTCCTCCCCCCTCCCCAGCACCCCCCCCCCCTCCCCTCCCTAACAACCCCCTCCTCCCCCTCTCCCCCTCCACGCCCCTTGCTCCTCCCCCCTCCCCAGCACCACCCCTCCCTCCCCTCCCTAACAACCCCCTCCTCCCCCCCCCTCTCCCCTCCCTAACAACCCCCTCCCCCCCCCCCTCCCCTCCCTAACAACCCCCTCCCCCCCCCCCTCCCCTCCCTAACAACCCCCTCCACGCACCTTGCTCCTCCCCCCTCCCCTCCCCAACCCCCCCCCCTCTCCCTCCACGCACCTTGCTCATCAACGCCTCCACCAAATGTCCGATGGTCATGCGCGAGGGGATGGCATGCGGGTTCACAATCAGATCCGGCACAGTGCCCTCGGCGGTGAAAGGCATATCCTCCTGCACCACATGGAGGAGCAGGGTTAAGGGTTAAAGGGTTAAAGGGTTAAAGGGTAAGATGTTTGGGTTGAAGGGGGTTTTGTTTTTCGGCCACGAGTCCAACGCTGGCAGGCCGCCCAGCGGCTGCCCAGGGCCTAGCGTAGTCTATACCTTGACCGGCCTGTGACTGGTGGCCAAAGCAGCATGGCTGGCTGGCCACACAAGGGGCCCTTTGGCCGGCGGCCGGAGTGTAGCTGCCATGTAGCTGCCATGTAGCTGAGTCAATAAAAAAGAAACACTGCAGAGGCGGTACGGTCAGCACCATCCTCCGTAATTCGAATACACTCACTAATTCACTTCACGTGCATGTGATCCAAGGCTTTCACGCAAAAAATAGGCAAAGCTGAGGGATATACACTCGGCATTGGAAGGCATGTCCTCCAGCAGGACATTGAGGAGGTACTCTTTCGGCACGGTCAGCGCAGTACAACGTACATCAGTACATGATGAACTGATAAATAGCCCCTTATATATACTACATACGTAGTACAAGGTCAGAAACACACAAAATATATAAGGCTAAGGAACGTGCCCTCGGCGGTGATAGGCATGCCCTCTGGCAGGACATTGAGGAGGTCCCGTAAGCATGCACAAAGCGGTACAGCGTACATCAATACATTGAGGAGGTACCGTAAGCATGGTCAGCGCGGTACAGCGTACATCAATACATTGAGGAGGTCCCGTAAGCATGGTCAGCGCGGTACAGCGTACATCAATACATTGAGGAGGTACAGTAAGCATGGTCAGCGCGGTACAGCGTACATCAATACATTGAGGAGGTACCGTAAGCATGGTCAGCGCGGTACAGCGTACATCAATACATTGAGGAGGTACCCTAAGCATGGTCAGCGCGGTACAGCATACATCAATACATTGAGGAGGTACAGTAAGCATGGTCAGCGCGGTACAGCGTACATCAATACATTGAGGAGGTACCGTAAGCATGGTCAGCGCGGTACAGCATACATCAATACATTAAGGAGGTACCGTAAGCGTGGTCAGCGCGGTACAGCATACATCAATACATTGAGGAGGTACCGTAAGCATGGTCAGCGCGGTACAGCTTACATCAATACATTGAGGAGGTACCGTAAGCTTGGTCAGCGCGGTACAGCGTACATCAATACATTGAGGAGGTACCGTAAGCATGGTCAGCGCGGTACAGCGTACATCAATACATTGAGGAGGTACCGTAAGCATGGTCAGCGCGGTACAGCGTACATCAATACATTGAGGAGGTACGGTAAGCATGGTCAGCGCGGTACAGCGTACATCAATACATTGAGGAGGTACCGTAAGCATGGTCAGCGCGGTACAGCGTACATCAATACATTGAGGAGGTACGGTAAGCATGGTCAGCGCGGTACAGCTTACATCAATACATTGAGGAGGTACCGTAAGCTTGGTCAGCGCGGTATCGCGTACATCAATACATTGAGGAGGTACCGTAAGCATGGTCAGCGCGGTACAGCGTACATCAATACATTGAGGAGGTACCGTAAGCATGGTCAGCGCGGTTCAGCGTACATCAATACATTGAGGAGGTACGGTGTAAGGCCACTAGGCCAAGAGGCATCGCAATCAGTGATGTGCCGATTGCGGTATTTACGGTGGCTGCTTTGCGGTCTGCGGCTGAGCTTCAGTCACTGTAATTTCAAGGCGAATTCAGCTACATTGACCAGTAACAGACCGTGATTACTGACACTATTTCTGAAATACATCGCAATTGCACAGCACTGATGTCAATGCTGTGGGGAGCGACGATTCAACCGTCCGACGTTTCAGTTCGGCCCCCACCTGCGTGTACGTTATCCTGCCTAGATTTAGGTTTAAGGGTTTAGGGTTTGAGGTTCTGCCCCCACCTGCGTGTACGTGATCCCTACTGGGTGAAGGGTTTAAGGTGTTAGGTTCTGCACACCTGCGTGTACGTGATCCCGACCAGGCTTAGGGTTTAGGTTTAAGGTTTTTGCCCCCACCTGCGTGTACGTGATCCCGACCGTGCCCTTCTGCCCGTGGCGCGACGCGAACTTGTCGCCGACCTGCGGGATGCAGATGGTGCGCACGCGGACCTTGACGAATTTCTGGCCCTGGTCGTTCGTGGACAGCATCACTTGGTCTGCCACCCCGCTCTCTGCATTCCGCAGCGCCAACGAGGAGTCCTTCTTGGTGTAGCGTTGGACCGTGCCGTCCGACATCTCGTCGAGCTTCACGGTCTTGCCGACGATGATGTCCTCGCCCGACACGCGCGTACCTGTGCCAGTCATGAGGAGAAGTACATGAGGAGAAGTACACAAGCACATGAGGAGATTTACATAATTACATGAGGAGAAGTACATGAGGAGAAGTACATAAGTACATGTGGAGAAGGACGGAAGGAAATGAGAATAAATACAGAAGTAAACATTATGAGGACGATGATGTCTACGCCCGACGCGCATGTACCTACTTGTACTTCAGTGTCGCTTCAACCACACTTCAGCTACGTGTTAGCTACACTTCAGCTATGCGTCGATTACAAGCTTCAGCTACATTTCAGCTATGTTTTAGCTACGTTTCAGCTACACTCCACATACACATACCTGGCGCGATGAGACCATCCTCGTCAAGCTTATCGTAGGTGCCATGTTTCATTCCGGACACGCTCTCGGGGTTGGGCCGCTCAATCTCCTCGCGGCACATGCTGCCCTGCTTCTTCTCCTCCTCCTGCAGGATGCATGTGAGGGGTCATGAAGACATGGCTTGTGAGCAGGAATGCATGGGGGAGTGGGCAGGCACACACGTGAGGGTGCGAGCAGGAATGCATGATGGCATACATGGGGGCATGCATGCATGGGTGGCATACATGGGGACATGCATGCATGGGTGGCATACATGGGGGCATGCATGCATGGGTGGCATACATGGGGGCATGCATGCATGGGTGGCATACATGGGGACATGCATGCATGGGTGGCATACATGGGGACATGCATGCATGGGTGAATACATGGGGGCATGCATGCATGGGTGGCATACATGGGGGCATGCACGCATGGGTGGCATACATGGGGGCATGCACGCATGGGTGGCATACATGGAGGCATGAATGGGGGCAAGCATCGGGCAAGCATGGGGGCGTGCACGCACAGGGGAATATGCATGGATGGCATGCATGGGGGCATGCAAGCACAAGGGAATATACATGGGTGGCCTGCATGGGGGCAAGCATCGGGCACGCATTGGGGTATGCAAACACAGGGGAATATGCATGGGGGCATGCATGGGAATATGGCTTGTGAGCAAGCATGTATGAGCATGCATGAGAGATATGCATGCATGCGAGCAGGCACGCACGAGCATGCATGGTGATATGCATGTGGGCATGCATGCATGTAGGGTGATATGCACAGGGCATGCATGGGACGCATGCATGAGGCCTTGTAAGCCCCGGAGAAGATCGAGCGGAAAAAGCAGCTTATTATCGTGGAGCGTGAAGGGTCGACGTACCGTTCAGCCTCCGAGACCACATCCAGTGGGACGCCTTGTGGGCCTGCCAGGAGCTTTGGGGAAGGCGATAGGCCATGCCCCGCATCAGCTTTTGTCACGGGCACTAGATCGAGGCCCTGATTTTAAGCAGCAGGGGGGGGGGGGGGCGGGACGGGGAGTCAGTGATATATTGTGCTATCTTTTCCGCTGCAAAATCCAGGAGCAAAATTAAACAAATAGCAAGATAAAAAGCCATATCGAAGCGAAACGAAACAGGCTTTTGTTTAGATAATATAAAGGCTGTTCAGTTTGAGCGGAGTCCCAGAGGAAAGGACAGGGATGGGATGCCTCTCTCTTGGGTCCGTGATTTAAAGCAGCCGGGGGAGCTGCGGGAGGAGAATTAATGATGTTTTGCTGATTTATTAGTTCGAAGAACTCCCCTTTATTAGTTCGAAGAACTCCCCTTTATTAGTTTGAAGAACTTAGTAGATGATTTAGATTTGATAAATGGGGATAAGAGAGAGGCGAGGAAAATATACGGCAGTACCGTACTGGTAATCCCGAGAACTGTTTCCAAACAACAACAACAACAACAACAACAACAACAACAATCCAGCTTCTACTGTTCCCACACAACAACAAAGCTGGTGTTGCCAAGATAGCGCAACCATTTGTGCGGCCCAAAAGATATGGCATTGCAATTATGTCGTATTCTCGGCCCTATGTCCTATTTGCCACCTTGGGACGATCTCTCTCTCTCTCTGAATCCCAGAGCGAAGAATAAGAAAGAGGTCCCTCGAGTTCCAGGGTTCAGGGTTTGGAGTTAGGTTTCCTTTACCCAAACCCTATGAGAACCCTCGTGTTTCGGGCACCAGGCTTGTATCCCGGTTCTTTTCCATCCTTTGAACTTCACAAGGTGTGAGGCCGGCCGCCCAACCCTAGGAACCCTGAGACTCTGACACACACAAACCAGCCCGGGTGCGCATGGAGTGCCCTCGTCGACAGCTGAGAAAAGGCGAGCAGGAACAGGAAAGGCACACGACCAACAAGCACTCACACCGGTTCAAAAGCAGAGGAGCAGCGGCAACAGAGGAAATCAATCACTTTAATAATTATGCGTGCCGTATATATTTGATTTGCCTCCCATCGGCATGGTAAACACTTAACTTCAATACTGTGCCCTCTAAGGACAAAGTGTCGCCAAAATTATGAGGGAGGGCATGGCAAATCTACTCAGCGCAGAATTTTGGACTAAGACACACACGCACACAGCCACACACAGAAGCATGCACAAAGTCATAATTCCTGACTAAGGCACACACACACACACACAGAAGCATGCGTGTGACAGCCACACGTCAACAAATTCATGCACAGGGTGGACTCCTCCAGCATCCCGACCCACCTGTTGTCCACACCTGTAGTCCACACCCGTTATCCACACCTGCTGTCCATACACACGAGTGAGCTCCTCTAGGTCCCCTACCGCCTGCTGTCACGACCTGCTGTCCACACCTGCTGTCCATACACACGAGTGAGCTCCTCTAGGTTCCCCTACCCGCCTGCTGTCACGACCTGTTGTTCACACCTGCTGCCCATACACACGAGTGAGCTCCTCCAGGTCCCCTACCCGCCTGCTGTCACAACCTGTTGTCCACACCTGCTGCCCATACACACAAGTGAGCTCCTCCAGGTCCCCTACCCGCCTGCTGTCACGACCTGCTGTCCACACCTGCTGCCCATACACACGAGTGAGCTCCTCCAGGTCCCCTACCCGCCTGCTGTCATGACCTGTTGACCACACCTGCTGCCCATACACACAAGTGACCACCTCCAGGTCCCCTACCCGCCTGCTGTCACGACCTGTTGTCCACACCTGCTGCCCATACACACGAGTGAGCTCCTCCAGGCCCCCTACCCGCCTGCTGTCACGACCTGTTGTCCACACCTGCTGCCCATACACACAAGTGACCTCCTCCAGGTCCCCTACCCACCTGCTGTCACAACCTGTTGTCCACACCTGCTGCCCATACACACAAGTGACCTCCTCCAGGTCCCCTACCCGCCTGCAGTCACGACCTGCTGTCCACACCTGCTGCCCATACACACAAGTGAGCTCCTCCAGGTCCCCTACCCGCCTGCTGTCACAACCTGTTGTCCACACCTGCTGCCCATACACACAAGTGAGCTCCTCCAGGTCCCCTACCCGCCTGCTGTCACGACCTGTTGTTCACACCTGCTGCCCATACACACGAGTGAGCTCCTCCAGGTCCCCTACCCGCCTGCTGTCACGACCTGTTGTCCACACCTGCTGCCCATACACACGAGTGAGCTCCTCCAGGTCCCCTACCCGCCTGCTGTCACAACCTGCTGTCCACACCTGCTGCCCAAACACACGAGTGAGCTCCTCCAGGTCCCCTACCCGCCTGCTGTCACAACCTGCTGTCCACACCTGCTGCCCATACACACGAGTGAGCTCCTCCAGGTCCCCTACCCGCCTGCTGTCACAACCTGCTGTCCACACCTGCTGCCCATACACACGAGTGAGCTCCTCTAGGTCCCCTACCCGCCTGCTGTCACGACCTGTTGTCCACACCTGCTGCCCATACACACGAGTGAGCTCCTCCAGGTCCCCTACCCACCTGCTGTCACGACCTGTTGTCCACACCTGCTGCCCATACACACAAGTGAGCTCCTCCAGGTCCCCTACCCGCCTGCTGTCACGACCTGTTGTCCACACCTGCTGCCCATACACACGAGTGAGCTCCTCCAGGTCCCCTACCCGCCTGCTGTCACAACCTGTTGTCCACACCTGCTGCCCATACACACGAGTGAGCTCCTCCAGGTCCCCTACCCACCTGCTGTCACAACCTGTTGTCCACACCTGCTGCCCATACACACAAGTGACCTCCTCCAGGTCCCCTACCCGCCTGCTGTCACGACCTGTTGTCCACACCTGCTGCCCATACACACGAGTGAGCTCCTCCAGGTCCCCTACCCGCCTGCTGTCACGACCTGTTGTCCACACCTGCTGCCCATACACACAAGTGACCTCCTCCAGGTCCCCTACCCGCCTGCTGTCACGACCTGTTGTCCACACCTGCTGCCCATACACACGAGTGAGCTCCTCCAGGTCCCCTACCCGCCTGCTGTCACGACCTGTTGTCCACACCTGCTGCCCATACACACAAGTGAGCTCCTCCAGGTCCCCCTGCCCACCTGATGCCCCCAACTTCCCCCCTGCCCACCTGTTGTCTTGCCAGGATCTGTAGGTGACTCATCGGCTCCGACGCCAGAGGCAGCAGCAGCAGCAGCTCCGGAGACATGGCTGACAGCCCCTGGGAGGAGGGGGGACATGGGCGCAGGGCAGGGGGGGCAGGGGAACATCAGAGAAAGGGGGGGGGGGGGGAGGGCGACAGGGAAAGGGCAGGTGGGGAGGGGGGGTCCGACAGGGATAGGGCGGGGCGGGGGGGGGGGGGGAGGGTCCGACAGGGATAGGGCGGGGCGGGGGGGGGGAGGGAGGGTGACAGGGAAAGGGCAGGTGGGGAGGGGGGGTCCGGCAGGGATAGGGCGGGGCGGGGGAAGGGAGGGAGGGTCCGACAGGGATAGGGCGGGGCAGGGGGGGGGGAGGGAGGGTGACAG
This sequence comes from Limnomonas spitsbergensis, assembly GCA_037349105.1. Taxonomy (NCBI): domain Eukaryota; kingdom Viridiplantae; phylum Chlorophyta; class Chlorophyceae; order Chlamydomonadales; genus Limnomonas; species Limnomonas spitsbergensis. Next base: position 682,315 of record JAYJMM010000076.1, on the reverse strand, counting down.
GAAAAGGGTAGGTGGGGAGGTGGAGGCGGACAGGGATAGGGCGGGGCAGGGGGGTGGGAGGGAGGGTGACAGGGAAAGGGCAGGTGGGGAGGTGGGACGACAGGGATGAGGCGGGGCAGGGGGGGGCGGCAGGGAAAGGGCGGGGCTTGGGGAGGGGACGACAGGGGCCGGCAGAGCTAAGAGGCTTTTCGACTTTGTGTTTTGTTTGTGACGGCCCCTGGGGCAGGAGGGACGTGGGCGCAGGGCAGGGGGGCAGGGGGGGGCCACGGGGGCCGGTAGAGCTGAGAGGCTTTTCGATATCAGTGTTTTGTTTGTGACAGCCCTGGGACAGGAGGGACATGGGCTCAGGGCAGGGGGGGGTTCTTTTGACCTGGCAACAGGCAGGCAGGGCAGAGCTTTCGAACTGTCTGTTTAGCATGTGACGCCCCTTTGGGGGCAGGAGGGACATGGGCGCAGGGCAGCGGGGGGTCTCATTTGACCTGGCAACAGGCAGGCAGGGCGGAGGCTTTCGAACTGTCTGTTTAGCATGTAACGCCGTTTTAGGGGCAGGAGGGACACGGGCGCAGGGCAGCGGGGGGTCTCCTTTGACCTGGCAACAGGCAGGCAGGGCGGAGGCTTTCGGCCTGTCTGTTTAGCATGTGACGCCGCTTTGGGGACAGGAGGGGCATGGGCGCAGGGTCATTGAAAGTAGGTGACACGTGGCGCATGGCGGTGTTTTTTAGTCTTGTTTTTTTATGCAAGAGCAACGAGTGGCCACAGCAGACATGTGCATGTGCATGTGCAGGTGCATGTGCATGTGCATGTGCATTGGCATTGGCATGTGCATGTGCATGTGCATGTGCATGGGCATGTGCATGGGCATTGGCATGTGCATGTGCATGTGCATTGGCATTGGCATGGGCATTGGCATGTGCATGGGCATAGGGCGCTTGGAGGCAGGTGATGTCCCCCTGAGTGAATCCAATCGATTTCATTTTCATTTATTTTCATTTCATCTTCACTTTCATTTCATTTCAATTCCAGTATCCTTATGCTCTGTCCTCCAGTTTCAAAACCCTTCCTCTCTCCCCCTGGGCTCACCTCGCCCTCCATGCCTCCTGAACCTCCCGGCCGTGCGCGCCCGCCGCACCGATCCAAGGCCTCGAGAACCACAACCTCAATGCTGCCTTCCGACGCATTCTGCCACCAGCAAGAATGGAGGCACGTGAACACGTCGGGACACGTACCGGTCGGAATTCGTGTTTTTCTCCTTTCGTTTTTTCAGGAAATGGTTGATTGCAATGATTACTTGGTCTGGAACGGAAAAAACGAATGCGATATTGGGAGGAAACAAGGTCACGAAAGAAACAAGTCTCATATTGAACCAGCTGGAGACTGACGGTACGGTCATATAAAATGAATACCAGTATATGATTTTAAAAATTATAAACCGTAGATCTGATTTGCCTTCCCTCGAATATGAAACAAAGATTTCTCATCATGCTGCCCTCAGGGCAAATTATCGGAAAATTATCGACAAAAATCTCTTAATTTCTGACTGGGACCTTGCATTTACAATCGAGCATTAGTACTGTACATTTGCTTTGCCTTCCCTCATAATGAACTAATGAAAGTTCGGGGTTGAGGGATCCACACTTATGATTGACTGTCGACGCCAGTGCTCAGTCAGGGATTCAGAGTTTTGGTCGATGAGTTGCCCTGAGGGAAGCATAAAAAGAAATTGTTTGCACATACTCAGGATATCAAATCTACGGCAAATCAAATCTACGGCAAATCTAATCTACGGCTTGCTCAGGTATCCCTCAACCCCAAACAACGTTAATAACGAGGGGCGGCAAAGCAAATATATATAAAGCGAATGCAATATGCGGATCAATCGACGGGTGTAGGGTGTAGGGAGTAGGGTGCAGAGCTTAGGGTTCAAATGTTGTTTTCCTTCTTAACCCGCAGTACCTAGACAAGGCAGGCCAGGTCACGGGTTCAGGGATTAAGGTTTAGGTTTTACAGTCAGCATCAAGGTCAAGGGTTCAGCCGTTCTCCTCTTCTCGAACCCTTTTTATGTGCACCTTGACGAGGGAGGCCGCTGCCAGTCCAGCGGCACCCGCGCCCAGCACTAGGACGCGCCGCGGACGCTTCGCCGCCACCCCGCCCTCGTCCACCTCCTCAACCTCGTCAGGCAGCGGCTTGAGGTCCGCACGCTCATCCATGTGCTGGACCACATACTCCACCTGTGTCATCAAGGGTCCGGGTTGGGATGCGGTTCAGCTACAATTCAGCTACCCGTTTAGCTACAGCTACAATTCAGCTACTCATTTAGCTACAGCTACAATCCATGTGCTGGACCACATACGCCACCTGTGGCATCAAGGGTCCGGGGTTGGGATGCGGTTCAGCTACAATTCAGCTACCCGTTTAGCTACAGCTACAATCCATGTGCTGGACCACATACTCCACCTGTGGCAAACAAGCGTGTCATCATGGGGTTAAGGGTTTTTGAGGGTATGAGGGTTACATGTCTACAACCCGAGGGCGGTTCAGCCACAATTCAGCTAAAATGCAAGGGTTGTTCAGCTACAATTCAGCTACATGCTTTGCTACAGGTACCCGTTTCAGCTACCCGATCAGCTACAATTCAGCTACCTGTTCAGCTGTTGGCCGTTCGGCCAAACCCGCAAGACAGCTCCCCCCAGGACAGCCCCTGACCAACACCCCCCCCCCCTAGACAGAAAAAACAGCACGGCAACATCAAATGTGCCCCTCCCACACTAGTCCCCCCACAGCGGACCATAAACCCTAACCCCTCGCCTTCATCCTGCAACTCCCCCAACAGAGAACCCTAGCCCCAACCCTTACCCCTCGTTTCCACCAGTGATTCTCTTTCCGTGACTCAGCTACATGCCAGCTGCACTCCGGCCTTTAGCTGGGAGGCCTGTTTGTGGCCAGCCATGTTGCTTTGATCACCAGGCGTAGGCATAGTCCAGGTTTGGTCCTGATTTGGCCTTCCGCGGCCATGGGGGCCTTTTGAAGGTGGACGTGTGGCCAAAAAAATCAACCCACATGGGTTGAGATTTAAGGGTTTAGGTTCGCCTAAACCCGATACTTAACCCTAAACCCATGCCTCCACCCACATGCTTCCTGATGTACGCCTTGTGCTCATCCATGCTTGCGCCCATGTCCGCAGCCAGCTGCTTTCGAATGGCCTTCTCGGTCACCACCTGCCACGCAGGAACCAAAGCTTCAGAAAAGGGCAAGGACAGCAGCAGCCGACGCCGTAGCAGCAGCAGCAGCAGCAGCAGCAGCAGCAGCATTAAGCGTGCTTGCAAATGGTCTTCTCGGTCACCACCTGCCACGCAAAATCCAAAGCTCGTGCCAGAAAAGAGCAGCAGCACCAGCAGCATTAAGCGTGCTTGCGACAAAGACCAGGCTGTAGCTGACATGTAGCTGACATGTAGCTGGTATGTAGCTGATATATAGCTAACATGTAGCTGAGTCATTAAATAATGAGTCATTAAATAATAAAAATCCAGTGTGGCAGACACAGCTGACGCATTTTTGGACTGCCGTTCCAGTTTGGTCACATTCTGAGGTGTTTCGGGGATGTTTAACTAATCTCCACGCTGTGAGGGCGCCACGGTACATGAGGCCATCTTGCAGGTGTCCAAATTCCTCCCGGAAACCAATTAACCAATGCTATGCCTTTATTGACATAAGTCAGGACTGCCTGCTGTTCCAGTTTGATAGAATTTTGAGGAGGTGTTGGGGGGCTGTTTTGCTCTCAATAATGGCCCTCTGGCTCCACATGGCCTGCTTTGAGGGCGCCACGGTAGCTGAGGCCAACTTGTAGGTGTTCAAAATTCAAATGCCTCCAGAACTTGACACAATGAAATGCTGTACTGGTTATGAAACATCTATTTAACTATAAAGGCGTGTTATGGGATCGATCTGGTCATCTGGATACAACAGGCATGTTTAGTTACCGGTAGGTTCGCTTTATTTAAGTCATGAAGACTGGATCGTTCGGAGGACCTACCCATCGATCCCCAGTCCCTACTAAGTTGATCATGCACGCTAGGGCATTGAAATCATGCATGCAATGCGTCCACGTGCCCGCCGTCTCCCCTAGCCCCACATCGCTGGCAACACCGCCTGCCACGCTGCTGACCGATGTGCCGTCCTCTTGTGTCAGCCGTGCTGACGGGGCCAAGCCGCAGCCTTGAGTTCGTGCAGATGTAAGCACACAACCTTTGGCTGGCAAAAGTGTTAATGGGCCCAAACGGCCGTATTGGGAAACCCTGATCTGGACATCATTTTTTTCGGGATCGATTTATCCTAGGACGATCCCAGGCAGATCCTGGGACGATCCTAAGCACATGCATCGCCGTTTCGGACCTCCCGGGGATTGGTGGCACACGTCCTGGCCCTCACGGGTGACGGTGGCACACTACATGGCATGCCCTGGCTTTTGTGGAAGACGTGGTAGAAATCGTTGAGGCTTAGACGTTCTCAGAGACTGGAACAACCTTTGCCTTTCCTTGCCAGCCTTTTGTCTGCCCCTTCACTTTGTCTACCCTTTTCCCATCTTTGTCTGCCCCTTTTACTTAGGCGCCCAAGCGGCCAAGCCTTATTTGAGCAGGCCCCAGAGGTGTAACGTCATTGACTACCTAGCATTCCCGGCGGGGTCAGTGGCACACGTCCCGGCCTTCCCGGCGGGGGTCAGTGGCACACGACTGGCCCTCCCGGGGGTCAATGGCACACGTCACGGCCCTCCCGGGGTTCGGTGACACACGTCATGGCCCTCCCAGGGTCGGTGGCACACGTCCCAGCCCTCACGGGGGTCAGTGATACACGCCCCAGCCCTCCTGGGGGGTTGTGACACACGTCATGGCCCCGCTGGGGTCCAGTGGCACACGGCCAGCCTTCATGGGGGGCAGTGATACACACCCCGTCCCTCCCGGGGATTTCGTGACACACGTCCCGGCCCTCCCGGGGGTCGGTGACATACGTCCCGGACCTACCGGGGGTCGGTGGCACACGTCCCGGCCTTCCCGGGGATTGGTGACACTCGTCGCGGCCATCCCGGGGTCGGTGGCTCACGTCCCGGCCTTACCGGGGGTCGGTGACACTCGTCGCGGCCTTCCCAGGGGTCGGTGGCACACGTCCCGGCCTTACCGGGGGTCGGTGACACTCGTCCCGGCCTTCCCAGGGGTCGGTGGCACACGTCCCGGCCTTACCGGGGGTCGGCGACACTCGTCGCGGCCTTTCCAGCAGGGACACAGGATACGGCCCGTTTGGGCCAAAAATCCCGTAACGTAACGTATTGTGACGTAACGTATCGTTACGGTCCACTACGGTGCACCGACTGAAAATACGCACTTCTTGAGTATGTGTGGAATCACCGCGCTGAGATTCCACACAGCGACACGACAATTGCTAGTGATAAGCCCAGCAACTGGTGCATTGCACATTTGCAGCGATGCATCGCGCACAAAATATGCTTCTACTTACAAAGTTTGTGAGCACAGGTAGTAGGGAACAGATGCAAGTCATGCTCGGACAGCCCGTTCGAAATTTCGTGGATAATACAACCGTTTAACGCTTGGGGATCCTTCATTCGTCTCTCATGTTTACCTTCCGATGAACTAGAAATTCTAGAGCTCACGGAATTCAAGCCTGCAGCTCAGCTGCTCAGCTAGTCAGAAGTAACAGCAGGTGGGAGAGTGAGATGTAAGAGGAACTGCCTCAAGTACTCAAGTGAGAGGGGATGTGCTAGTGCTTATACGGACTGGGTGAAATCAGGAGTTACATATCCATCATTGCCCGGATGATTGTCTGCTTAAACTAGCATTCTGCTTAGTCAATAAGCATGCATACGTGGTGACCCATAGGGATTACTTGGGGGCCATGCAAGCTTGCATGGGGGCTGGCATGCCGGTTTGGGCCATGGCTCCTCCGCCTCAAATGTGGGATTTGGGGAGGGGGAGGTCGTATTGAATCCCGTATCAGGCCAAAGGCCCGTATCGCAACGTAACGTAACGTGATACCGTAACCCGTTCCATATGTCCCTACTTCCCAAGGGTCGGTGGCATACGTCCCGGACCTACCGGGGGTCGGTGGCACACGTCCCGGCCTTCCCGGGGATTGGTGACACTTGTCGCGGCCATCCCGGGGTCGGTGGCTCACGTCCCGGCGTTCCCGGGGGTCGGTGGCTCTCGCCCCGGACCTCCCGGAGATCGGTGGCACACGTCCCGGCCTTCCCAGGGGTCGGTGGCATATGTCCCGGCCTTCCCAGGGGTCGGTGGCACACGTCCCGGCCTTACCGGGGGTCGATGACACTCGTCGCGGCCTTCCCAGGGGTCGGTGGCACTCGTCCCGGCCTTACCGGGGGTCGGTGACACTCGTCGCGGCCTTCCCAGGGGTCGGTGGCACACGTCCCGGCCTTACGGGGGGTCGATGACACTCGTCGCGGCCTCCCAGGGGTCGGTGGCACACGTCCCGGCCTTCCCAGGGGTCGGTGACACTCGTCGCGGCCTTCCCAGGGGTCGATGGCACACGTCCCGGCCTTACCAGGGGTCAATGATACTCGTTGCGGCCTTCCCATGGGTCGGTGGCACACGTCCCGGCCTTACCGGAGGGTCGATGACTCACGTCCCGGCCTTCCTGGCGGGGGGTAGTGGCACACGACCCGGCCCTTCCGGGGGTCAATGGCACACGGTCCGTCCCTCCCGGGGGTCGGTGACACAGGACCCGGCCTTCCCGGCGGGGCCCAGAGGAGTAACGTTATTGCCCGCTTAAGCTAGCATTCCACATCGTCGATCTGCCGATTCCCGGCCTCCCCTTATGTTCCTACCCCTCCTCTTCTTTTCTCCCCTCTGAGAAATTTGGGGGGGGGAGGCCGGGTCGTATCGAATCCCGTATCAGGTTTTCTTGCGCAGCCTTGCATCACATTGTTAGTTTTGGCTTCAGGGCATCCGCCATTGGGCCTACTGAAATCGGTATCTTGCTCCTTTTTATCTGTGACATGACAAGGGCCATCTCGTTGCTTTTTATTTTTGAAATGGCAGGAGCCATCAAGCATGGATGTGATATGCAGGTATTTGTCTGTGTGTGCAGCCGATTCTTTTGAGCATGGCCCAGGAGTATCATGTCATTGAGCATGGCCCAGGAGTATCATGTCATTGAGCATGGCCCAGGAGTATCATGTCATTGAGCATGGCCCAGGAGTATCATGTCATTGAGCATGGCCCAGGAGTATCATGTCATTGAGCATGGCCCAGGAGTATCATGTCATTGAGCATGGCGCATGAGTATCATGTCATTGAGCATGGCCCAGGAGTATCATGTCATTGAGCATGGCCCAGGAGTATCATGTCATTGAGCATGGCCCAGGAGTATCATGTCATTGAGCATGGCCCAGGAGTATCATGTCATTGAGCATGGCCCAGGAGTATCATGTCATTGAGCATGGCCCAGGAGTATCATGTCATTGAGCATGGCCCAGGAGTATCATGTCATTGAGCATGGCCCAGGAGTATCATGTCATTGAGCATGGCCCAGGAGTATCATGTCATTGAGCATGGCCCAGGAGTATCATGTCATTGAGCATGGCCCAGGAGTATCATGTCATTGAGCATGGCGCAGGAGTATCATGTCATTGAGCATGGCCCAGGAGTATCATGTCATTGAGCATGGCCCAGGAGTATCATGTCATTGAGCATGGCCCAGGAGTATCATGTCATTGAGCATGGCCCAGGAGTATCATGTCATTGAGCATGGCCCATGAGTATCATGTCATTGAGCATGGCCCAGGAGTATCATGTCATTGAGCATGGCCCAGGAGTATCATGTCATTGAGCATGGCCCAGGAGTATCATGTCATTGAGCATGGCCCAGGAGTATCATGTCATTGAGCATGGCGCATGAGTATCATGTCATTGAGCATGGCCCAGGAGTATCATGTCATTGAGCATGGCCCAGGAGTATCATGTCATTGAGCATGGCCCAGGAGTATCATGTCATTGAGCATGGCCCAGGAGTATCATGTCATTGAGCATGGCCCAGGAGTATCATGTCATTGAGCATGGCCCAGGAGTATCATGTCATTGAGCATGGCCCAGGAGTATCATGTCATTGAGCATGGCCCAGGAGTATCATGTCATTGAGCATGGCCCAGGAGTATCATGTCATTGAGCATGGCCCAGGAGTATCATGTCATTGAGCATGGCCCAGGAGTATCATGTCATTGAGCATGGCCCAGAAGTATCATGTCATTGACCTATTCTTCAGATGCGAGGGCATTGGCAGCAAACATGCCATTTGTCGATGATGATACACCTCCGGGACCTGCTCAATATAGGGCTAGATCAACAGCGTAGCTTTTTAACCTTAACGGAAATACGGCAGGGGGGTTACCTGATGGACACGTGATATAAAAGGGCCGGTGAACCCCCCTTGCCTAGGGTACGGCACAGCCTGGGGACCAAACAGGGTATACCGTGTCGGCGTCCAGGAAGCCAATGACATTACATCTATGGGCCCGAACAAAAAGGCTCAGCCGTGTGGGCGTCCAGCCGGCAAGTAGCGCACCCTGAAGTAGATTCTGGACTGCATAGCTGCTGAGGTCAATAACGTTACACCGCTGGCCCCTGCTAAAATAGGCCGCTCGGCCGAGTGCAGATCTCAACAAAGCCCACGGGAAATGCCATGTTGGCATCCATGTTGGCATTTACCTCCAAGGCCCGCCCCGCCCCGCCCCGCCCTTGTTCAAATTCAAATTCAAATTAACTCCAGTGGGCCCCCCCTCGTGAATGAGGAGCCCATACCCGCATCACTCTTCAACCGCCCGTTCACACTACCGCCCGTTCACACTGTCGTTAAACTGCATGCGCGATACCACGCACATGGCCATCAGCTCCTGGAACAGAAGCTTGCATGCGTACGGCATGTAGACCTGTGGGGGGAGAGAGCGGGAAAGTAATAATGATTATTTCATAATAATCATTATCTCATCATAATAATATTGGGAAGTTGAAGTACACATATGTTTTGCGATGTATACATCCCGCGTAATTTGCCTCCGGAGGCCGTCTCATCTTATCAGCAACTTCCCAACTTCTTTTTGCCTTCGGCAAAAAAGCACCCGAAAAGGTGACACCCCTAAGCAAGGGGGTGTCCTGTACTGAAACCAACGTGCCACCACTACATTCTGTTTACCTCAAGGCAACTATAGGTACAGGCATAAATACCTGTAGGTCAATGACGTTACACCTCTGGGCCATGCACAAGCAGAGGCTCGGCCACATGGACGCCCAAGGTACCTGTAGGCACCTACGCCTGTGCACCTGTACACCTGTAGGCACCTAAGCCTGTACACCTGTACACCTGAAGGCACCTAAGCATGTACACCTGTACACCTGTAGGCACCAAAGCCTGTACACCTGTACACCTGTAGGTACGTACACTTGTACACCTGTACACTTGAAGGTACGTGCAACTGTACACCTGCAGGCACCTAAGCCTGTACACCTGTACACCTGTAGGTACGTACACTTGTATACCTGTACATTTGTAGGTACGTACAACTGTACATCTGTAAGTACATACACTTGTACACATGTACCCCTGTATGTATGCACACTTGTAAACATGTACACCTGTACGTACGTAAACCTGTACACCTCAAAACCTCGGGGCATGCGCCCCCTTTCCCCCATCCCGCCGCCAGCTCGCACCTGCACCACGCTCGAGTCGCTCTTGTGGATCTGGCTGCTGAACTGCTGCTTCTTGAGGTTCGCCACAGCAATGAGCCCGCTCTTCTCGCACACGTGCAATCGGTAGGCGCACTTCATGTTCCAGACTTCCAGCTGTTGCTGAGACTGTTGTTGCTGCTGCTGCTGCTGATGTTGTGGGCAAGGCACCGTGTCATTAGGAAGGTGACAGCACAACATACCATCCGAGGCAGTGGGCATGATAAGGGATCATGGGAGGGCAGGGATCCTATTGCCCAGGGGGTTAAATATCTCTCTGCCAGTCAGGCCCCGCCACCGGTGCCGTGTTATATGATAAGCAAGTCAACCTTTGCACCATGTGCAATCTGCCCAAGCTTGAGCCTCGACACTACACTCTGCACCAGCCCCCTGTACAGCCAGAGGGCGCACTTGTTTGTCCACCCTTGACATTGGCGTTCCCATGCATCGCACCAATGGCGGCACCCACACCAACACCGGCGCCTGCATTCAACCGCCCCACTGCTGCCTAAGTCAAGCGTGCCCTCCCGCCCGCCCGCCCGCCTGGCCTCCCATGCGCACCCACCGGACAGGGCGCTGCTCCCGCTGCAGACATGATCACGCAGGAGGCCTGCCGCTTGCTACAACAGCCACAGAAGGACACACAGCTAAAACCTTTGCAAATCTTGGCACCAAATCTGCTGTTGCAAGCAGGAGTTGCGGAGGTGGCCCGATAGTCTGTGCAGCATCAGCAGCAGCAACAGGAGGAACAACAGCAGCTGAAGATGCAACAATAGCAGCAGCAGCAACAACAGCAGCTGGAGCACGCAATATCACTTCATTGCGGGCAGCAGATCATGTTGCATGTGGTCAGCAGGTCGCAGGTGGGAACTTCATGTCCCTGGCCATCATGGTTTAAGGGGTCTGCTTCAGGGCGATGCATAGGGACGGAGGATGCTTTGGAGGGGCTTCATGTGAGGGCGAAGAGCTGAGTTGGGTGTGCTGCATGGCAGTTCCAGACGTTGTTTTATGTGTGTTGCATGGCATGGCAAGGCGCTGGTTTAAGGGTGTTGCATGGCATGGCAAGGCGCTGGTTTAAGGGTGTTGCATGGCATGGCAAGGTGCTGGTTTAAGGGTGTTGCATGGCATGGCAAGGCGCTGGTTTAAGGGTGTTGCATGGCATGGCAAGGCGCTGGTTTAAGGGTGTTGCATGGCATGGCAAGGCGCTGGTTTAAGGGTGTTGCATGGCATGGCAAGGCGCTGGTTTAAGGGTGTTGCATGGCATGGCAAGGCGCTGGTTTAAGGGTGTTGCTTGGGAGGCAAGGCGCTGGTTTAAGGGTGTTGCTTGGGAGGCAAGGCGCTGGTTTAAGGGTGTTGCATGGCATGGCAAGGCGCTGGTTTAAGGGTGTTACATGGCATGGCAAGGCGCTGGTTTAAGGGTGTTACATGGGAGGCAAGGCGCTGGTTTAAGGGTGTTACATGGGAGGCAAGGCGCTGGTTTAAGGGTGTTGCATGGGAGGCAAGGCGCTGGTTTAAGGGTGTTACATGGGAGGCAAGGCGCTGGTTTAAGGGTGTTGCATGGCATGGCAAGGCGCTGGTTTAAGGGTGTTGCATGGCATGGCAAGGCGCTGGTTTAAGGGTGTTGCATGACATGGCAAGGCGCTGGTTTAAGGGTGTTGCTTGGGAGGCAAGGCGCTGGTTTAAGGGTGTTGCTTGGGAGGCAAGGCGCTGGTTTAAGGGTGTTGCATGGCATGGCAAGGCGCTGGTTTAAGGGTGTTACATGGCATGGCAAGGCGCTGGTTTAAGGGTGTTGCTTGGGAGGCAAGGCGCTGGTTTAAGGGTGTTGCATGGGAGGCAAGGCGCTGGTTTAAGGGTGTTACATGGGAGGCAAGGCGCTGGTTTAAGGGTGTTGCATAGGAGGCAAGGCGCTGGTTTAAGGGTGTTGCATGGGAGGCAAGGCGCTGGTTTAAGGGTGTTACATGGGAGGCAAGGCGCTGGTTTAAGGGTGTTGCATGGCATGGCAAGGCGCTGGTTTAAGGGTGTTGCATGGGAGGCAAGGCGCTGGTTTAAGGGTGTTGCATGGGAGGCAAGGCGCTGGTTTAAGGGTGTTGCATGGCATGGCAAGGCGCTGGTTTAAGGGTGTTGCTTGGGAGGCAAGGCGCTGGTTTAAGGGTGTTGCTTGGGAAGCAAGGCGCTGGTTGAAGGGTGTTGCTTGGGAGGCAAGGCGCTGGTCTAAGGTTGTTGCTTGGGAGGTAAGGCGCTGGTTTAAGGGTGTTGCTTGGGAGGCAAGGCGCTGGTTTAAGGGTGTTGCTTGGGAGGCAAGGCGCTGGTCTAAGGTTGTTGCTTGGGAGGCAAGGCGCTGGTTTAAGGGTGTTGCTTGGGAGGCAAGGCGCTGGTTTAAGGGTGTTGCTTGGGAGGCAAGGCGCTGGTCTAAGGGTGTTGCTTGGGAGGCAAGGCGCTGGTTTAAGGGTGTTGCATGGGAGGCAAGGCGCTGGTTTATGTGTGTTGCATGGGAGGCAAGGCGCTGGTTTAAGGGTGTTGCTTGGGAGGCAAGGCGCTGGTTTAAGGGTGTTGCATGGCATGGCAAGGCGCTGGTTTAAGGGTGTTGCTTGGGAGGCAAGGCGCTGGTTTAAGGGTGTTGCTTGGGAGGCAAGGCGCTGGTTGAAGGGTGTTGCTTGGGAGGCAAGGCGCTGGTCTAAGGTTGTTGCTTGGGAGGCAAGGCGCTGGTTTAAGGGTGTTGCTTGGGAGGCAAGGCGCTGGTTTAAGGGTGTTGCTTGGGAGGCAAGGCGCTGGTTTAAGGGTGTTGCTTGGGAGGCAAGGCGCTGGTTTAAGGGTGTTGCATGGGAGGCAAGGCGCTGGTTTAAGGGTGTTACATGGGAGACAAGGCGCTGGTTTCAGGGTGTTACACGGGAGGCAAGGCGTAGGTTTAAGGGTGTTGCATGGGAGGCAAGGCGCTGGTTTAAGGGTGTTGCACGGGAGGCGAGGCGCTGGTTTAAGGGTGTTGCATGGAAGACAAGGCGCTGGTTTAAGGGTGTTGCTTGGGAGGCAAGGCGCTGGTTTAAGGGTGTTGCACGGGAGGCGAGGCGCTGGTTTAAGGGTGTTGCATGGGAGGCAAGGCGCTGGTTTAAGGGTGTTGCTTGGGAGGCAAGGCGCTGGTTTAAGGGTGTTGCTTGGTAGGCAAGGCGCTGGTTTAAGGGTGTTGCTTGGGAGGCAAGGCGCTGGTTTAAGGGTGTTGCTTGGGAGGCAAGGCGCTGGTTTAAGGGTGTTGCTTGGGAGGCAAGGCGCTGGTTTAAGGGTGTTGCATGGGAGGCAAGGCGCTGGTTTAAGGGTGTTACATGGGAGGCAAAGCGCTGGTTTAAGGGTGTTGCATAGGAGGCAAGGCGCTGGTTTAAGGGTGTTGCATGGGAGGCAAGGCGCTGGTTAAAGGGTGTTGCATGGGAGGCAAGGCGCTGGTTAAAGGGTGTTGCATGTGAGGCAAGGCGTAGGTTTAAGGGTGTTGCATGTGAGGCAAGGCGCTGGTTTAAGGGTGTTGCATGGGAGGCAAGGCGCTGGTCTAAGGTTGTTGCTTGGGAGGTAAGGCGCTGGTTTAAGGGTGTTGCTTGGGAGGCAAGGCGCTGGTTTAAGGGTGTTGCTTGGGAGGCAAGGCGCTGGTCTAAGGTTGTTGCTTGGGAGGCAAGGCGCTGGTTTAAGGGTGTTGCTTGGGAGGCAAGGCGCTGGTTTAAGGGTGTTGCTTGGGAGGCAAGGCGCTGGTTTAAGGGTGTTGCTTGGGAGGCAAGGCGCTGGTTTAAGGGTGTTGCATGGGAGGCAAGGCGCTGGTTTATGTGTGTTGCATGGGAGGCAAGGCGCTGGTTTAAGGGTGTTGCTTGGGAGGCAAGGCGCTGGTTTAAGGGTGTTGCATGGCATGGCAAGGCGCTGGTTTAAGGGTGTTGCTTGGGAGGCAAGGCGCTGGTTTAAGGGTGTTGCTTGGGAGGCAAGGCGCTGGTTGAAGGGTGTTGCTTGGGAGGCAAGGCGCTGGTCTAAGGTTGTTGCTTGGGAGGCAAGGCGCTGGTTTAAGGGTGTTGCTTGGGAGGCAAGGCGCTGGTTTAAGGGTGTTGCTTGGGAGGCAAGGCGCTGGTTTAAGGGTGTTGCTTGGGAGGCAAGGCGCTGGTTTAAGGGTGTTGCTTGGGAGGCAAGGCGCTGGTTTAAGGGTGTTACATGGGAGACAAGGCGCTGGTTTCAGGGTGTTACACGGGAGGCAAGGCGTAGGTTTAAGGGTGTTGCATGGGAGGCAAGGCGCTGGTTTAAGGGTGTTGCACGGGAGGCGAGGCGCTGGTTTAAGGGTGTTGCATGGAAGACAAGGCGCTGGTTTAAGGGTGTTGCTTGGGAGGCAAGGCGCTGGTTTAAGGGTGTTGCACGGGAGGCGAGCGCTGGTTTAAGGGTGTTGCATGGGAGGCAAGGCGCTGGTTTAAGGGTGTTGCTTGGGAGGCAAGGCGCTGGTTTAAGGGTGTTGCTTGGGAGGCAAGGCGCTGGTTTAAGGGTGTTGCTTGGGAGGCAAGGCGCTGGTTTAAGGGTGTTGCTTGGGAGGCAAGGCGCTGGTTTAAGGGTGTTGCTTGGGAGGCAAGGCGCTGGTTTAAGGGTGTTGCATGGGAGGCAAGGCGCTGGTTTATGTGTGTTGCATGGGAGGCAAGGCGCTGGTTTAAGGGTGTTGCTTGGGAGGCAAGGCGCTGGTTTAAGGGTGTTGCATGGCATGGCAAGGCGCTGGTTTAAGGGTGTTGCTTGGGAGGCAAGGCGCTGGTTTAAGGGTGTTACATGGGAGGCAAGGCGCTGGTTGAAGGGTGTTGCTTGGGAGGCAAGGCGCTGGTCTAAGGTTGTTGCTTGGGAGGCAAGGCGCTGGTTTAAGGGTGTTGCTTGGGAGGCAAGGCGCTGGTTTAAGGGTGTTGCTTGGGAGGCAAGGCGCTGGTTTAAGGGTGTTGCTTGGGAGGCAAGGCGCTGGTTTAAGGGTGTTGCTTGGGAGGCAAGGCGCTGGTTTAAGGGTGTTACATGGGAGACAAGGCGCTGGTTTCAGGGTGTTACACGGGAGGCAAGGCGTAGGTTTAAGGGTGTTGCATGGGAGGCAAGGCGCTGGTTTAAGGGTGTTGCACGGGAGGCGAGGCGCTGGTTTAAGGGTGTTGCATGGAAGACAAGGCGCTGGTTTAAGGGTGTTGCTTGGGAGGCAAGGCGCTGGTTTAAGGGTGTTGCACGGGAGGCGAGCGCTGGTTTAAGGGTGTTGCATGGGAGGCAAGGCGCTGGTTTAAGGGTGTTGCTTGGGAGGCAAGGCGCTGGTTTAAGGGTGTTGCTTGGGAGGCAAGGCGCTGGTTTAAGGGTGTTGCTTGGGAGGCAAGGCGCTGGTTTAAGGGTGTTGCTTGGGAGGCAAGGCGCTGGTTTAAGGGTGTTGCTTGGGAGGCAAGGCGCTGGTTTAAGGGTGTTGCATGGGAGGCAAGGCGCTGGTTTAAGGGTGTTACATGGGAGGCAAAGCGCTGGTTTAAGGGTGTTGCATAGGAGGCAAGGCGCTGGTTTAAGGGTGTTGCATGGGAGGCAAGGCGCTGGTTAAAGGGTGTTGCATGGGAGGCAAGGCGCTGGTTAAAGGGTGTTGCATGTGAGGCAAGGCGTAGGTTTAAGGGTGTTGCATGGGAGGCAAGGCGCTGGTTTAAGGGTGTTGCATGGGAGGCAAGGCGCTGGTTTAAGGGTGTTGCATGGGCGGCAAGGCACTGGTTTAAGGGTGTTGTATGGCATGGCAAGGCGCTGGTTTAAGGGTGTTGCATGGCATGGCAAGGCGCTGGTTTAAGGGTGTTGCATGGGAGGCAAGGCGCTGGTTTCAGGGTGTTGCATGGGAGGCACAGGCACTGGTTTAAGGGTGTTGCATGGCATGGCAAGGCGCTGGTTTAAGGGTGTTGCATGGGAGGCAAAGCGCTGGTTTCAGGGTGTTGCATGGGAGGCACAGGCACTGGTTTAAGGGTGTTGCATGGCATGGCAAGGCGCTGGTTTAAGGGTGTTGCATGGCATGGCAAGGCGCTGGTTTAAGGGTGTTGCATGGGAGGCACATGCACTGTTTAGTGAAGGGGTGCTGCCACTGTTTCCTGTGGCTCTCAGCATGTTTGTGTCACTCTGATGAAACCCCAACCACCTCACATAACAGGTGTACAGGACAAAGGGTGCAGAGGACAAAGGACACCTTAGGGCTGTCTGAACAGGGCAAGAGGGCTCTCGCTGTTGTATGCAGGCCTAGGGATCAGCGGGGTTGCTGCCTTGACACTGGGATGGACTGTTATTGGCCATGCTGCATCTTTGGTTACACGAGATGGAGAAGGCGTTACCGACACGTTGTGTTGCATTGCAAAGCCTCGCATCGGCGTCTAAGTGTGCGACTTGTACTGGCTGGAAGCCCAGCAAAATTTGCCGCCCCAGGGCGCGATGGAGCAAACATAGATATCATTCGTAAGCGTATCCAATTGAGGAAAGAGTATAGCTGTGACCTCAGGTTAAAGTGACATTTTTGTACGGATGCGGACTACTGGTAGTGGGTAGTACTCCCTCTGTTTGTAATTGTCTGCTGCGTGACATTTTCAACATAATGATCTTCCAGCAAAGTTCGGTTGGGGAGGTTGGTAGCCAGGATGGCTGTGCCTTGCTTGGAAATTCGCATGGATGCGATGCATTGTTTATGTTGCTTGCACAAGGAATTCGAATCGGTAGAAAGAACGAAACATCGACCTCATGTTTAAACCTACACTTTCTGTACCACAAAATATTGCGCTGTGCCGGTGGCCATGCTAGTTGACACTCTTACTTGGTTTGGGGGTTCACTCTATCTTGCTGTAGCGACAGGTAGCCATGCTAGTTGGTTCGCGCTATCTTGTAGCTGCCGGTATCGTACTAGTGGCTTCGACTGAAGTACAGTCATGTCATGCTGGCAACCGACTAGGGCAGCTACGTATCACAACTTGGCATGCTGGCTGACAGCTCACTGTGCGTTAGAAGCAAGGCACGCTGGAGGGCTTGCAGATCCACACTGTGAACACGTTGGTCCACCGAGAGCGCATGGTCGGTGTCATGTACTCATGTCGCGTACGCCTGCCCTACTCTGCGCTGATCTGGTAATGGTGCTGCGCTGATCTGGTAATGGTGCTGCGCTGATCTGGTTAACGTGCTGCACCCACTATCTACTTCTGAGTCCTGAGGCTAAAACCGCGCCAAACGGTCGGCATGAATCTTCGCGCTGAGCATGTGGCCTTTCTTGCCCATGCCGTTCTCCCAATCAAGATCACCAAGCTGCCAGGTGTCATCGTACAAGAATGCCGAGAAGAAGGCTCAAAAAAGAGAGGGGTCAGCCAGCATGACAAGTTTTTACAAGCAACTGCCCGAGTCACGACCGTAGTAGTTAGGGCGAAGCCGTACTACTAAACCCCCAAAACATGATGCGGTACATACTACATTCCGAAATGCCGGTCGCCGTCTTCAGGTAACAGGAAATTAGTGAAGACGTTTAAACTGTGTTGCACATGCCAGGGCTGAGGAGAACCGAAGGTAAAGGAACGAGGAAGGAGTAGCACAGCCACTATGCATGCCGTGAAACCCCGCAGACGTCATTGGCGTCATTCAATGATTATTGTTCTCTGAACGCCCCGCATCGGCGTTCTCTTTTCTTTTCTTTATTTGCAATCATACCCCGCTTCATTCTCAATGCACACAGGCACATTGATTGTGGTAGCACTGATGGAGCAATATCGCTCAACTTTTCAGCAGATAGCGATTGCAAATGTCGTCATGGGACAGCGGCTGTCGTCCAACTTGATGAAGCTGCTTATCAACAAGAAGATGTCGCCTCTGCTGCTGCTGCTGCTCTCGGTCATCATCAGCGACAGCATCTACAGCATCCCAGCATTTCCCCCCTTTGCCCTCGCCCAATTCCCTCCTCGCTCACCGGCCCCGCCCTCACCTCCGATGAACCTGGATTTGAACGCCACGCGCGACACAGTTCTGATTCGCCAAGATTCATCACCAGGTCAGTTAGGAAGAGATGGGAACTGGGAGATAGGAACAACTCAGGTGCTGGTCAAGGGAGGTGCTGGTCAAGGGGGCTTGGTGCTATACAGAGGCATCGCCTGAAGTGTGAGAAAGTGTCCCCGATGGGCTCAATGGCAATACACTGAATGGAGTTGTCTGAAGAGGTTCTAGGGGCCATGGGGGGCAGGACTCTTATATCTAGGCAGGGACTCACTGGTAGAGGAGCGTAGAGGGATGTCCGGGACGGTGTTGAGGGTAGACGAGTAGTCCGAGAGTTGACTGAGGGGGGGACTAGGTGCTCACGAGGGGAGACTGCTGGATCAATATGGAGAGGACCTCACCGTCAGTGGTACCCTTACCAGTGTTATTTTGTATTGGGTACCGAACGACCTTTGATGGGCCGCCCCGCGGCCACCCCTGGGCCGATTATTCACACCAAACCTGGACCGACCTAACCGGCCTCTGGCCGGTGGCCCAAGCAGAAAGGCTGGCCAAGCCAGGGGCCTCCGGCCGGAGGCCGAAGGAGTGCAGTTGAATTGTAGCTGAAGGCCACTACAATCAACACTATCAACAATGGCGTAGGGGCTTACTTGGTGGCCAACTACACCAACGCATTCAAGCTGGTCATGAACATCAGCTATACCAACATCACCAACAATACCAGCACCACCAAAGAGTTCCTCTACGACGTCGATCAAGCCTTGGCTCAGGTACGCTCCACAGTGTGCTTCTTTGCTTGCCGGTGGCCACAGTATAGCTGAACTGTTCCAGAAAGTGCTGCAACAAAATGCCTCCATCAGCCAAAGGTGCCCCTGCCCCTAAGGGTCACTGGCTCACTGCTAGCTTCGAAGCAGCCTGATAGGACACTGTCAAGTCACTCGATACACTGCAATGCATGCATGCAGGTTTTCCTTGTTCCTATCCCTGATGTCACCGCCGCTCCATCTGTGAGGACTATTGAAGTCTTCGCAATGTACCCAGGTAACCCTGAACTCAGTGTTTTACTCGGGATCATACCACCCCAACAGCCCCACCTCACCCCAGCAATGTACCCAGGTAACCCTGAACTCAGTGTTTTACTCGGGATCATACCACCCCACCAGCCCCACCTCACCCCAGCAATGTACCCAGGTAACCCTGAACTCAGTGTTTTACGCGGGATCATACGCAGACACTGACATCTAGGACATTATAAGGCAGAAAACATCAAGCTTGACCCTAGACAAAGCCCTCCGAGAGATTCACCAAGACAATATGCATATAACAGCACTAGCAAGGGTCTCTCTGCCCACGCACACCCCGTTCCCAGCCCCACCTCACCCCACCTCACCAGCCCCACCCCACCAGCCCCACCTCACCCCACCTCACCAGCCCCACCCCACCAGCCCCACCTCACCCCACCTCACCAGCCCCACCCCACCAGCCCCACCTCACCCCACCAGCCCCACCTCACCCCAGCAATGTACCCAGGTAACCATGAACTCAGTATGTCTCCATGTCCTCTGCTTAGTACCGCCTCTGCTTAGTACCCCCTCTGCTTAGTACCCCCTCTGCCTAGTACCCCCTCTGCCTGGTACCGGCACTGCCTAGTACCCCCTCTGCTTAGTACCTCCTCTGCTTAGCACCCCCTCTGCCTGGTACCGCCACTGCTTAGCACCGCCTCTGCTTAGTACCCCCTCTGCTTAGCACCGCCTCTGCTTAGCACCCCCTCTGCTTAGTACCCCCTCTGCTTAGTACCCCCTCTGCTTAGCACCCCCTCTGCCTAGTACCCCCTCTGCCTAGTACCGCCACTGCCTAGTACCCCCTCTGCTTAGCACCCCCTCTGCCTGGTACCCCCTCTGCTTAGTACCCCCTCTGCCTAGTACCCCCTCTGCTTAGCACCGCCTCTGCTTAGCACCCCCTCTGCTTAGTACCCCCTCTGCTTAGTACCCCCTCTGCTTAGCACCCCCTCTGCCTAGTACCCCCTCTGCTTAGTACCACCTCTGCCTAGTACCCCCTCTGCTTAGTACCCCCTCTGCCTAGTACCCCCTCTGCCTAGTACCCCCTCTGCCTAGTACCCCCTCTGCCTAGTACCCCCTCTGCTTAGTACCCCCTCTGCTCAGTACCCCCTCTGCTTAGTACCCCCTCTGCTCAGTACCCCCTCTGCTTAGTACCACCTCTGCCTAGTACCACCTCTGCCTATTACCCCCTCTGCTTAGTACCGCCTCTGCTTAGTACCCCCTCTGCCTGGTACCCCCTCTGCTTAGTACCCCCTCTGCTTAGCACTTCCTCTGCCTAGTACCACCTCTACTTAGTACCCCCTCTGCTAAGTACCCCCTCTACTTAGTACCCCCTCTGCTTAGCACCCCCTCTGCCTAGTACCCCCTCTGCCTAGTACCCCCTCTGCTTAGTACCCCCTCTGCCTAGTACCCCCTCTGCCTAGTACCCCCTCTGCTTAGTACCCCCTCTGCCTAGTACCCCCTCTGCCTAGTACCCCCTCTGCCTAGTACCCCCTCTGCTTAGTACCCCCTCTGCTCAGTACCCCCTCTGCTTAGTACCACCTCTGCCTAGTACCCCCTCTGCTTAGTACCCCCTCTGCTTAGCACTTCCTCTGCCTAGTACCACCTCTACTTAGTACCACCTCTGCTAAGTACCCCCTCTACTTAGTACCCCCTCCGCTTAGCACCCCCTCTGCCTAGTACCCCCTCTGCCTAGTACCCCCTCTGCTTAGTACCCCCTCTGCTTAGTACCCCCTCTACTTAGTACCCCCTCTGCTTAGCACCCCCTCTGCCTAGTACCCCCTCTGCCTAGTACCCCTCTGCTTAGTACCCCCTCTACTTAGTACCCCCTCTACTTAGTACCCCCTCTGCTTAGTACCCTTTCTGCTTAGCACCCCCCTGCTTAGTACCGCCTCTGCTTTTAGTGAGTTTTGGCCCACCTTTGA
The DNA here is from genome assembly GCA_037349105.1 of Limnomonas spitsbergensis. Lineage (NCBI taxonomy): Eukaryota > Viridiplantae > Chlorophyta > Chlorophyceae > Chlamydomonadales > Limnomonas > Limnomonas spitsbergensis. Next base: position 661,648 of record JAYJMM010000076.1, on the reverse strand, counting down.
TGGGCCACCTTGCGGCCACCTCTGGGCTGATTCCCACCCAACCCAGACCACCGGCCGGTGTCCCAAGTCTCAGAGCAGGGCTGGCCAAGCCAGGGGCTTGTGGCCCAAGTGAGGCTGCAGTGTAGCTGAAAATGATACAGTACACACTAAAGTGTACTCTGCTACCCTCCCCTCTCCTCTATTCCCTCCTCTCTTTCCCTCCCTAAACGCATGTTTGGTATATATATATATTACATTGTGGTTTCCCCTGGCTGGCTCTATATTCTCTCATCACCATCTCTTGGATAAGCGCACACCTATTTTCGCCTCCCTCCCTACTGGAAACTCCCTCCCAACTGGAAACTCCCTACTCTCAAACCCCAAGACGCTCGATACCCACTACCTCGTATACCCACCCCTCTTTCCCTTTTCTCTCACTCCCCCGGCACTCTCATCAGGTGAATGGCCATCCTCCAGCCTCGTGTCAGGAAACGGAGGATCGGACTACGTCGTGATAGAGTTCCACGCGTGTGTCTCTCACCTTTTCTCCTCAGGCCAAATGGTGACTACCGAGACTCCGTTGCTTAAGGCTGTGAATGGGCGGTCTGCCCCATCCATTGTTATTCTTAGTGGATGAAACCGGACCACATTTGATGGGCCACTCCGCGGCCAACCCTTGGCTGATTCCAGCCAAACCAGGACTGGCTAGACCGGCATGTGGCCCGAGCAGCAGGGGTGGCCGCACCAGGGGCTTGTGGCCATAGTAACGGCGCGGATGTGGCTACGGCCCCCAGCTGCGTTGTTCCCTTAACCTCCACGCCCAAATAGGGCGTAGCTTTCTTTCTTTCTTTGGCCGGAGGTCACAACGCAGCTGGAAGTGACACGGTACTCACACTCAGAGGTTACCCAGTACGACCAGTTGGGTCCAAACACCGTTCATTTTACCGTGTTGCACCGCTTTACAATACGGTAATTTGTTAAAACACCGTGGCGGCCATTTCCTTACCTGTCCGGCCATTTTGACCGTATCGTATTTCCATACCGGGTTACCCTGCCCACACTGCCGCACATGCCTCCATCACTGTGGGCAGGCCCTGACTCAGATGGTTATCTTTTGCTTAGTTCGCTGCCCACAATCTATCCGCGAATGTGGAACTCTGCCGCTATGGCTGGTTTCATCTCCCACCATGGCCCTTGCATGTTGTGACTCCCACACCCTCACTAGGCCTCCTCCGGCCCTCCAACCACGCATTCAAGCTCAATAGTTCTCTGTTCTTGAAGGTTTGCTCTGCTTTGCCCACATTCAACACGGATGCCCACCACCCCAGGGTCACACCTTCAGCAGAAACCTATCAACTGAAACATGTGACACTGTGCAGGGAAAACACAAAACATCTACAGCTACCCCATTCAGCTACTGAGCTCCTTGTTTTAAGCCGTCGTTGCTTATTTATTTACTCCATTTCTATCTCATGGACCTTAGGGTCCTACCTCCAACCCACCCCGTTTTCACTTGGGTGACCCGGCTCATGGCTCATTGATTGTTATGATTCAGGTTCTTCAACCCTATTTTTTAATACTGACTGTAATGATTCAGGTTCTTCAACCCTCTTTTCCAATACTAGAGCCTTTTGTACTGTCACTGCTGCGAGTGCATCCCACACCTGATCCCTTGAGCGCACACGTATGCCCTAAAACCTTTACCTTGCTTGGTGCAGATCGGCAACCCGCTCCTGTTCTGGGAATCGAACACATGTACCAGCTTGAAGGCTTGCCTGCCCATCACATTCTGGACCTACTCTACGTGGTTTCTAAACAAGTGGTTACCTGTGGAGGCCTATATGCCCAGGATCCCCAATCGTGAATCATCTTTGTATGGCCAACGCATCACTCAACGACCTCCGTCCCCTCCTCCACCCTTTCCCCCGTCGCCTCTCCCCCCTCCTCAACCACCCCCTCCGTCCCCATTCCCACCTGGATATGTGAGCCCCCCCTCTCCTCCACCTAGCCCCCCTCCCCCTCCCCCTAGCCCCACTCCTCCGCCATTGCCGACCGGTGAACCTTTTCCCCCAACGCCTCCGCCTCCAATCCCCCCTCTGCCTCCGCCCCCTCCGCCCCCTCTACCCCCGTCACCGCCTCCCCCACCTCCCCCGATCCCTCCTTCCCCTCCCCCCCTACCTCCTTTCCCATCCCCCCCGCCTCCCCCGCCTTCACCACCCTCTCCTACCCTGCCTCCATCACCTCCCCCTTCCCCGCCCCATCCTCCACAATATATTTTCTCTCCACCTCTTCCTTCCTCACCTTCTCCACCCTCGCCCGCACCATCACCACCCTCTCCGTCACCTCCCCCACCCTCGCCGTCACCTCCCCCACCCTCTCCTTCACCTCCCCCACCCTCTCCGTCACCTCCCCCACCCTCTCCGTCACCTCCCCCACCCTCTCCTTCACCTCCCCCACCCTCTCCGTCACCATCACCACCCTCTCCGTCACCTTCGCCTTCTCCCACAGTGTCTTCTTGCATCGAAACCAACACTTATGTGTGGAGTGCTCGGGGAGCTTCGTGCTCTGCTGCATGTCTCAGCATTTCAAAGACATGCAATTCGATATGCCTGAAAGTCCTTAATACCGAGGCTGCAGCGAAGGACGCCGTTACCGCCATTGGAAGTAACAGCCCACACGGTCCGTGCCCAGCGACTTGGAGGAATGACGGTGATAGTAACGTGGATCCTGGTCGTGATGCAAGTGATTGCTATTACGCCAGTAGGGGAGAACCTGCATGCGGTACAGCCTTTTTCACATTTTACAGAATCTGTGCGTGCTTATAATTCAGGGCCCGTTCACACTTGATGTTGAATCGCGTCATGGGGTAACTCGAATCGGGGTCGAGGTAGCTCGAGTCGCAGGAGCCAGGGGTGTTCCAAAGGGGTTAATACATGTCAATTAAGACATAAATGAACTGGGAAGCATGTGATGTGTCGGGTCGAGTCGAGTTACCTCGACCCCGACTTGAGTCACCCCTCAACCCATCCAACTCAGTAGGAATTTGAATTTGGGTAGGGGGGAGTGAATCGGGTGAATCGCACCAATGAAACAGAATCTGTGCGTTCTTATAATTCAGCTAGATGTCGAAGTAGATGCATGGCAGGGGGGTATGCATCTATAGTCTGTCACCAGAGTGGCTCTGTGAACCACTCGACCGTCACTGTGCCCTTTGATGACACATTTTGTCCATTGTGGCATTCAGTGGGTACCGGACCAGCTTTGACAGACCGCCTTGAACTGATTCAAAACAAACTTGGCCACAACTTAAGTTGGACTTTGCCGCCTGCCTCGCACAAGGTAGCCTGCCTGTTGATCTGAACATGCTGTGAGTCACTCACTGAGACGCTACATGCTATGTGTCGAGTGTGAATATGTGCTGAGGTACATACTCTGCCTCTCCCTATCCTAGCCTGAAGATCTGGGTGATACTCTAATGATAAGTGTCATGTTACCTTACGGTATTGCTACTCCTGCCAATAAATCCAGCAGCAGCCGAACCACTGTGTCATGACCCGGATGACATGCGGCTGCCACAAGCACGTCAAGCAACGCCCCGGCAGTTGGTGTGGGGCGCACGATCCCTTACTTACACTCATGTTACCGTGGGAGGGGATTGACACCGGCCAACTGAAAGTGGATTTCGGTGGAACTGAAACACGCTGGTAAAATGAGAGTGCTTGATTCGACCTTTATTTCAGACGCACCTGGTTTCTGACGGCGGGAACAGTCGTGGCCACTTACAGCCTACACAAGGTCACTAAGCTGCAGCAGCAGCGGAAGCCTACCAGCATGTGTGTAGCAGCGAGAGTTATCTGGCAGTTCTTAAGCCCTAAGCAAATACACGGTCAGCAGCCGCGACAAGAGTAGAGGAGGCAGTCACAAAAGTAATACTGCAGTATGGCCCTCAGTGTTTGGTGGATTGAGCGTTGTGGGACTCGTTTTTCAGCTTGTCTGGCACGTGTTGTGCCGCGCTGATATCAATAATGCACAACGCCCGCATGTTTACCAGCACTTCCTGGTTATCCTATCGCCGGCCTGTTTGCAGTGCGTGCCCTGATGGAACTTGAATCCGTAGCACCCGATCACCTCATGTGCATGAACAGCGCCCCACCCGATGGGTAACGCCGTCCGCATGCCTCGCCAACCTGCAGGTTGGTGTAGGGTTACCCAGTACGGCCATATTGGCAAATCCCGTACCGTATCCCGTATCGTACCGAACTGTTTGACCGAACCGTACCATTTGGAACTACCGTATTGTCCATTTTCTTACTAGCCCATCCCATTATGTCCGTACCGTGCCGAACCTGTACCGCACCGGGTTAGTTACCCTGGGTGTAGTAGGGACCCACCCACCTGCAGTGCACACACAGTATATAGGGTGTGATGCATGCGGGCGGGGTGCTGTGCTTGGGCGTTGTGCATTATTGATGTCAGCGCGGCGCAACACCATGGTAGCACAATCCGGCTGAACCTGTGCCGTATCGTGCCGTATCGTGGCACTTTAGTAGTACAATCCGGCTGAACCTGTGCCGTATTGCGACGTATCATGCCGTATTGTGCTACCATGCGCAACACATGCCAAACAAGCTGAAAAACGAGTCCCATAGCGCTGAATCCACCTGGCACTGAGGGCCATACTGCAGTATACTTCTGTAGCTGCCTCTGTCACGACGTATGACTGCACCGTGCGTTTGACCGCGCCCGCCTGTATTAACGCGCCCTTCCGATGCACGTACTGCCCCACTCGTATGAACTGTGCCCTACAAGTAGGTGTCTTGCAAGTAGGTGCTGCGTTCTTTCCAGAGACACTGGCTCATGAGGGTAGCCCATTATGAGGTGCATAAAACAACCCTAAACATAACCGGTACCGGCATGCACCGCAACCACCCATATTTCCTGTGCCCTCCCAGTGAGGGATGCGGTTACACGGCATGCACTTCATGGTACATCAGGCTGTGTGCAATCACTTTCACTAGCGGTGCAGCTGCTGGTAACGCTGCATCAGGCTGTGTGCAATCACTGTCACTAGCGATGCAGCTGCTAGTACCGTTGCTCCCGGCTGTGTGCAATCACTTTCACTAGCGGTGCAGCTGCTGGTACCTATGCTTCAGGCTGCGTGCAATCACTGTCACTAGCGGTGCATCTGCTTGTATCGTTGCTCCAGGCTGTGTGCAATCACTTTCACTAGGGGTGCAGCTGCTGGTACCGATGCTTCAGGCTGCGTGCTATCGCTGTCACTCCCGGCGTAGGATCTAGTACCGTGGCTTTGAAGGAAGCACGGCAGGGGGTGACCTGGTAGACACGTGATAAAAAAGGGCCGGTAAACCCCCCTAGGGTACGGCACAGCCTGGGGGGCAACAAATTCTACACGGCGTCGGTGTCAGGCTAGCCAATGACATTCCATCCATGGGCCCGGACAAAAAACTCGGCCGTGTGGGCGTCAAGCCGGCTAGTTGCGCACCCTTAAGTAGGCTGGTCTGCATAGCTGAATATGGCAATGACGTTACACCACTGAGCCCTGCTCAAAAAGGCTACTCGGCCGCGTGCTAGATCCGCGTGCGGATCTCAACCCTGCGGATCTCAACGCGGCCCACGGGAAATGCCATGTTGGCATCCATTTTGGCATCCATCCCAAGGCCTCGCCCCGCCTTTATTCGAATTCACTCCAGTGGGCCCCCATTCGTGGATGAGGAGCCCATCCCCACACCACTCTTCAACCGCTTGTCCACACTATCGCCCGTTCACGCTGTCGTCAAACTGCATGCGCGGGACCACGCACATGGCCATCAGCTCCTGGAACAGAAGCTTGCATGCGTACGGCATGTAGACCTGTGGTAGGGGGATAGCGGGATAAGAATAATACGAGTTATTATTCTTCTCACCATCATAATATTGGGAAGTTGAAGTCAATATATTTTATGGTGTGTGCATCCCGTGTATTTTGCCTCCGGAGGCCGTCTCATCTTTATCGGCAACTTCCCAACTTATTTTGCCTTCGGCAAAAGCACCCGGAAAGGTGACACCCCTGAGCTAGGGGGTTCCTGCTCTGTAACCAATGTCCAACCACCACATTCTGCACAATCAAGCACCAACCAACCAACCAACCAACCAACCAACATTCTGTCCAACCAGCACATTCTATCTACTTCGAGGTACTTTGAGGTACAGGCATATGTACCTGTAGGTCAATGACGTTACACCTCTGGGCCATGCACAAGCAGAGGCTCGGCCGCAGCCGCGTGGGCGCCCAAGGCACCTACACTTGTACACCTGTCCACTTGTACACCTGTACACTTGCACACCTGTACACCTGTACACTTGTATACCTGTACACTTGTACACCTGTACACTTGAACACATGTAGGTACGTACAACTGTACACCTAAGCACCTGAAAACCTCAGCATGCGCCCCCATTCCCCCCCTCCCCCCCCGCCAGCTTGCACCTGCACCACGCTCGAGTCGCTCTTGTGGATCTGGCTGCTGAACTGCTGCTTCTTGAGGTTCGCCACGGCAATGAGCCCGCTCTTCTCGCAGACGTGCACTCGGTAGGCGTCCGACTGGTCAAATAGGCGCTCCTGCGCGCGGGGGGATCATCGACAGGGGGAAACACATCGAGAGGGGGCATCACAGGAGAGGGGGCAACACATGGAGAGGGGGCAATACATGGAGAGGGGGCAACACATGAGAGGGGGCATCACATCGAGAGGGGGCATCACAGGAGAGGGGGCATCACAGGAGAGGGGGCATCACCTCGAGAGGGGGCATCACAGGAGAGGGGGCAACACAGGAGAGGGGGCAATACATGGAGATGTGCGTCATGCAGCAACATATATTTCGTACCTGAGTCAGACACAATTCAGGGTGCTTCAGCTACAATTCAGAGTGCCTCAGCCACAATTCTGGATGTTTCAGCCACAATTCAGCTACATTGAGGGGGAAAACGTCAGAGGGGCTGCAATGCTTGATTGAGAGTGCCGGCAGATGAGCATATGCCAAGACATGCCAAGATATGCCAAGATATGCCAAGGTATGCCAATATATGCCAAGATATGCCAAGATGTGCCAAGATATGCCAAGGTATGCCAAGATATGCCAAGATGTGCCAAGATATGCCAAGGTATGCCAAGATATGCCAAGGTATGCCAATATATGCCAAGATATGCCAAGATGTGCCAAGATATGCCAAGGTATGCCAAGATATGCCAAGATATGCCAAGATATGCCAAGATATGCCAAGGTATGCCAAGATATGCCAAGATATGCCAAGATATGCCAAGATTTGCCGAGAATTCTATCCGGCTACAGGTGAAATCCGACTCCAACGACTCGAATGCATAATAAAAACAACTTCAACGACGCCAACGCCTCCAGTAAATGATAAATAAACTCTGCTACAGTCGGCTCTCTTCTCCAGCCGCAGCTGCGCGTCAGGGGATGCGCGATTTCATCAATACTTATTTCGAAGATGTCATTCAGACACGTTTCAGGGTGCTTTGGCTGCAATTCAAGATGTTTCAGCTACAATTCAGCTACATCGCAGCCTACGGCCAACAGCACCAAGCTCTTCCGGCCCAAGGCGGGGACACAGCTGCCACCAGGCGCAGCTGCCACCAGCTGCCACCAGCTGTCACCAGCTGCCACCAGGCGCAGCGGACGTGCCCTCAACAGTCGACAACGAGCCGCATCTTAAGGAACGCCGCCGAGCTGTGGCTGATGATGCCAAGGTGCCCCAGCTACAACTTAGGGTGCCCCAGCTACACCTCAAGGTGCCCCAGCTACAACTCAAGGTGCCCCAGCTACACCTCAAGGTGCCCCAGCTATAATTCAAGATGTCTCAGCTAAAATTCAGCTACATCGCAGCCTATGGCAGTGGATTGCCCTTGAGTCAACAAAGGGCCCGTTCAGGAATGCTGCCGAGCTGTGGCTGATGGTGCCAAGATGTTTCAGCTACAACTCAAGGTGTTTCAGCTACAATTCAAGATGTTTTGTTAGCTACAAATCAGCAACATCGCAGCCAATGGCAGTCAAAGGCCCTCAACAGTCAACCAAGGGCCGCACCTTGAGGAACGCTGCCGAGCCGTGGCTGATGATGCAGTCCCGCTCCATCTCGCCGAAGCGGAGCCCGCCGTCCCGCGCTCGCCCCTCGACCGGCTGCCGCGTGAGGATCTGCAGCGGGCCTCGGCCGCGCGAGTGGATCTTGAAGTCCACCATGTGCTTGAGCCGCTGGTAGTAAGTGGGGTTGAGGAACACCTGGGCCAGCAGCTGCCGGCCTGCAGGGGGTGGCAGGGAGGGGGGCAGGGAGGGTGAAGGGTTCATGAAAACCTGGGCCAGCAGCTGCCGGCCTGCACGGGGTGGCAGGGAGGGTGGCAGTGAGGGTGGCAGTGAGGGTTTAGGGTTAAAAACCTGGGCCAGCAGCTGCCGGCCTGCACGGGGTGGCAGTGAGGGGGGCAGTGAGGGTTTAGGGTTAATGAAAACCTGGGCCAGCAGCTGCCGGCCTGCACAGGGTGGCAGTGAGGGTGGCAGTGAGGGTTTAGGGTTAATGAAAACCTGGGCCAGCAGCTGCCGGCCTGCACGGGTGGCAGTGAGGGTGGCAGTGAGGGTTTAGGGTTAATGAAAACCTGGGCCAGCAGCTGCCGGCCTGCACGGGGTGGCAGGAGGGTGGCAGGAAGGGTGGTCGGGAGGGTGGCGGGTAGGGTGGCAGTGTTTTTAAATACAGACTCTCACGCTACCCTCGGGGTGTGGCTTTCTTTCTTTCTTTCCTTCTGTAAATAAATACAAACTGAAAGTCATGCGAGATTGAAGGGGGCCATGACAGAGTTGAGCACCTGTTTGTGACTTCACCACTCAGGCAGCAGATCAGCAAAACAAAACATTACGGCTGCCCCTAGAATGGGAAGTGCCCGCTGTACATGCCCTCTCGCCCATGTGCCTGCTGTACATGCCCTCTCGCCCATGTGCCCGCTGTACATGCCCTCTCGCCCATGTGCCTGCTGTACATGCCCTCTTGCCCATGTGCCCGCTGCACACACCCACTCACCCATGTGCCTGCTGTACATGCCTTCTCACCCTTTTGCCTGCTGTACATGCCCTCTCGCCCATGTGCCTGCTGTACATGCCCTCTCACCCATGTGCCTGCTGTACATACCCTCTCGCCCATGTGCCTGCTGTATACACCCTCTCACCCTTTTGCCTGCTATACATACCTTATCACCCTTTTGCCTGTTGTGCATGCCTTCTCACCCTTCTGCCTGCTGTACATGCCCTCTCGCCCATGTGCCTGCTGTACATGCCCTCTCACCCATGTGCCTGATGTACATACCCTCTCACCCATGTGCCTGCTGTACACACCCTCTCACCCTTTTGCCTGCTGTACATGCCTTCTCACCCATTTTCCTGCTGTACACGCCCTCTCGCCCATGTGCCTGCTGTACATGCCATGTCGCCCATGTGCCTGCTGTACATGCCCTCTCGCCCATGTGCCTGCTGTACATGCCTTCTCACACTTTGCCTGCTGTACATGCCTTCTCACCCATTTGCCTGCTGTACACGCCCTCTCGCACTTGTGCCTGCTGTACACGCCCTCTCGCCCATGTGCCGGCTGTACATGCCTTCTCGCCCATGTGCCTGCTGTACATGCCCTCTCACCCATGTGCCTGCTGTACATGCCATCTCACCCATGTGTCTGCTGTACATGCCCTCTCGCCCATGTGCCTGCTGTACACACCCTCTCACCCATTTGCCTGCTGTACATGCCTTCTCACCCATTTGCCTGCTGTATATGCCCTCTCGCCCATGTGCCTGCTGTACACACCCTCTCACCCATGTGCCTGCTGTACATGCCTTCTCGCCCATGTGCCTGCTGTACATGCCCTCTCACCCATGTGCCTGCTGTACATGCCCTCTCGCCCATGTGCCTGCAGTACACACCCTCTCATTTCTCACCCATTTGCCTGCTGTTCATGCCCTCTTACCCGTATGCCCGCTGTACATAACCTCCCAGCCTCTCGACTGGTAGCCGAGCTGGTGCAACGTCTGCGAGATGTCCTCCACCGTCACGTTGGTGAAGGGCGTTGCGTCACCCTCATGGCCCATCAAGGACGCGACCTGGACAGGTCAGATCAAGAAAGGAGAGCTTGGGATCGAAAAGGAGGGTTCGGGATCCAAAAGGAGGTTTCGGGATCCCTACTAAAAGGAGGGCAGATCAAGAAAGGAGAGCTTGGGATCGAAAAGGAGGGTTCGGGATCCAAAAGGAGGGTTCGGGATCCCTACTAGAAGGAGGGCAGATCAAGAAAGGAGAGCTTGGGATCGAAAAGGAGGGTTCGGGATCCAAAAGGAGGGTTCGGGATCCCTACTAGAAGGAGGGCAGATCAAGAAAGGAGAGCTTGGGATCGAAAAGGAGGGTTCGGGATCTACCCCCCTAAAGGGGGTGCCCATAAGATTAAGCAGGAAAAGGCTTTACCCCCTGATTAAGATTAAAGGAGGTTTCGGGATCCTTACTAAAAGGAGGGCAGATCAAGAAAGGAGGGCTTGGGATCGAAAATCCAAAACCCTAAACTAGGCAGATACAGGACGCGACCTACACAGGGCGGATCATAAAAGGCTTAGGGGGTCCCTTCCAAATGAAATAAGGATGTAGGTGATCCCTTATAAAGGAAAGGAGGGATTCTTGGGGATCTCTTCCAAAAGAATCTGAAGGGTGGAGTTCAACGAGAAGCATGATCTCGAATAGAAATATCCCTGCATAGAAATATCCCTGCGTAGAAATATCTCTGCATAGAAATATCCCTGAAATATCTCTGCATGATTTTTCTCATAATATCTAGAAATATCATGCATCCCTGTCATTACACACCTGCCCTGCATAGGTTCGTTTTCAAATAATGCCCTACAGGCGTGGATCGAGGCAGCACCTGTATGTTCCTCCTCCTACCTCCCCCCCCAGTGCACCCTCTCCCACCTTCCCGTGTCCAAGATCCCACCTCCCTCTCCCTCCTCATAACTCTCACGTCCCTCCCTCCGCCTCCTAATACCTCAGGCCCCTCATTACCCTCCTGAAGTGCACATACCTGCCTCCCTCCCCACCTTTGCTGCTTCTGCTCCCCCTACCCCTAAACACCCCCCCTCCCATCCTACTCCTCATCCCTTTCCCTCCCTCCACCTCCAGCTCCCCTTCTGGCCCCAGATCCCCCCCCCTCCCCTCTCCTCGCCCCCGCTCCCCAATCCCCCCCCCCTCTCTCCTTCCGCGCACCTTGCCCCCCCCCCCAACAGCCCCCCCCCCCTCTCTTCCGCGCACCTTGCCCCCCCCCCCCCAACAGCCCCTCACCCATTCCCCTCCACGCACCTTGCCCCTCCCCCATTCCCCAACAGCCCCTCACCCTCTCCCCCTCCACGCACCTTGCCCCTCCCCCATTCCCCAACAGCCCCTCACCCTCTCCCCCTCCACGCACCTTGCCCCTTCCCCCCTCCCTAACAACCCCCTCCACCCCCCCCTCTCCCTCCACGCACCTTGCTCCTCCCCCCTCCCCAGCACCCCCCCCCCCTCCCCTCCCCAACAGCCCCTCCCCCCTCACCCCCTCCACGCCCCTTGCTCCCCCCCCCTCCCCAGCACCCCCCCCCCCTCCCCTCCCTAACAACCCCCTCCTCCCCCCCCTCTCCCCCTCCACGCCCCTTGCTCCTCCCCCCTCCCCAGCACCACCCCTCCCTCCCCTCCCTAACAACCCCCTCCTCCCCCCCCTCTCCCCTCCCTAACAACCCCCTCCTCCCCCCCCTCTCCCCTCCCTAACAACCCCCTCCCCCCCCCCCTCCCCTCCCTAACAACCCCCTCCACGCACCTTGCTCCTCCCCCCTCCCCTCCCCAACCCCCCCCCTCTCCCTCCACGCACCTTGCTCATCAACGCCTCCACCAAATGTCCGATGGTCATGCGCGAGGGGATGGCATGCGGGTTCACAATCAGATCCGGCACAGTGCCCTCGGCGGTGAAAGGCATATCCTCCTGCACCACATGGAGGAGCAGGGTTAAGGGCTAAAGGGTTAAAGGGTTTTAGGGTAAAATGTTTGGGGTGGAGGGGGGTTCGTTTTTCGGCCACGAGTCCAACGCTGGCAGGCCGCCCAGCGGCTGCCCAGGGCCCAGCGTAGTCTATACCTGGACCGGCCTGTAACTGGTGGCCAAAGCAGCATGGCTGGCTGCCCACACAAGGGGCCCTTTGGCCGGCGGCCGGAGTGCAGCTGACATGTAGCTGCCATGTAGCTGAGTCAATAAAAAAGAAACACTGCAGAGGCGGTACGGTCAGCACCATACTCCAAAATTCGAATACACTCACAAATTCACTTCACGTGCATGTGATCCAAGGCTTTCACACAAAAATAGGCAAGGCTGAGGAATATACACTCGGCGTTGGAAGGGATGTCCTCCAGCAGGACATTGAGGAGGTACTCTTTGGGCACGGTGAGCGCAGTACAACGTACATCAATACTTGAACTGATAAATAGCCCCTTATATAGACTACATACGTAGTACAAGGTCAGAAACACACAAAATATATAAGGCTAAGGAATGTGCCCTCGGCGGTGAAAGGCATGTCCTCTGGCAGGACATTGAGGAGGTCCCGTAAGCATGCACAAAGCGGTTCAACGTACATCAATACATTGAGGAGGTCCCGTAAGCATGCACAAAGCGGTTCAACGTACATCAATACATTGAGGAGGTACCGTAAGCATGCACAAAGCGGTTCAACGTACATCAATACATTGAGGAGGTCCCGTAAGCATGCACAAAGCGGTTCAACGTACATCAATACATTGAGGAGGTACCGTAAGCATGGTCAGCGCGGTACAGCGTACATCAATACATTGAGGAGGTACGGTGTAAGGCCACTAGGCCAAGAGGCATCGCAATCAGTGATGTGCCGATTACGGCATTTACGGTGGCTGCTTTGCGTTCTGCGGCTGAGTTTCAGTCACCGTAATTTCAAGGCGAATTCAGCTACATTGACCAGTAACGGACCGTGATTACTGACACTATTTCTGAAATACATCGCAATTGCACAGCACTGATCTCAATGCTGTGGGGAGCGACGATTCAACCGTCCGACGTTTCAGTTCGGCCCCCACCTGCGTGTACGTTATCCTGCCTAGATTTAGGTTTAAGGGTTTAGGGTTTGAGGTTCTGCCCCCACCTGCGTGTACGTGATCCCTACTGGGTTAAGGGTTTAAGGTGTTAGGTTCTGCACACCTGCGTGTACGTGATCCCGACCAGGCTTAGGGTTTAGGTTTAAGGTTTTTGCCCCCACCTGCGTGTACGTGATCCCGACCGTGCCCTTCTGCCCGTGGCGCGACGCGAACTTGTCGCCGACCTGCGGGATGCAGATGGTGCGCACGCGGACCTTGACGAATTTCTGGCCCTGGTCGTTCGTGGACAGCATCACTTGGTCTGCCACCCCGCTCTCTGCATTCCGCAGCGCCAACGAGGAGTCCTTCTTGGTGTAGCGTTGGACCGTGCCGTCCGACATCTCGTCGAGCTTCACGGTCTTTCCGACGATGATGTCCTCACCCGACACGCGCGTACCTGTGCCAGTCATGAGGAGAAGTACATAAGGAGAAGTACACAAGCACATGAGGAGATTTACATAATTACATGAGGAGAAGTACATGAGGAGAAGTACATGAGTACATGAGGAGAAGGACGGAAGGAAATGAGAATAAATACAGAAGTGAACATTTTGAGGACGATGATGTCTACGCCCGACGCGCATGTACCTACTTGTACTTCAGTGTCGCTTCAACCACACTTCAGCTACGTGTTAGCTACACTTCAGCTATGCGTTGATTACAAGCTTCAGCTACGTTTCAGCTATGTTTTAGCTACGTTTCAGCTACACTCCACATACACATACCTGGCGCGATGAGACCATCCTCGTCAAGCTTATCGTAGGTGCCATGTTTCATTCCGGACACGCTCTCGGGGTTGGGCCGCTCAATCTCCTCGCGGCACATGCTGCCCTGCTTCTTCTCCTCCTCCTGCAGGATGCATGTGAGGGGTCATGAAGACATGGCTTGTGAGCAGGAATGCATGGGGGAGTGGGCAGGCACACACGTGAGGGTGCGAGCAGGAATGCATGATGGCATACATGGGGGCATGCATGCATGGGTGGCATACATGGGGACATGCATGCATGGGTGGCATACATGGGGGCATGCATGCATGGGTGGCATACATGGGGACATGCATGCATGGGTGGCATACATGGGGGCATGCATGCATGGGTGGCATACATGGGGACATGCATGCATGGGTGGCATACATGGGGGCATGCATGCATGGGTGGCATACATGGGGGCATGCACGCATGGGTGGCATACATGGGGGCATGCACGCATGGGTGGCATACATGGAGGCATGAATGGGGGCAAGCATCGGGCAAGCATGGGGGCGTGCACGCACAGGGGAATATGCATGGATGGCATGCATGGGGGCATGCAAGCACAAGGGAATATGCATGGGTGGCCTGCATGGGGGCAAGCATCGGGCACGCATTGGGGTATGCAAACACAGGGGAATATGCATGGGGGCATGCATGGGAATATGGCTTGTGAGCAAGCATGTATGAGCATGCATGAGAGATATGCATGCATGCGAGCAGGCACGCACGAGCATGCATGGTGATATGCATGTGGGCATGCATGCATGTAGGGTGATATGCACAGGGCATGCATGGGACGCATGCATGAGGCCTTGTAAGCCCCGGAGAAGATCGAGCGGAAAAAGCAGCGCTCATCATCGGGGAGTCCCACGGAACCGCGGCCACGCTCAGGAGGGCTACCACCCACCCACCTTGTAAGCCCGGTAGAAGATCGACCGGAAGAAGCCGCGATCGATGGACGAGGCGTTCATCATCAGAGAGTCTTCCTGGTTGTAGCCGCTGTAGCATGCGATGGCCACAATGGCGTTGATGCCTGAGAGGGACAGGGGCAGTGTTCTTTTTAGTGAGTGGTATACCACTATCAGCTGCAGTTCCGCTACACTGTGGCCCCAGGCCACAAGACCCTGGTGCCGCCAGCCCTGCTGCGTGGGCCACCGGCCGGAGGCCGGTCCAGGTTTGTTGTTAATCGGCCCAGGGGTGGCCGCGGGGCGGACCTTTTCTGGGCCCTTACCCAATGAAATAATCACTGGACAGCGGCCACAATGGCGTTGATGCCTACGGGACAGAGGAGGGGAGGAAAGAAAGTCTCATGCAGCTGGGGATTCATGACTAGGGCTGGCTCATATGGCCGTTTAACTGCCCACATCTCCCACCTAGCCTCCCCACCACACACACGCATTCTGCCTAGGTTCCCCACATGCCACCCAGCTTCCACCCTGCTTAACCAGCTGCCACCCTGCTTACCCAGCTGCCACATAGCCCCCCCCCCCTCACACACAAACATTATACCTAGGTTCCCCACATGTCACCCATCTTCCACCCAGCTTCCCCAATTGACACATAACCTGTCGGGAGCTCACACCCATCCAGCTTCCATCCAGCTTCCCCAATTGACACATACCTGCCGGAAGCTCCCACCCACCAGCTTCACCAATTGACACATACATGCCGGAAGCTCCCACCCACCCAGCTTCCACCCAGCTTCCCAAATTGACACATACCTGCCAGAAGCTCCCACCCACCAGCTTCAACTCAGCTTCCCAAATTGACACATACCTGCCAGAAGCTCCCACCCACCAGCTTCAACTCAGCTTCCCCAATTGACACATACCTGCCAGAAGCTCCTACCCACCAGCTTCAACTCAGCTTCCCCAATTGACAAATACCTGCCGGAAGCTCCTACCCACCCAGCTTCCACCCAGCTTCCCCAATTGACACATACCTGCCGGAAGCTCCCACCCACCATGCCTCCACCCAGCTTCCCCAATTGACACATGCCTACCGGAAGCTAACATCCACCCAGCTTCCACCCAGCTTCCCAAATTGACACATACCTGCCAGAAGTTCCCACCCGCCAGCTTCAACTCAGCTTCCCCAATTGACACATACCTGTCAGAAGCTCACATCCTCACAGTATCTACCCAGCTTCCACACATCTTCCCCAATTGACACATACCTGTCGAAAGCTCACATCCTCCCAGCTGCTACCCAGCTTCCACCCACCTTCCCAAATTGACACATAATATGCCAAAAGCTACCACCCACCTAGCTTCTACCCAGATTCCGACCAGCTTCCCCAATTGACACATACCTGCCGGTAGCTCCCTGAAGCGAAGGTACTCCATGGCGCGTGTTGTAACCAGAGGTTTCTGAAAAGGGATCACAAGGTGCAGTTTCAAGGATGGCGACACTTACAAGGTGGGTGGCAGTTACAAGGATGGCGACAGGTACAAGGTGGACGGCAGTTACAAGGTGGGCGACAGTTGCAAGGAGGGCAGCAGTTACAAGGTGGGCAGCAGTTACAAGGTGGGCGGCATTTACCGGGAGGGCAGTGATTTCAAAGAGGGTGGCAGTTCCAGGGAGGGCAGCGGTTATAAGGATGGAAATTCAAATCACGCATGTGAGCAGTACAACTGTACAAGTACAGCGCATCCCTCAAACCCCACACCCACTACCCACACATGGGGAGAGCGTGCACTGCCGTACTGCACATACCCATCCCCAAATACACATGGCAGTGCTTTGTACCAAATCAGCACATGATTGATCCGCTGCCTCACGGTGTGGACGCATCATGTACGGAAAAAAAACAATATCCACTGGTAGCATGCCAATTGTACATCTGAAATGCAGCACCTTCAATACGGCGTGTTCAATACGGCATGTTCACTGAACGTTTAAGGTCGGGCGAGCGACAAGCGACAAAAGTCAGACCAACCGAAGGTTATCATCGACCGATCCCTTTCCTAGCGCACCCAGTACTTATCCTCTCAGGCATGCATGTGTGAAGGTACACGTACTGCTGCAGGTACAAGTACAAGTACGGCTGAAGGTGAAGGTACACGACAAGTACTGCTGCAAGTACACGTACAAGTACCCCTGCAGGTGAAGGTACAAGTACTACTACAGGTACAAGTACAGGTACAGCTGCATGTGCAGGTACACGTAATGACGCATGTACATGTACTGCTGTACTGCACCTCCCCCAGTACATACCTGTGGGTAATACAGCACGAAGCCCTGCGTGTCCATGCGGTTCTGGTAGTTGGTTGCATACATGCCCATCGCCTGCTTGCCCATGGCACTCTGCCGGAGTGAGGTGGGGGGCAGGGGGCAGTGGGGTGGGGTGGGGGTGGGGGGGGCAAGGGCGGACAAGGGGGGGGGGGGGGTAGGGTTCAGGGTTGCCGTAAGCTGCTTGCCCATGGCACTCTGTGGGAGTGTGTGTGTGGGGGAATGCAGGGGCGATCAAAAGAGGGGGGGCAGGGGAGGGGGAGAAGGGTTCAAGGTTTCCGTAAGCTGCTTGCCCATGTCACTCTGCGGGAGTGGGGGGCAGGGGGTGCAAGGGCGATCAAAGGAAACGGGGCAGGGGAGGGGGAGAAGGGTTCAGGGTTGCTCTAAGCTGCTTGCCCATGGCACTCTGCGAGAGTGGGGGGTGGAGAGGGGAGGAAGGGTTCAGGGTTTCCGTAACCTCCTTGCCCATGGCACTTAGAGGTGTGTGGGGTGGGGCAGGGGCGGACAGGGGAGGGGAGGAAGGGTTCAGGGTTTCCGTAAGCTGCTTGGTTACGCACTCTCGGGAGGGGGTGGGGGAGTGGAGGGGGGGGACAAGGTTTGGGGTTGCCATAAGCTGCTTGCCCATGGCACTCTGCGGGAGTGGGGTTGGGATGAGACAGAGGAGGGGAGGAAGGGTTCAGGGCTTCCATAAGCTGCTTGCCCATGGCACTCTGCACGATGGGGGTGGGGGGGTAGCAGGGGAGGGGGGTAAGGGTTCAGGGTTTTCGTAAGCTGCTTGCCCATGGCACTCTGCGGGAGTGTGTGGGGGGGGGTGGAGAGGGGGGGCAAGGTTCAGAGTTTCCGTAAGCTGCTTGCCTATGGCACTCTGCGGGACTGGGGGGGTAGGGGAGGGGGGACAAGGTTCAAGGTTTCCATAAGCTGCGTGCCCATGGCACTCTGCAGGAGTGTGGGGGGGGGGCAGGGGAGGGGGGGGCAAGGTTCAGGGTTCCTTAAGTTGCGTGCCCATGGCACTCTGCGGGAGTGTGGTGGGGGGGTGGGGGTCAGGGGTCAGGTGAGGTTCGGTGCACCACAACGCCCTCAGCCAGCAGTAGGTAGAGGTGGAGGATTGGTCCCCCTCGGCCTCCTGCCGGCTGCCCATCAGCCCCCACATGTGGCCTGATACAAACTTACACTTGCACTTACATGACTCCGACAAGCTTTGACAGGCAGCTGTATAGTCTCTCCCCCTCCCTTCCTCTCCCGTTTCTCTTTTCAATCCCTCGCCAGCTCCCTCCCATTCTCGCCCTCCATCGTTTCCCCTCCCTCCCTTCCTCCCTCATTCTCTCTCCCTCCCTTCCTTCCTATAATTTTCCCTCTCCCCCCCCTTTCTCTCTTCCTCCCTCTTCCTCCCCCTCTCTCTCTTCCTCCCTCTTTCTCTCTTCCTCCCTCTTTATCTCATCCTCCCAATTTCCCTCTTTCTCCCCCTTTCTCTCATCCTCCCTCTTTCTCTCTTCCTCCCTTCCCCCCTCTTTCTCTTTCCCTCCCTATTTCTCTCATCCTCCCTCACTCCCTCTCTATCTCCCCCCCTCCCCTCTTTCTCCCTCCCTCCCTTTCCCTCTCTCTCTCCGCACCTGGTACGTGTTCCTTGGCGACTGGTTGTGGTCCGGGAACGGGATGATCGACGCGCACACACCTGCAGCCGCAATGTTTGGGGTCAAGGGTTTCAGTCAAGGGTTGCGGGGTCAAGGGTTTCAGTCAAGGGTTACGGGGTCAAGGGATTCAGTCAAGGGTTACGGGGTCAAGGGATTCAGTCAAGGGTTACGGGGTCAAGGGTTTCAGTCAAGGGTTACGGGGTCAAGGGATTCAGTCAAGGGTTACGGGGTCAAGGGATTCAGTCAAGGGTTACGGGGTCAAGGGATTCAGTCAAGGGTTACGGGGTCAAGGGTTTCAGTCAAGGGTTACGGGGTCAAGGGATTCAGTCAAGGGTTACGGGGTCAAGGCTTTCAGTCAAGGGTTGCGGGGTCAAGGCTTTCAGTCAAGGGTTACGGGGTCAAGGGATTCAGTCAAGGGTTACGGGGTCAAGGGTTTCAGTCAAGGGTTACGGGGTCAAGGGATTCAGTCAAGGGTTACGGGGTCAAGGGATTCAGTCAAGGGTTACGGGGTCAAGGGATTCAGTCAAGGGTTACGGGGTCAAGGCTTTCAGTCAAGGGTTACGGGGTCAAGGGTTTCAGTCAAGGGTTACGGGGTCAAGGCTTTCAGTCAAGGGTTACGGGGTCAAGGGATTCAGTCAAGGGTTACGGGGTCAAGGGATTCAGTCAAGGGTTACGGGGTCAAGGGATTCAGTCAAGGGTTACGGGGTCAAGGGATTCAGTCAAGGGTTACGGGGTCAAGGGATTCAGTCAAGGGTTACGGGGTCAAGGGATTCAGTCAAGGGTTACGGGGTCAAGGGTTTCAGTCAAGGGTTACGGGGTCAAGGCTTTCAGTCAAGGGTTACGGGGTCAAGGGATTCAGACAAGGGTTACGGGGTCAAGGGATTCAGTCAAGGGTTACGGGGTCAAGGCTTTCAGTCAAGGGTTACGGGGTCAAGGGTTTCAGTCAAGGGTTACGGGGTCAAGGGATTCAGTCAAGGGTTACGGGGTCAAGGGATTCAGTCAAGGGTTACCGGGTCAAGGGATTCAGTCAAGGGTTACGGGGTCAAGGGATTCAGTCAAGGGTTACGGGGTCAAGGCTTTCAGTCAAGGGTTACGGGGTCAAGGGTTTCAGTCAAGGGTTACGGGGTCAAGGCTTTCAGTCAAGGGTTACGGGGTCAAGGGATTCAGTCAAGGGTTACGGGGTCAAGGGTTTCAGTCAAGGGTTACGGGGTCAAGGGATTCAGTCAAGGGTTACGGGGTCAAGGCTTTCAGTCAAGGGTTGCGGGGTCAAGGCTTTCAGTCAAGGGTTACGGGGTCAAGGGATTCAGTCAAGGGTTACGGGGTCAAGGGTTTCAGTCAAGGGTTACGGGGTCAAGGGATTCAGTCAAGGGTTACGGGGTCAAGGGATTCAGTCAAGGGTTACGGGGTCAAGGGATTCAGTCAAGGGTTACGGGGTCAAGGCTTTCAGTCAAGGGTTACGGGGTCAAGGGTTTCAGTCAAGGGTTACGGGGTCAAGGCTTTCAGTCAAGGGTTACGGGGTCAAGGGATTCAGTCAAGGGTTACGGGGTCAAGGGATTCAGTCAAGGGTTACGGGGTCAAGGGATTCAGTCAAGGGTTACGGGGTCAAGGGATTCAGTCAAGGGTTACGGGGTCAAGGGATTCAGTCAAGGGTTACGGGGTCAAGGGATTCAGTCAAGGGTTACGGGGTCAAGGGTTTCAGTCAAGGGTTACGGGGTCAAGGCTTTCAGTCAAGGGTTACGGGGTCAAGGGATTCAGACAAGGGTTACGGGGTCAAGGGATTCAGTCAAGGGTTACGGGGTCAAGGCTTTCAGTCAAGGGTTACGGGGTCAAGGGTTTCAGTCAAGGGTTACGGGGTCAAGGGATTCAGTCAAGGGTTACGGGGTCAAGGGATTCTGTCAAGGGTTACCGGGTCAAGGGATTCAGTCAAGGGTTACGGGGTCAAGGGATTCAGTCAAGGGTTACGGGGTCAAGGGTTTCAGTCAAGGGTTACGGGGTCAAGGGATTCAGTCAAGGGTTACGGGGTCAAGGCTTTCAGTCAAGGGTTACGGGGTCAAGGGATTCAGTCAAGGGTTACGGGGTCAAGGGTTTCAGTCAAGGGTTACGGGGTCAAGGGATTCAGTCAAGGGTTACGGGGTCAAGGCTTTCAGTCAAGGGTTACAGGGTCAAGGGATTCAGTCAAGGGTTACGGGGTCAAGGGATTCAGTCAAGGGTTACGGGGTCAAGGCTTTCAGTCAAGGGTTACGGGGTCAAGGGATTCAGTCAAGGGTTACGGGGTCAAGGGATTCAGTCAAGGGTTACGGGGTCAAGGCTTTCAGTCAAGGGTTACGGGGTCAAGGGATTCAGTCAAGGGTTACGGGGTCAAGGCTTTCAGTCAAGGGTTACGGGGTCAAGGGTTTCAGTCAAGGGTTCCGGGGTCAAGGGTTTCAGTCAAGGGTTACGGGGTCAAGGCTTTCAGTCAAGGGTTACGGGGTCAAGGGATTCAGTCAAGGGTTACGGGGTCAAGGGTTTCAGTCAAGGGTTACGGGGTCAAGGGATTCAGTCAAGGGTTACGGGGTCAAGGGTTTCAGTCAAGGGTTACGGGGTCAAGGGATTCAGTCAAGGGTTACGGGGTCAAGGGTTTCAGTCAAGGGTTACGGGGTCAAGGCTTTCAGTCAAGGGTTACGGGGTCAAGGGATTCAGTCAAGGGTTACGGGGTCAAGGGATTCAGTCAAGGGTTACGGGGTCAAGGGATTCAGTCAAGGGTTACGGGGTCAAGGGATTCAGTCAAGGGTTACGGGGTCAAGGGATTCAGTCAAGGGTTACGGGGTCAAGGGTTTCAGTCAAGGGTTACGGGGTCAAGGGATTCAGTCAAGGGTTACGGGGTCAAGGGATTCAGTCAAGGGTTACGGGGTCAAGGCTTTCAGTCAAGGGTTACGGGGTCAAGGGATTCAGTCAAGGGTTACGGGGTCAAGGCTTTCAGTCAAGGGTTACGGGGTCAAGGGATTCAGTCAAGGGTTACAGGGTCAAGGCTTTCAGTCAAGGGTTACGGGGTCAAGGGATTCAGTCAAGGGTTACGGGGTCAAGGCTTTCAGTCAAGGGTTCCGGGGTCAAGGCTTTCAGTCAAGGGTTACGGGGTCAAGGGTTTCAGTCAAGGGTTACGGGGTCAAGGGATTCAGTCAAGGGTTACGTGGTCAAGGGATTCAGTCAAGGGTTACGGGGTCAAGGCTTTCAGTCAAGGGTTACGGGGTCAAGGGATTCAGTCAAGGGTTACGGGGTCAAGGGATTCAGTCAAGGGTTACGGGGTCAAGGGATTCAGTCAAGGGTTACGGGGTCAAGGGATTCAGTCAAGGGTTACGGGGTCAAGGCTTTCAGTCAAGGGTTACGGGGTCAAGGGATTCAGTCAAGGGTTACGGGGTCAAGGGATTCAGTCAAGGGTTACGGGGTCAAGGGATTCAGTCAAGGGTTACGGGGTCAAGGGTTTCAGTCAAGGGTTACGGGGTCAAGGCTTTCAGTCAAGGGTTACGGGGTCAAGGGTTTCAGTCAAGGGTTCCGGGGTCAAGGGTTTCAGTCAAGGGTTACGGGGTCAAGGCTTTCAGTCAAGGGTTACGGGGTCAAGGGATTCAGTCAAGGGTTACGGGGTCAAGGGTTTCAGTCAAGGGTTACGGGGTCAAGGGATTCAGTCAAGGGTTACGGGGTCAAGGGTTTCAGTCAAGGGTTACGGGGTCAAGGGATTCAGTCAAGGGTTACGGGGTCAAGGGTTTCAGTCAAGGGTTACGGGGTCAAGGCTTTCAGTCAAGGGTTACGGGGTCAAGGGATTCAGTCAAGGGTTACGGGGTCAAGGGATTCAGTCAAGGGTTACGGGGTCAAGGGATTCAGTCAAGGGTTACGGGGTCAAGGGATTCAGTCAAGGGTTACGGGGTCAAGGGTTTCAGTCAAGGGTTACGGGGTCAAGGGATTCAGTCAAGGGTTACGGGGTCAAGGGATTCAGTCAAGGGTTACGGGGTCAAGGCTTTCAGTCAAGGGTTACGGGGTCAAGGGATTCAGTCAAGGGTTACGGGGTCAAGGCTTTCAGTCAAGGGTTACGGGGTCAAGGGATTCAGTCAAGGGTTACAGGGTCAAGGCTTTCAGTCAAGGGTTACGGGGTCAAGGGATTCAGTCAAGGGTTACGGGGTCAAGGCTTTCAGTCAAGGGTTCCGGGGTCAAGGCTTTCAGTCAAGGGTTACGGGGTCAAGGCTTTCAGTCAAGGGTTACGGGGTCAAGGGATTCAGTCAAGGGTTACGTGGTCAAGGGATTCAGTCAAGGGTTACGGGGTCAAGGCTTTCAGTCAAGGGTTACGGGGTCAAGGGATTCAGTCAAGGGTTACGGGGTCAAGGGATTCAGTCAAGGGTTACGGGGTCAAGGGATTCAGTCAAGGGTTACGGGGTCAAGGGATTCAGTCAAGGGTTACGGGGTCAAGGCTTTCAGTCAAGGGTTACGGGGTCAAGGGATTCAGTCAAGGGTTACGGGGTCAAGGGATTCAGTCAAGGGTTACGGGGTCAAGGGATTCAGTCAAGGGTTACGGGGTCAAGGGTTTCAGTCAAGGGTTACGGGGTCAAGGCTTTCAGTCAAGGGTTACGGGGTCAAGGGATTCAGTCAAGGGTTACGGGGTCAAGGGATTCAGTTAAGGGTTACGGGGTCAAGGCTTTCAGTCAAGGGTTACGGGGTCAAGGGATTCAGTCAAGGGTTACGGGGTCAAGGGATTCAGTCAAGGGTTACGGGGTCAAGGGTTTCAGTCAAGGGTTACGGGGTCAAGGTTTTCAGTCAAGGGTTACGGGGTCAAGGCTTTCAGTCAAGGGTTACGGGGTCAAGGCTTTCAGTCAAGGGTTACGGGGTCAAGGGATTCAGTCAAGGGTTACGGGGTCAAGGGTTTCAGTCAAGGGTTACGGGGTCAAGGCTTTCAGTCAAGGGTTACGGGGTCAAGGGATTCAGTCAAAGGTTACGGGGTCAAGGGATTCAGTCAAGGGTTACGGGGTCAAGGGTTTCAGTCAAGGGTTACGGGGTCAAGGGTTTCAGTCAAGGGTTACGGGGTCAAGGGTTTCAGTCAAGGGTTACGGGGTCAAGGGTTTCAGTCAAGGGTTACGGGGTCAAGGCTTTCAGTCAAGGGTTACGGGGTCAAGGGATTCAGTCAAGGGTTACGGGGTCAAGGTTTTCAGTCAAGGGTTACGGGGTCAAGGGATTCAGTCAAGGGTTACGGGGTCAAGGCTTTCAGTCAAGGGTTACGGGGTCAAGGCTTTCAGTCAAGGGTTACGGGGTCAAGGGATTCAGTCAAGGGTTACGGGGTCAAGGGTTTCAGTCAAGGGTTACGGGGTCAAGGGATTCAGTCAAGGGTTACGGGGTCAAGGGATTCAGTCAAGGGTTACGGGGTCAAGGGATTCAGTCAAGGGTTCCGGGGTCAAGGGATTCAGTCAAGGGTTACGGGGTCAAGGGATTCAGTCAAGGGTTACGGGGTCAAGGCTTTCAGTCAAGGGTTACGGGGTCAAGGGTTTCAGTCAAGGGTTACGGGGTCAAGGCTTTCAGTCAAGGGTTACGGGGTCAAGGGTTTCAGTCAAGGGTTACGGGGTCAAGGGATTCAGTCAAGGGTTACGGGGTCCAGGGATTCAGTCAAGGGTTACGGGGTCAAGGGATTCAGTCAAGGGTTCCGGGGTCAAGGGATTCAGTCAAGGGTTACGGGGTCAAGGGTTTCAGTCAAGGGTTACGGGGTCAAGGGATTCAGTCAAGGGTTACGGGGTCAAGGGATTCAGTCAAGGGTTACGGGGTCAAGGGTTTCAGTCAAGGGTTACGGGGTCAAGGCTTTCAGTCAAGGGTTACGGGGTCAAGGGATTCAGTCAAGGGTTACGGGGTCAAGGGATTCAGTCAAGGGTTACGGGGTCAAGGGTTTCAGTCAAGGGTTACGGGGTCAAGGCTTTCAGTCAAGGGTTACGGGGTCAAGGGATTCAGTCAAGGGTTACGGGGTCAAGGTTTTCAGTCAAGGGTTACGGGGTCAAGGGATTCAGTCAAGGGTTCCGGGGTCAAGGGTTTCAGTCAAGGGTTCCGGGGTCAAGGGATTCAGTCAAGGGGTACGGGGTCAAGGGTTTCAGTCAAGGGTTACGGGGTCAAGGGATTCAGTCAAGGGTTACGGGGTCAAGGCTTTCAGTCAAGGGTTACGGGGTCAAGGGATTCAGTCAAGGGTTACGGGGTCAAGGGATTCAGTCAAGGGTTACGGGGTCAAGGGATTCAGTCAAGGGTTACGGGGTCAAGGGATTCAGTCAAGGGTTACGGGGTCAAGGGTTTCAGTCAAGGGTTACGGGGTCAAGGGTTTCAGTCAAGGGTTACGGGGTCAAGGGATTCAGTCAAGGGTTACGGGGTCAAGGGATTCAGTCAAGGGTTACGGGGTCAAGGCTTTCAGTCAAGGGTTACGGGGTCAAGGGTTTCAGTCAAGGGTTACAGGGTCAAGGCTTTCAGTCAAGGGTTACGGGGTCAAGGGATTCAGTCAAGGGTTACGGGGTCAAGGCTTTCAGTCAAGGGTTACGGGGTCAAGGGATTCAGTCAAGGGTTACGGGGTCAAGGGATTCAGTCAAGGGTTACGGGGTCAAGGGTTTCAGTCAAGGGTTACGGGGTCAAGGCTTTCAGTCAAGGGTTACGGGGTCAAGGGTTTCAGTCAAGGGTTACGGGGTCAAGGGATTCAGTCAAGGGTTACGGGGTCAAGGGTTTCAGTCAAGGGTTACGGGGTCAAGGGATTCAGTCAAGGGTTACGGGGTCAAGGGATTCAGTCAAGGGTTACGGGGTCAAGGCTTTCAGTCAAGGGTTACGGGGTCAAGGGTTTCAGTCAAGGGTTACGGGGTCAAGGGTTTCAGTCAAGGGTTACGGGGTCAAGGTTTTCAGTCAAGGGTTACGGGGTCAAGGGATTCAGTCAAGGGTTACGGGGTCAAGGTTTTCAGTCAAGGGTTACGGGGTCAAGGGTTTCAGTCAAGGGTTACGGGGTCAAGGGTTTCAGTCAAGGGTTGCGGGGTCAAGGTTTTCAGTCAAGGGTTACGGGGTCAAGGGATTCAGTCAAGGGTTACGGGATCAAGGCTTTCAGTCAAGGGTTACGGGGTCAAGGGTTTCAGTCAAGGGTTACGGGGTCAAGGGTTTCAGTCAAGGGTTGCGGGGTCAAGGGATTCAGTCAAGGGTTACGGGGTCAAGGGATTCAGTCAAGGGTTACGGGATCAAGGCTTTCAGTCAAGGGTTACGGGGTCAAGGGTTTCAGTCAAGGGTTACGGGGTCAAGGGATTCAGTCAAGGGTTACGGGGTCAAGGCTTTCAGTCAAGGGTTACGGGGTCAAGGGATTCAGTCAAGGGTTACGGGGTCAAGGGTTTCAGTCAAGGGTTACGGGGTCAAGGGTTTCAGTCAAGGGTTACGGGGTCAAGGGTTTCAGTCAAGGGTTACGGGGTCAAGGCTTTCAGTCAAGGGTTACGGGGTCAAGGGTTTCAGTCAAGGGTTACGGGGTCAAGGGTTTCAGTCAAGGGTTACGGGGTCAAGGGTTTCAGTCAAGGGTTACGGGGTCAAGGGTTTCAGTCAAGGGTTACGGGGTCAAGGGTTTCAGTCAAGGGTTACGGGGTCAAGGGTTTCAGTCAAGGGTTACGGGGTCAAGGGATTCAGTCAAGGGTTACGGGGTCAAGGTTTTCAGTCAAGGGTTACGGGGTCAAGGGTTTCAGTCAAGGGTTCCGGGGTCAAGGGTTTCTGTCAAGGGTTCCGGGGTCAAGGGTTTCAGTCAAGGGTTCCGGGGTCAAGGGTTTCAGTCAAGGGTTACGGGGTCAGTAAGACGCTGAAGGGATGACTGAGGCACACACACGCACAAACATGCAGCCACAGGGATCAGGGTATAGGGTATACAGCTTAGGGCTGCGGGTTTACGAAGAATACGCGTGAGGGATGACTGAGGCACGCACACACCTGCATCTGAGGGGCAAAGGGGGTTGCTGCCTCCAGTTCGGCTGCCAAGCCAAAATGGAAGCAGGTCAGGGTTACCCGGTACGGAACGAATGTACGGTCAAACGGAACGGTACGGTCAAACGGTACGGTACGGCCAAAATGGCTGGACACGTAAAAAAATTGCCAACACGGTGTTTTAACATGGTACAGTGTTGTTAAACAGTGTGAATGATACGGTAAACAGTAGGAAATGTGGGCCCGAACAGTCGTACTGGGTCTAGGGCAGGGAGGACATGTGAGCCGACACCCAAGACAGGACTGGGCCTGTCGCGAGGACCGTCGGGGCAGCCAATGGGACAGTTCGGCTAGTCATGTCCGGCCGCCACGATTGGCCGGCCTAAGGAACCCCCGCCAATCTTTGCAGGCAGCTGGGCGGCTGCTGAGTCACGATAGTCAGGCAGCCCTAAACCCCGAACACCTCGGCTATGGAGCCACAACTGGCAGGTAAACCTTCGTCAAGAGTGGGATAATGCGCGGGGCTGAGGCCTTGAGCCCAGGCCTAAGGTGTGTAGCTGACACGTAGCCCACAGGCAGCTGAAGGGTATCTGATATGTGGCTGACACGCAGCCGACAAGAAGCTGATATGTAGCTGTAATGTAGCTGCCAAGTTGAGGGCGAATCACTGGCTGCGGGTCAGAGCCAGGTCGGCGTCTTTTTACCATGGCTCAGCTACATGTCAGCTACATGTCAGCTACATGTCAGCTACATGTCAGCTACATGTCAGCTACATGTCAGCTAAAATCCAGCCTTCGGCCGGTCACTTCAAGTGTGGCCAGCCATGCTGCTTGACATGCCGGCCAGTCCAGGTCTACCCCCAACCGGCTGAACCCGAATCTTGCTTGTTCAATATATCCGGATCTAGATCCCTGATGATCCAGGATCATCATCTTGCTAATTCGAGATCTAGATCTAGATCCTCCCCGCTCACCCAGAATCATCGAAGGGTGGATCTCGCAGTGCGTGTACGTTGAAGAGTAGGCACCGAGCGGGTTGTTGCGGGCCACCTGCAGATCTGTGATGGTCATGGCAATCATCGTCGTCTCCTCCTCCTGCGGTACATCAGGCAGGCGGTACATCAGGCAGGCGGTACACCAATGAGGTACGGACGGGAGGCGGTACATCAGGTAGGCGGGGCAGAAGAGGACGGAGAGCAAGAGGTCTGTGATAAGGATGGCAATCATCTTTGCCTCCTCGTCCTGCGGAACAGCAGAGAGGCGGTGCGGGCGAAAGGCGGTACCTCATGGAGGCGGGACAGAAGAGGCCGGAGAGCAGGAGGTCTGTGATGGTCAAGGCAATCATCGTCGTCTCCTCGTCCTGCGGAACAGCAGAGAGGCGGTACGGGCGGGAGGCGGTACATCAGGGAGGCGGGATAGAAGAGGCAGGAGGTATGTGATGGTTGTGGCAGTCATCGTCGTCTCCTCCTCCTACGGTGGCGGGAGTGGGTACATCAGACAGGCTGTACATCAGGGAGGCGGGACATCAAGGCGGTACGGACAGTACCGTCGGTACATAAGGAGTTTCTGGCATCTGGGCAGGAGAGCAGGAGGTACGTGATGTTCATGACATCAAAGCAGACGAACGGCATCTCCTCCTCCTGCGGTACAGCATATAGGCGGTACGGGCGAGGGGCGGTACATCAGGGAGGCGGTACACCAAGGCAGTAAGGACAGGAGTCGGTACATCAGGGGTCTGGCATCTGGGCAGGTGAGCAGGAGGTATGTCATGGTCATGGTGTCATGGCAAATGAACGTTATCTCCTCCTCCTGTGGTACGGCAGGTTGGCGGTGCAGTACATCGGGATCATGGCATGAGCCTTTTTGGGGGGAGGGAGGGGTATTCAGGGTTATCACCTCTGTCCAGAGTTAAGGGTGTAGGGTTTCCACCTCTGTCCAGGGTTAAGGGTGTAGGGTTTCCACCTGTGTCCAGGGTTAAGGGTTAAGGGTCTCCACCTGTGTCCAGGGTTAAGGGTTAAGGGTCTCCACCTCTGTCCAGGGTTAAGGGTGTAGGGTTACCACCTCTGTCCAGGGTTAAGGGTTAAGGGTTTCCACCTGTGTCCAGGGTTAAGGGTGTAGGGCTACCACCTCTGTCCAGGGTTAAGGGTTAAGGGTTACCACCTCTGTCCAGGGTTAAGGGTTAAGGGTTACCACCTCTGTCCAGGGTTAAGGGTTAAGGGTCTCCACCTCTGTCCAGGAGGTGGGTCCTCTCCTGAAGCCTGAAAGATACACGCATTCACATCCCCGTGGAAGAGGAAAGAGGTAAGAGGTAGAAAGGGGAGAGATGGAGCCCCCATCATGGGCAGGAGGGGATATGGCCTGCCATGGTCACTCGCACGGCCCAGAGGAAGGGAAAGAGTAGGAGGGGGAGAGAGACAGAGCCCCATCTGTGTAGGAGAGATGGCCTGTGATCGCCAAGGCAATCATGGTCGTCTCCTCCCCGTATCCCCCTCTTCTTCTCACCGACCGTCGTATCCCCACCCCACCCCCCCGCTGCCGCTGCCGCTGGCGGCAGCGGCGGCTTTCACGCCGGCAGTGGCGGCGGCGGCTTCAGCAGCATCATCCCTGCGTAATCCCTGCATCCCTCTCTGCGTCCTTCCACTGCCGCAATGAGCATTTCCTTCCAGCCCTTCCATCCTCGCCAACTGCTCTCCTCAAGCGCGGAAAGAAGGAAAGTAAGCTACGCCCCGAGGGGGGCGAGAGAGTTAAGGAAACAGCGCAGCCTGGGCCGAAGCCACATCCGGGCCATTACCGTGATCGCAATACTCCTGCCTATCCCCCCCTTTCCTTCATGGCTCAGCCATGTCCACACACTATGGTGTCCACACACTATGGTGTCCACACACTATGGTGTCCACACACTATGGTGTCCACACACTATGGTGTCCACACACTATGGTGTCCACACACTATGGTGTCCACACACTATGGTGTCCACACACTATGGTGTCCACACACTATGGTGTCCACACACTATGGTGTCCACACACTATGGTGTCCACACACTATGGTGTCCACACTCTATGGTGTCCACACACTGTGGTGTCCATATACTATACACAGCTATTGGCCTCACAGCTCACCTCTGTGTCCACATACTCGACAAAGCCATTGGCCACCAGGTCGTTCCAGCCGTACTCTGTCTCCTCGCGGTTCTGAAGCTTGATGATGTGCTCCTGCAGCGCATCGAGCAACGAGCAGCCTTGGTGTCAGCAATAGTAGCCACTGACATGCTGCTGACATGTAGCCGACATGTGGCTGACAAGCATCTGACGCGTAGCAGCGTCATCGTCAGGAATGGTGCAGCGGGAGCTGCAGGTAGCCACTGACATGTGGCTGACATGTAGCCGATATGTGGCTGCCACGTAGCTGCCATGTACCTGCCATGTAGCTGACATGCGGCTGGCAGGTGGCTGACATGTGGCTGACATGTGGCTGACACATATCTGGCATGCAGGTTACATGTAGCTGACAGGTGGCTGCGATGCAGCTGACATGTAGCTGACATGCACTTCATATGAAGCTGACATGTACCTAACATGTACCTGACATGTAGCTGACATGTAGCTGACATGCACTTCATATGAAGCTGACATGTAGCTGATATGTACCTAACATGTACCTGACATGTAGCTGACATGCAGCTGTTATGTAGCCGACACGTGGCTGACATGCAGCTGTTATGTAGCCGACACGTGGCTGACATGCAGCTGTTATGTAGCCGACACGTGGCTGACATGCAGCTGTTATGTAGCCGACACGTGGCTGACATGCAGCTGTTATGTAGCCGACACGTGGCTGACATGCAGCTGTTATGTAGCCGACAAGTGGCTGACATGCAGCTGTTATGTAGCCGACAAGTGGCTGACATGCAGCTGTTATGTAGCCGACAAGTGGCTGACATGCAGCTGTTATGTAGCCGACAAGTGGCTGACATGCAGCTAACATGCAACTGACATGTAGCTTAGCCGAGTGCCATGTTGGGCAGACCTAGGGGCAGGGAGCCTTTCGTAAGCCAAGCCGGAAAGCAACGCATTTTGTCCCCCTTCCTTTTTTTGGCCAAGAAGCCACCGCAATGCACCTAGGCCTGAGGGTGCGGCCTTTCAGCATTTCTATTAATCCCCTGATTTGTGTGTTTGCTTGAACAGTAGCCGCGGCCGGCGACGTAGAAAGAACAAAAAGGCAATTACCAAACTGAATCGCCATTGAAAGCTCGGCTGGATCCTTTGCAACCCATCCATGATCACCCCATTTGTATTTTCCATATTGATCTTCTTCCACCAAATTCTTTGTATCCCCAAACCGGTGTACCGCGGCCTTGGCAGCAGAGGCACCTTGCAGCATACGCGGATCCCACGGCCCCACAGGCGGGTATGAAACTCCAAGTGCGGCGTGGCACTGTACAATGCTAACTTGGTAGAGTACAATCCGGTAGTACAATCCAGTAGTACAATCCGGTAGAGTACAATCCGGTAGAGTACAATCCAGTAGTACAATCCGGTAGTACAATCCGGTAGTACAATCCGGTAGTACAATCCGGCCAAATCTGTGCAGCATTGCACAATATTTAACCGCATTGTGCCACCCAGCTGAAAACAAATACTGGTGGTGAGACATACCTTAGGGTTTAGGGTTAAGGCCCTAAACCTTGAACATATACCAGTGGCGGGACATATACCGGGACAGTGGGATATACCTTGCGGACCAGCAGGCGTTGGGCATCGACGATGAAGAGCGGCCGGCTGGTCCGTCCGTAGTCGGTGAACATGCGCAGCTCCTTGAGGGGGATGTCATAGATGACGCCCACCTGGGGGGATGTGCGGGTGGGTGGGTGATACGCAACCAGTGCAGTTTTATGCGGGTGGGTGGGTGCGTGGGGGATGTCATAGATGACGCCAATCTATGTCAATTGGGGGATGTTTGGGTGGGTGGGTGCGTGGGGGATGTCATAGATGACGCCAATCTATGTCAATTGGGGGATGTGTGGGTGGGTGGGTGTGTGGGGGATGTCATAGATGACGCCAATCTATGTCAATTGGGGGATGTGTGGGTGGGTGGGTGCGTGGGGGATGTCATAGATGAAGCCCACCTACGTCAATCGGGGGATGTGTGGGTGGGTGGGTGAGTGGGGGATGTCATAGATGACGCCCACCTACGTCAATCGGGGGATGTGTGGGTGGGTGGGTGAGTGGGGGATGTCATAGATGACGCCCACCTACGTCAATCGGGGGATGTGTGGGTGGGTGGGTGAGTGGGGGATGTCATAGATGACGCCCACCTACGTCAATCGGGGGATGTGTGGGTGGGTGGGTGAGTGGGGGATGTCATAGATGACGCCCACCTACGTCAATCGGGGGATGTGTGGGTGGGTGGGTGAGTGGGGGATGTCATAGATGACGCCCACCTACGTCAATCGGGGGATGTGTGGGTGGGTGGGTGAGTGGGGGATGTCATACATGACGCCCACCTACGTCCATCGGGATATCTTCGAGTGGGTTACTCGGTACGGAAATACGGTACAGTCAAATGTTGCGCTAACCCTGATGTGCGGGTGGGTGGGTGGGTGAGTGGGGGATACACAATAACACTGGAGTTGTGTGGGGGTTACATGTGGGTTGTGCGGAATATGCACAGAGCACTGAAGTCATGCGGGGGCTGCGAAACAGCGTAGGCCAAAATACAGGGCAGGGGACAAGAGGTGTGACATCTGGATGGCATGCAAGACAGGGAACACATGCATCACACCTGATGTCACACCTCACACACCAGATATTATACCTCGTTACACATGCAGTTTCACTTCATACACCTAGTATCACACATAATACACCAGATATCACACATCATTACACATGTAGTTACACTTCACACACCTGATAACACATATTATTACATACCATACCTCCCTTCCTCCCTCACCTCTGTGTGCACATGGACCTGGCGCCGCAGCACACGCAACGTGCTCACTAAGGCCTGCATCCCTCCTCCCTCCCCCCCCCTCTCAACTCTCATCACCCCCTCCCTCTCCCCTCTCTCCCTCCCTCCCTCTCCCCTCCCTCCCTCTCCCCTCCCTCCCTCCCTCCCTCCCTCTCCCCTCCCTATCCCTCCCTCCCTCCCTTACCTCTGTGTGCACATGGACCTGGCACCGCAGCACACGTAGCGTGCTCACTAAGGCCTGCATCCCTCCTCCCTCCCCCCCCCTCTCAACTCTCATCACCCCCTCCCTCTCCCCTCTCTCCCTCCCTCCCTCTCCCCTCCCTCCCTCTCCCCTCCCTCCCTCCCTCCCTCCCTCTCCCCTCCCTATCCCTCCCTCCCTCCCTTACCTCTGTGTGCACATGGACCTGGCACCGCAGCACACGTAGCGTGCTCACTAAGGCCTGCATCCCCCCTCCCTCCCCCCCCCCCCTCAACTCTCATCACCCCCCTCCCTCCCCCCCCCCCCCCCCCTCAACTCTCATGACATCCCTCCCTCACCTCTGTGTGCACATCAACATGGCGCCGCAGCACACGCAACGTGCTCACTAAGGGCCTGCCCCCCCCCCCCCCCCCCTCCCCCCCCCCTCCCTCTCCCCCTCTTTCGCACCTCTGTGTGCACATCAACATGGCGCCGCAGCACACGCAACGTGCTCACTAAGGGCCTGCCCCCCCCCCCCTCCCCCCCCCTCCCTCTCCCCCTCTTTCGCACCTCTGTGTGTACATCGACCTGGCGCCGCAGCACACGCAACGTGCTCACTAAGGCCTGCGGGTCCCGATGAATCCCCACCCACACGCCGTTGACAAAGATCTTGGTCGAATGCGGGATGATGCTGCGAGGGGGGGAGGGGGGGGGGGACGGCAGCCGTGAGGAGGGGGGGGACACGGTAGCTGCAAGGGGGAGGGAGGGGGGGCACGGCAGCAGTGGGGTTTTCAGGCTCCAGATCATGCTGCCAGAAAACACGTGAAATCCTTTAAACGGTAATTTCTTCCTGCATGGGGCACTGGCTATGGAGGCCAAGCAAGGACCAAGCAAGGACCAAGCAAGGACCAAGCAAGGACCAAGCAAGGACCAAGCAAGGACCAAGCAAGGACCAAGCAAGGACCAAGCAAGGACCAAGCAAGGACCAAGCAAGGACCAAGCAAGGACCAAGCAAGGACCAAGCAAGGACCTAGCAAGGACCAAGCAAGGACCAAGCAAGGACCAAGCAAGGACCAAGCAAGGACCAAGCAAGGACCAAGCAAGGACCAAGCAAGGACCAAGCAAGGACCAAGCAAGGACCAAGCAAGGACCAAGCAAGGACCTAGCAAGGACCAAGCAAGGACCAAGCAAGGACCAAGCAAGGACCAAGCAAGGACCTAGCAAGGACCAAGCAAGGACCAAGCAAGGACCTAGCAAGGACCAAGCAAGGACCAAGCAAGGACCAAGCAAGGACCAAGCAAGGACCAAGCAAGGACCAAGCAAGGACCAAGCAAGGACCAAGCAAGGACCAAGCAAGGACCAAGCAAGGACCAAGCAAGGACCAAGCAAGGACCAAGCAAGGACCAAGCAAGGACCAAGCAAGGACCAAGCAAGGACCAAGCAAGGACCAAGCAAGGACCAAGCAAGGACCAAGCAAGGACCAAGCAAGGACCAAGCAAGGACCAAGCAAGGACCAAGCAAGGACCAAGCAAGGACCAAGCAAGGACCAAGCAAGGACCAAGCAAGGACCAAGCAAGGACCAAGCAAGGACCAAGCAAGGACCAAGCAAGGACCAAGCAAGGACCAAGCAAGGACCAAGCAAGGACCAAGCAAGGACCAAGCAAGGACCAAGCAAGGACCAAGCAAGGACCAAGCAAGGACCTAGCAAGGACCAAGCAAGGACCAAGCAAGGACCAAGCAAGGACCAAGCAAGGACCAAGCAAGGACCTAGCAAGGACCAAGCAAGGACCAAGCAAGGACCAAGCAAGGACCAAGCAAGGACCAAGCAAGGACCGAGCAAGGACCAAGCAAGGACCAAGCAAGGACCAAGCAAGGACCAAGCAAGGACCAAGCAAGGACCAAGCAAGGACCTAGCAAGGACCAAGCAAGGACCAAGCAAGGACCAAGCAAGGACCAAGCAAGGACCAAGCAAGGACCAAGCAAGGACCAAGCAAGGACCAAGCAAGGACCAAGCAAGGACCAAGCAAGGACCAAGCAAGGACCAAGCAAGGACCAAGCAAGGACCAAGCAAGGACCAAGCAAGGACCAAGCAAGGACTAAGCAAGGACCAAGCAAGGACCAAGCAAGGACCAAGCAAGGACCAAGCAAGGACCAAGCAAGGACCAAGCAAGGACCAAGCAAGGACCAAGCAAGGACCAAGCAAGGACCAAGCAAGGACCAAGCAAGGACCAAGCAAGGACCAAGCAAGGACCAAGCAAGGACCAAGCAAGGACCAAGCAAGGACCAAGCAAGGACCAAGCAAGGACCAAGCAAGGACCAAGCAAGGACCAAGCAAGGACCTAGCAAGGACCAAGCAAGGACCAAGCAAGGACCAAGCAAGGACCTAGCAAGGACCTAGCAAGGACCAAGCAAGGACCAAGCAAGGACCAAGCAAGGACCAAGCAAGGACCAAGCAAGGACCAAGCAAGGACCAAGCAAGGACCAAGCAAGGACCAAGCAAGGACCAAGCAAGGACCAAGCAAGGACCAAGCAAGGACCAAGCAAGGACCAAGCAAGGACCAAGCAAGGACCAAGCAAGGACCAAGCAAGGACCAAGCAAGGACCAAGCAAGGACCAAGCAAGGACCAAGCAAGGACCAAGCAAGGACCAAGCAAGGACCAAGCAAGGACCAAGCAAGGACCAAGCAAGGACCAAGCAAGGACCAAGCAAGGACCAAGCAAGGACCAAGCAAGGACCAAGCAAGGACCAAGCAAGGACCTAGCAAGGACCAAGCAAGGACCAAGCAAGGACCAAGCAAGGACCAAGCAAGGACCAAGCAAGGACCAAGCAAGGACCAAGCAAGGACCAAGCAAGGACCAAGCAAGGACCAAGCAAGGACCAAGCAAGGACCAAGCAAGGACCAAGCAAGGACCAAGCAAGGACCAAGCAAGGACCAAGCAAGGACCAAGCAAGGACCAAGCAAGGACCAAGCAAGGACCAAGCAAGGACCAAGCAAGGACCTAGCAAGGACCAAGCAAGGACCAAGCAAGGACCAAGCAAGGACCAAGCAAGGACCAAGCAAGGACCTAGCAAGGACCAAGCAAGGACCAAGCAAGGACCAAGCAAGGACCAAGCAAGGACCAAGCAAGGACCAAGCAAGGACCAAGCAAGGACCTAGCAAGGACCTAGCAAGGACCAAGCAAGGACCAAGCAAGGACCAAGCAAGGACCAAGCAAGGACCAAGCAAGGACCAAGCAAGGACCAAGCAAGGACCTAGCAAGGACCAAGCAAGGACCAAGCAAGGACCTAGCAAGGACCTAGCAAGGACCAAGCAAGGACCAAGCAAGGACCAAGCAAGGACCAAGCAAGGACCTAGCAAGGACCAAGCAAGGACCAAGCAAGGACCAAGCAAGGACCAAGCAAGGACCAAGCAAGGACCAAGCAAGGACCAAGCAAGGACCAAGCAAGGACCAAGCAAGGACCAAGCAAGGACCAAGCAAGGACCAAGCAAGGACCAAGCAAGGACCAAGCAAGGACCAAGCAAGGACCAAGCAAGGACCTAGCAAGGACCAAGCAAGGACCAAGCAAGGACCAAGCAAGGACCAAGCAAGGACCAAGCAAGGACCAAGCAAGGACCAAGCAAGGACCAAGCAAGGACCAAGCAAGGACCAAGCAAGGACCAAGCAAGGACCAAGCAAGGACCAAGCAAGGACCTAGCAAGGACCAAACAAGGACCTAGCAAGGACCAAGCAAGGACCAAGCAAGGACCAAGCAAGGACCAAGCAAGGACCAAGCAAGGACCAAGCAAGGACCAAGCAAGGACCAAGCAAGGACCACGCAAGGACCAAGCAAGGACCAAGCAAGGACCAAGCAAGGACCAAGCAAGGACCAAGCAAGGACCAAGCAATGACCTAGCAAGGACCACGCAAGGACCAAGCAAGGACCAAGCAAGGACCAAGCAAGGACCAAGCAAGGACCAAGCAAGGACCAAGCAAGGACCAAGCAAGGACCAAGCAAGGACCAAGCAAGGACCAAGCAAGGACCAAGCAAGGACCAAGCAAGGACCAAGCAAGGACCAAGCAAGGACCAAGCAAGGACCAAGCAAGGACCAAGCAAGGACCAAGCAAGGACCTAGCAAGGACCACGCAAGGACCAAGCAAGGACCAAACAAGGACCAAGCAAGGACCAAGCAAGGACCAAGCAAGGACCAAGCAAGGACCAAGCAAGGACCAAGCAAGGACCAAGCAAGGACCAAGCAAGGACCAAGCAAGGACCAAGCAAGGACCAAGCAAGGACCAAGCAAGGACCAAGCAAGGACCAAGCAAGGACCAAGCAAGGACCAAGCAAGGACCAAGCAAGGACCAAGCAAGGACCAAGCAAGGACCAAGCAAGGACCAAGCAAGGACCAAGCAAGGACCAAGCAAGGACCAAGCAAGGACCAAGCAAGGACCAAGCAAGGACCAAGCAAGGACCAAGCAAGGACCAAGCAAGGACCAAGCAAGGACCAAGCAAGGACCAAGCAAGGACCTAGCAAGGACCAAGCAAGGACCAAGCAAGGACCAAGCAAGGACCAAGCAAGGACCAAGCAAGGACCAAGCAAGGACCAAGCAAGGACCAAGCAAGGACCAAGCAAGGACCAAGCAAGGACCAAGCAAGGACCAAGCAAGGACCAAGCAAGGACCTAGCAAGGACTAAGCAAGGACCAAGCAAGGACCAAGCAAGGACCAAGCAAGGACCAAGCAAGGACCAAGCAAGGACCAAGCAAGGACCAAGCAAGGACCAAGCAAGGACCAAGCAAGGACCAAGCAAGGACCAAGCAAGGACCAAGCAAGGACCAAGCAAGGACCAAGCAAGGACCAAGCAAGGACCAAGCAAGGACCAAGCAAGGACCAAGCAAGGACCAAGCAAGGACCAAGCAAGGACCAAGCAAGGACCTAGCAAGGACCTAGCAAGGACCAAGCAAGGACCAAGCAAGGACCTAGCAAGGACCTAGCAAGGACCAAGCAAGGACCAAGCAAGGACCAAGCAAGGACCAAGCAAGGACCAAGCAAGGACCAAGCAAGGACCAAGCAAGGACCAAGCAAGGACCAAGCAAGGACCAAGCAAGGACCAAGCAAGGACCAAGCAAGGACCAAGCAAGGACCAAGCAAGGACCAAGCAAGGACCAAGCAAGGACCAAGCAAGGACCAAGCAAGGACCAAGCAAGGACCAAGCAAGGACCAAGCAAGGACCAAGCAAGGACCAAGCAAGGACCAAGCAAGGACCAAGCAAGGACCAAGCAAGGACCAAGCAAGGACCAAGCAAGGACCAAGCAAGGACCAAGCAAGGACCAAGCAAGGACCAAGCAAGGACCAAGCAAGGACCAAGCAAGGACCAAGCAAGGACCAAGCAAGGACCAAGCAAGGACCAAGCACGGACCAAGCAAGGACCAAGCAAGGACCAAGCAAGGACCAAGCAAGGACCAAGCAAGGACCAAGCAAGGACCAAGCAAGGACCAAGCAAGGACCAAGCAAGGACCAAGCAAGGACCAAGCAAGGACCAAGCAAGGACCAAGCAAGGACCAAGCAAGGACCAAGCAAGGACCAAGCAAGGACCAAGCAAGGACCAAGCAAGGACCAAGCAAGGACCAAGCAAGGACATGTCACAACACACAAGTGTTTAAGGGGCCCCAGAGGCAGTGTGGAAATCCCGATTTTGAACAGGAGTTTGGGGTTAAAGGGATGGGTTTAGGGTTTAGGGTTAGGGGTTAGGGTTTAAGGGATGAGGGTGTAGGGGCCCCGGAACCTCATATAACCCTCCAGCCCCCCCCCCCCTATCCTCCCCCTCCCCCCCTCCCCCCCGTACCTCCAGCCCTCACCTAGTGCTGCTGTCCTCCGGCGGATCTGCCCTCCCCTCCCCTCCTACCTACCCTTCCCTCCCCTCCCCCTCCAGCCCTCACGTAGGGCTGATGTCCTCCCTCTCGCCTTACCCTCCCACCCCCCCTCCCACCCCCCCCCCTCCTCCAGCCCTCACCTAGGGCTGATGTCCTCCAGAGGCTCTGTCGTCCACTCCTCCAGAAACTCAAGCACAGGGGCCGAAGGGGAGCCCACTGCACGTCAGGGCACCCGGCAGCAATTGGTCAAAATGTGCACTCTTCTTGGCCGCAACCTAGCAAAGTGTGCACTCTTCTTGGCCGCAACCTAGCAAAGTGTGCACTCTTCTTGGCTGCAACCTAGCAAAATGTGCACTCTTCTTGGCCGCAACCTAGCAAAGTGTGCACTCTTCTTGGCCGCAACCTAGCAAAATGTGCACTCTTCTTGGCTGCAACCTAGCAAAATGTGCACTCTTCTTGGCTGCAACCTAGCAAAATGTGCACTCTTCTTGGCCGCAACCTAGCAAAGTGTGCACTCTTCTTGGCTGCAACCTAGCAAAATGTGCACTCTTCTTGGCTGCAACCTAGCAAAATGTGCACTCTTCTTGGCCGCAACCTAGCAAAGTGTGCACTCTTCTTGGCCGCAACCTAGCAAAATGTGCACTCTTCTTGGCTGCAACCTAGCAAAATGTGCACTCTTCTTGGCCGCAACCTAGCAAAGTGTGCACTCTTCTTGGCTGCAACCTAGCAAAATGTGCACTCTTCTTGGCCGCAACCTAATAAAATGTGCACTCTTCTTGGCCGCAACCTAGCAAAATGTGCACTCTTCTTGGCTGCAACCTAGCAAAATGTGCACTCTTCTTGGCCGCAACCTAGCAAAGTGTGCACTCTTCTTGGCCGCAACCTAGCAAAGTGTGCACTCTTCTTGGCTGCAACCTAATAAAATGTGCACTCTTCTTGGCTGCAACCTAGCAAAATGTGCACTCTTCTTGGCCGCAACCTAGCAAAGTGTGCACTCTTCTTGGCCGCAACCTAGCAAAGTGTGCACTCTTCTTGGCTGCAACCTAATAAAATGTGCACTCTTCTTGGCTGCAACCTAGCAAAATGTGCACTCTTCTTGGCCGCAACCTAATAAAATGTGCACTCTTCTTGGCCGCAACCTAGCAAAATGTGCACTCTTCTTGGCTGCAACCTAGCAAAATGTGCACTCTTCTTGGCCGCAACCTAATAAAATGTGCACTCTTCTTGGCTGCAACCTAGCAAAATGTGCACTCTTCTTGGCTGCAACCTAATAAAATGTGCACTCTTCTTGGCTGCAACCTAGCAAAGTGTGCACTCTTCTTGGCCGCAACCTAGCAAAGTGTGCACTCTTCTTGGCTGCAACCTAGCAAAATGTGCACTCTTCTTGGCTGCAACCTAGCAAAGTGTGCACTCTTCTTGGCCGCAACCTAGCAAAGTGTGCACTCTTCTTGGCTGCAACCTAATAAAATGTGCACTCTTCTTGGCTGCAACCTAGCAAAATGTGCACTCTTCTTGGCTGCAACCTAGCAAAGTGTGCACTCTTCTTGGCCGCAACCTAGCAAAATGTGCACTCTTCTTGGCCGCAACCTAGCAAAGTGTGCACTCTTCTTGGCCGCAACCTAGCAAAGTGTGCACTCTTCTTGGCCGCAACCTAGCAAAATGTGCACTCTTCTTGGCCGCAACCTAGCAAAGTGTGCACTCTTCTTGGCTGCAACCTAGCAAAGTGTGCACTCTTCTTGGCTGCAACCTAGCAAAATGTGCACTCTTCTTGGCTGCAACCTAGCAAAGTGTGCACTCTTCTTGGCTGCAACCTAGCAAAATGTGCACTCTTCTTGGCCGCAACCTAGCAAAGTGTGCACTCTTCTTGGCCGCAACCTAGCAAAGTGTGCACTCTTCTTGGCTGCAACCTAATAAAATGTGCACTCTTCTTGGCCGCAACCTAGCAAAGTGTGCACTCTTCTTGGCCGCAACCTAGCAAAGTGTGCACTCTTCTTGGCCGCAACCTAGCAAAGTGTGCACTCTTCTTGGCCGCAACCTAGCAAAGTGTGCACTCTTCTTGGCCGCAACCTAGCAAAGTGTGCACTCTTCTTGGCCGCAACCTAGCAAAGTGTGCACTCTTCTTGGCCGCAACCTAGCAAAGTGTGCACTCTTCTTGGCCGCAACCTAGCAAAATGTGCACTCTTCTTGGCCGCAACCTAGCAAAGTGTGCACTCTTCTTGGCCGCAACCTAGCAAAATGTGCACTCTTCTTGGCTGCAACCTAGCAAAATGTGCACTCTTCTTGGCTGCAACCTAGCAAAGTGTGCACTCTTCTTGGCTGCAACCTAGCAAAATGTGCACTCTTCTTGGCTGCAACCTAGCAAAGTGTGCACTCTTCTTGGCTGCAACCTAGCAAAGTGTGCACTCTTCTTGGCCGCAACCTAGCAAAGTGTGCACTCTTCTTGGCCGCAACCTAGCAAAGTGTGCACTCTTCTTGGCCGCAACCTAGCAAAATGTGCACTCTTCTTGGCTGCAACCTAGCAAAGTGTGCACTCTTCTTGGCTGCAACCTAGCAAAGTGTGCACTCTTCTTGGCTGCAACCTAGCAAAATGTGCACTCTTCTTGGCTGCAACCTAGCAAAGTGTGCACTCTTCTTGGCTGCAACCTAGCAAAATGTGCACTCTTCTTGGCCGCAACCTAGCAAAGTGTGCACTCTTCTTGGCCGCAACCTAGCAAAGTGTGCACTCTTCTTGGCTGCAACCTAATAAAATGTGCACTCTTCTTGGCTGCAACCTAGCAAAATGTGCACTCTTCTTGGCCGCAACCTAGCAAAGTGTGCACTCTTCTTGGCCGCAACCTAGCAAAATGTGCACTCTTCTTGGCCGCAACCTAGCAAAGTGTGCACTCTTCTTGGCCTGCAACCTAGCAAAGTGTGCACTCTTCTTGGCTGCAACCTAGCAAAATGTGCACTCTTCTTGGCTGCAACCTAGCAAAAGTGTGCACTCTTCTTGGCTGCAACCTAGCAAAAGTGTGCACTCTTCTTGGCCTGCAACCTAGCAAAGTGTGCACTCTTCTTGGCTGCAACCTAGCAAAGTGTGCACTCTTCTTGGCTGCAACCTAGCAAAATGTGCACTCTTCTTGGCTGCAACCTAGCAAAGTGTGCACTCTTCTTGGCTGCAACCTAGCAAAATGTGCACTCTTCTTGGCTGCAACCTAGCAAAGTGTGCACTCTTCTTGGCTGCAACCTAGCAAAATGTGCACTCTTCTTGGCTGCAACCTAGCAAAATGTGCACTCTTCTTGGCTGCAACCTAGCAAAATGTGCACTCTTCTTGGCTGCAACCTAGCAAAATGTGCACTCTTCTTGGCTGCAACCTAGCAAAATGTGCACTCTTCTTGGCTGCAACCTAGCAAAGTGTGCACTCTTCTTGGCTGCAACCTAGCAAAATGTGCACTCTTCTTGGCTGCAACCTAGCAAAAGTGTGCACTCTTCTTGGCTGCAACCTAGCAAAATGTGCACTCTTCTTGGCTGCAACCTAGCAAAAGTGTGCACTCTTCTTGGCTGCAACCTAGCAAAATGTGCACTCTTCTTGGCTGCAACCTAGCAAAATGTGCACTCTTCTTGGCTGCAACCTAGCAAAATGTGCACTCTTCTTGGCTGCAACCTAGCAAAGTGTGCACTCTTCTTGGCTGCAACCTAGCAAAATGTGCACTCTTCTTGGCTGCAACCTAGCAAAGTGTGCACTCTTCTTGGCTGCAACCTAGCAAAATGTGCACTCTTCTTGGCTGCAACCTAGCAAAAGTGTGCACTCTTCTTGGCTGCAACCTAGCAAAATGTGCACTCTTCTTGGCTGCAACCTAGCAAAGTGTGCACTCTTCTTGGCTGCAACCTAGCAAAATGTGCACTCTTCTTGGCTGCAACCTAGCAAAAGTGTGCACTCTTCTTGGCTGCAACCTAGCAAAATGTGCACTCTTCTTGGCTGCAACCTAGCAAAGTGTGCACTCTTCTTGGCTGCAACCTAGCAAAATGTGCACTCTTCTTGGCTGCAACCTAGCAAAATGTGCACTCTTCTTGGCCGCAACCTAGCAAAATGTGCACTCTTCTTGGCTGCAACCTAGCAAAAGTGTGCACTCTTCTTGGCTGCAACCTAGCAAAATGTGCACTCTTCTTGGCTGCAACCTAGCAAAGTGTGCACTCTTCTTGGCTGCAACCTAGCAAAATGTGCACTC
This sequence comes from Limnomonas spitsbergensis, assembly GCA_037349105.1. Taxonomy (NCBI): domain Eukaryota; kingdom Viridiplantae; phylum Chlorophyta; class Chlorophyceae; order Chlamydomonadales; genus Limnomonas; species Limnomonas spitsbergensis. Next base: position 618,710 of record JAYJMM010000076.1, on the reverse strand, counting down.
TTCTTGGCTGCAACCTAGCAAAAGTGTGCACTCTTCTTGGCTGCAACCTAGCAAAATGTGCACTCTTCTTGGCTGCAACCTAGCAAAAGTGTGCACTCTTCTTGGCTGCAACCTAGCAAAATGTGCACTCTTCTTGGCTGCAACCTAGCAAAATGTGCACTCTTCTTGGCTGCAACCTAGCAAAATGTGCACTCTTCTTGGCTGCAACCTAGCAAAATGTGCACTCTTCTTGGCTGCAACCTAGCAAAGTGTGCACTCTTCTTGGCTGCAACCTAGCAAAATGTGCACTCTTCTTGGCTGCAACCTAGCAAAATGTGCACTCTTCTTGGCTGCAACCTAGCAAAATGTGCACTCTTCTTGGCTGCAACCTAGCAAAATGTGCACTCTTCTTGGCTGCAACCTAGCAAAATGTGCACTCTTCTTGGCTGCAACCTAGCAAAATGTGCACTCTTCTTGGCTGCAACCTAGCAAAATGTGCACTCTTCTTGGCTGCAACCTAGCAAAATGTGCACTCTTCTTGGCTGCAACCTAGCAAAATGTGCACTCTTCTTGGCTGCAACCTAGCAAAAGTGTGCACTCTTCTTGGCTGCAACCTAGCAAAATGTGCACTCTTCTTGGCTGCAACCTAGCAAAAGTGTGCACTCTTCTTGGCTGCAACCTAGCAAAGTGTGCACTCTTCTTGGCTGCAACCTAGCAAAGTGTGCACTCTTCTTGGCTGCAACCTAGCAAAATGTGCACTCTTCTTGGCTGCAACCTAGCAAAATGTGCACTCTTCTTGGCTGCAACCTAGCAAAATGTGCACTCTTCTTGGCTGCAACCTAGCAAAATGTGCACTCTTCTTGGCTGCAACCTAGCAAAATGTGCACTCTTCTTGGCCGCAACCTAGCAAAGTGTGCACTCTTCTTGGCTGCAACCTAGCAAAATGTGCACTCTTCTTGGCTGCAACCTAGCAAAATGTGCACTCTTCTTGGCCGCAACCTAGCAAAATGTGCACTCTTCTTGGCTGCAACCTAATAAAATGTGCACTCTTCTTGGCTGCAACCTAGCAAAATGTGCACTCTTCTTGGCCGCAACCTAGCAAAGTGTGCACTCTTCTTGGCCGCAACCTAGCAAAGTGTGCACTCTTCTTGGCTGCAACCTAGCAAAGTGTGCACTCTTCTTGGCTGCAACCTAGCAAAATGTGCACTCTTCTTGGCTGCAACCTAGCAAAGTGTGCACTCTTCTTGGCTGCAACCTAGCAAAATGTGCACTCTTCTTGGCTGCAACCTAGCAAAGTGTGCACTCTTCTTGGCTGCAACCTAGCAAAATGTGCACTCTTCTTGGCTGCAACCTAGCAAAGTGTGCACTCTTCTTGGCCGCAACCTAGCAAAATGTGCACTCTTCTTGGCTGCAACCTAGCAAAATGTGCACTCTTCTTGGCTGCAACCTAGCAAAATGTGCACTCTTCTTGGCTGCAACCTAGCAAAATGTGCACTCTTCTTGGCTGCAACCTAGCAAAATGTGCACTCTTCTTGGCTGCAACCTAGCAAAATGTGCACTCTTCTTGGCCGCAACCTAGCAAAATGTGCACTCTTCTTGGCTGCAACCTAGCAAAATGTGCACTCTTCTTGGCTGCAACCTAATAAAATGTGCACTCTTCTTGGCTGCAACCTAGCAAAATGTGCACTCTTCTTGGCTGCAACCTAGCAAAGTGTGCACTCTTCTTGGCTGCAACCTAGCAAAATGTGCACTCTTCTTGGCCGCAACCTAGCAAAATGTGCACTCTTCTTGGCTGCAACCTAGCAAAATGTGCACTCTTCTTGGCTGCAACCTAGCAAAATGTGCACTCTTCTTGGCCGCAACCTAGCAAAATGTGCACTCTTCTTGGCTGCAACCTAGCAAAATGTGCACTCTTCTTGGCTGCAACCTAATAAAATGTGCACTCTTCTTGGCTGCAACCTAATAAAATGTGCACTCTTCTTGGCTGCAACCTAGCAAAATGTGCACTCTTCTTGGCTGCAACCTAGCAAAATGTGCACTCTTCTTGGCTGCAACCTAATAAAATGTGCACTCTTCTTGGCTGCAACCTAATAAAATGTGCACTCTTCTTGGCTGCAACCTAGCAAAATGTGCACTCTTCTTGGCTGCAACCTAGCAAAGTGTGCACTCTTCTTGGCTGCAACCTAGCAAAATGTGCACTCTTCTTGGCTGCAACCTAGCAAAATGTGCACTCTTCTTGGCTGCAACCTAGCAAAATGTGCACTCTTCTTGGCCGCAACCTAGCAAAATGTGCACTCTTCTTGGCTGCAACCTAGCAAAATGTGCACTCTTCTTGGCTGCAACCTAGCAAAATGTGCACTCTTCTTGGCCGCAACCTAGCAAAATGTGCACTCTTCTTGGCTGCAACCTAGCAAAATGTGCACTCTTCTTGGCTGCAACCTAGCAAAATGTGCACTCTTCTTGGCTGCAACCTAGCAAAATGTGCACTCTTCTTGGCTGCAACCTAGCAAAATGTGCACTCTTCTTGGCCGCAACCTAGCAAAGTGTGCACTCTTCTTGGCCGCAACCTAGCAAAATGTGCACTCTTCTTGGCCGCAACCTAGCAAAATGTGCACTCTTCTTGGCCGCAACCTAGCAAAATGTGCACTCTTCTTGGCTGCAACCTAATAAAATGTGCACTCTTCTTGGCCGCAACCTAGCAAAATGTGCACTCTTCTTGGCTGCAACCTAATAAAATGTGCACTCTTCTTGGCTGCAACCTAGCAAAATGTGCACTCTTCTTGGCCGCAACCTAGCAAAATGTGCACTCTTCTTGGCCGCAACCTAGCAAAATGTGCACTCTTCTTGGCCGCAACCTAGCAAAATGTGCACTCTTCTTGGCCGCAACCTAGCAAAATGTGCACTCTTCTTGGCCGCAACCTAGCAAAATGTGCACTCTTCTTGGCCGCAACCTAGCAAAATGTGCACTCTTCTTGGCTGCAACCTAATAAAATGTGCACTCTTCTTGGCCGCAACCTAGCAAAATGTGCACTCTTCTTGGCTGCAACCTAATAAAATGTGCACTCTTCTTGGCTGCAACCTAGCAAAATGTGCACTCTTCTTGGCCGCAACCTAGCAAAATGTGCACTCTTCTTGGCCGCAACCTAGCAAAATGTGCACTCTTCTTGGCTGCAACCTAGCAAAATGTGCACTCTTCTTGGCTGCAACCTAATAAAATGTGCACTCTTCTTGGCCGCAACCTAATAAAATAACGGGTTTGTGTTGCAGCCGAGGCAATCGAATGCAGAGAGGGATGGAAGGAGAGTCCACTGCGCATTAGGGCACCCAGCAGAAAGGATTTAGGGGGTGCGGCACCCGGCAGAAAGGATTTAGGGGGGCGGCACCCAGCAGAAAGGATTTAGAGGGGGCGGCACCCAGCAGAAAGGATTTAGGGGGGGCGGCACCTGGCAGAGAGGATTTAGGGGGGGCGGCACCCAGCAGAGAGGATTTAGGGGGGGCGGCACCCGGCAGAGAGGATTTAGGGGGGGCGGCACCCGGCAGAAAGGATTTAGGGGGGGCGGCACCCGGCAGAGAGGATTTAGGGGGGGCGGCACCCAGCAGAGAGGATTTAGGGGGGGCGGCACCCGGCAGAAAGGATTTAGGGGGGCGGCACCCGGCAGAGAGGATTTAGAGGGGGCGGCACCCAGCAGAGAGGATTTAGGGGGGGCGGCACCCAGCAGAGAGGATAATTCAGATAGGCGGCACTGGTGCCAAAGGGGAGCCCACTGCACATAAGGTCACCCGACAGAAAGCAAAGTAAACGAGTAAGTGTTGTAGCCAAAGCGAAATAATGCAGAGGGGCGGCACCGGGGCTGAAGGGGAGCCCACAGCACGTCGGGCACACCAGGCAGAACGCAAAATAAATGAATTTGTGTTGTAGGTCGAGGGAATAGAATGCAGAGGGTCAGCACCAGGGTTGAAGGGGAGCCCACAGCACGCCGGGCGCACCAGGCAGAAGGGAAAATGGGCTTGCGTTAGGTCATTCGCATGCACAGGGGCGGGGCGCCCGGGCGAAGGGGAGCTGCCGCTGCTTGTGCGGCACCAGAGGCAGAGAGCGATCACATTTGCACCTTTCATGGCCACACCCTAGGCATTCAAGGGGGACCTGGTACCAGGGTCGAAAGGGAGCTAACCAAGTGCTGACCAAGTGCAGATGTGTGGCAACTGCCAGCCCGACACAGCTCGTACTAAAACTTTCAACCTGCTGCGCTGTTTGTGCAACAAACCTGCCAGCCTGGCACAGCTAGTACAATATGCCCACCCTCTGTCCACCTGTGGTAATTGCTGTGAAGGTCGGGCTCTTCACCAACGCTCTGTACTCTCCCAAAGTGCAGGCAATTCCAGCCTGGCACTGTCAGCTCAAAATCTGCCAGGCTGGCAATGCTAGTACAACACCTGCCAGCCTGGCACAGGTAGTAAAACAGGGAGTCCCACCCTCTGCACCGGTGATAGTGTGATGCATGCAATATGGGCCAGATTCTTCATCGGCCCTCCGCTCCCCCCAGCGCAGGCTTGCAACAACTGCCAGCCTGGCACGGCTAGTACAGCAACAACTACCAGCCAAGCTGCGTGCACAACATCTGCCAGCCTGGCACGCAGGTAGTACCACAGACATGCCCACCTGTGATGTACGCCATGAGGGCCAGATTCTTCACCAGGCCGACGGCCTGTCCCTCGGGGGTCTCTGCCGGGCACATCATGCCCCACAGACTGCAGCAACGCACGGGGTTTTGGGTTTCAGGTTTGGAGGTTACAGGTTTGGAAATGACTAAATTTAGGTGTGGGCATACCATGCCCCACAGACTGCAACAACACAAAGGGTTTTGCGTTCCAGGTTAGGGGGTTGAAGGTTTATAAATAAGTGTATAGGCAAACCATACACCACAGACTGCAACACAGGTATAAGGGTGGGGGGTTTAAGGTTTTAGGCAATGCGGAACCCTGAACCCGTGCCCTCCAGTTCCTCAACCCCCAAAAAACCTGAGAGCAGCCCACCTGTTGTGGAGCTGTCGTGGCTTGGCCAGCTTTCCCTCGCGGCCAATGGGCGAGTTGATGCGCCGCAAGTGCGAGAGCGTCGACGCGTACGTCAGCCTGTTCAGCACCTGTAAGGTCGACAGAGTACACATAAGCTACAACTCAGCTACCCTTCAGGTGCAATTCAGCAATTCAGCACCTGATGGGGTCGGGCAGGCAGGCAGCGAGGACCGGACCTTACTTCAGCCAGCACACACACTGAACCCCTTTTTAGCCCCCCATCAACGAGGGCGTCGATACATACGTCAGCCTGTTCAGCACGCAATGGGGTCGGGCAGGCAGGCAGCGAGGACCGGACCTTATTACAGCCAGCGCGCACAATAGCCCTTTTTAACCCCCATCAACGACAGCGTCGACGCATACGTCAGCATGTTCAGCACCTAATGGGGTCGGGCAGGCAGGCAGCGAGGACCGGACCTTATTTCAGCCAGCACACACAATGAACCCCTTTTTAGCCCCCCATCAACGACAGCGTCGACGCATACGTCAGCCTGTTCAGCACGTAATGGGGTCGGGCAGGCAGGCAGCGAGGACCGGACCTTATTTCAGCCAGCACACACACTGAACCCCTTTTTAACCCCCATCAACGACAGCGTCGACGCATACGTCAGCCTGTTCAGCACGTAATGGGGTCGGCAGGCGGGGGGGGGGCGGACTGCAATTCAGCTATACTTCAGGAGCAATTCAGCTAAAACTCAGCCACAGCATTCCACGACTGCCCCACTCCCGCACGAATGCTCTGCATCCCTTACCGGCCCCAGCTGCACTTCACTTGCGTACATCAGCATATTTAGCACCTTATGGGGTGATGGGGCCGGCAGGCAGTCGACAGGCGGGGGGGGGGGGGGGGCGGATACGACCTTATTCCAGCGCGCACAATACCCCTTACTTCAACCTTGTTGCAACCCTATGACAACCCTTATTCCAGCTTGCACAATATACACCTTTCTAGACCCTCATCAACGAGCCTTCTTCAAGCCGAGGTAACCGGTCTAAACCCTAAACTATTATAACGGGTTGAAACGACACCTGGAGTGAAATTGTTGAGGCGTCAAGCGTTACTGGCAGTTGGGAAAATAGTTTTAGGACAGGACCCCTTCTTCTGGCCACACCTCAGCTACAACGCGATCATTATTCAGCTACTCTTCAGCTACAGTGCAACTTCCCTGAAGGTACGCGTCAGTTGCCATTCAGCTACACCCCGTTCCACACCAAATCCACGCCTGCGCAACTCCCGAACGAGTGCCCTGCAGCCCTTACTGACCCCAGTTGCAATTCAGCTACACTTCAGGTGCATTTTAGCTAAACCTCAGCTACAACATTCCACACAAAACTCACACCAGTGACACACCCGCACAAATGCCCTGCAGCCCTTACTGACCCCAGTTGCAATTCAGCTACACTTCAGGTGCAATTTAGCAACAACTCGGCTACACTATGCCATTCAAAACCCACACCAGTGACACACCCGAATGCCATGTAGCCCCTGCTGCCCCCGGGTGCAATTATAGTACACGTCAGCTACAACTCGGCTACACTTCTGGGACATTTCATGAACAACTCAGCTACCCTGTTCCACACAGAATCCACACCTGTGACACGCCCGCACGGATGCCCTGCGTCCCTCACTGACCCCACTTGCAATTAGATTACACTTCAGCTACACTCCAGGAATAATTCAGCTACCCAGTGCCACACCTGTGAAACGCCTGCACGGATGCCCTGCTGCCCCTGCTGCCCCCAGTTTCCGGTGGCCAGTGAGTACTTGAGGCCGCGCGTGATGGTCTGCGTCTTGACTGCCCAAGGGACGTTGATCTGAAGGCAAAAACACCACAATCATTTCGTTGCAAAGTACATGCAAACAGCCAAAGCCTGCTTTGAAAGGGCCAGACAGAGACGGCTTGGAGGAAACCTGAAACTAGAGTTGAAGTTCAAAGTTTAGGGTTTCAGTTAACAGAGTTTAGGGTTTAAGTAACAGAGTTTAGGGTTTAAGGGTGAAGGGCTATAGGGCTTAGGGTGCACAGCATAAACCCTAGATGTCACAGACGGTCGCGCATGATGGTGCACATTCTAACCACCTCGGCATGTTGGATCTGGATCTATATCCAGTTGGATCTGGAAGACCAAGGTTTGCGAGGTTTAAACCATAAACCCTAGATGTCACAGACGGTTGCGCATGATGGTGCGAGTCGTGACCACCCACGGCATGTTGGATCTGGATCTAGATCCAGTTGGATCTGGAAGACCAAGGTTTGCGAGGTTTAAACCATAAACCCTAGATGTCACAGACGGTTGCGCATGATGGTGCGAGTCGTGACCACCCACGGCATGTTGGATCTGGATCTAGATCCAGTTGGATCTGGAAGACCAAGGTTTGCGAGGTTTAAACCATAAACCCTAGATGTCACAGACGGTTGCGCATGATGGTGCAAGTCGTGACCACCCACGGCATGTTGGATCTGGATCTAGATCCAGTTGGATCTGAAAGAACAAGGGTTGCGTGGTCAAACACACAGCCGCTTCTCGTGACCAATACAAAATTGAAGTCAGCTTACGTACCTCCTTGCCCCCGTACACCATCTCCTGGACGTGCATCCAAAATGTCCTAGGGTATTCAGGGTTCAGCCAACCTCTAAAGGGTTTAAGGGTTGAGGGTTGCCGTAAAGACCAAGCCAGCCTTTTGACCTTGAACAAGCTCACACACCTCCTTGCCCCCGTCCACCATCTTCTGGACGTGCATCCGGAGATCACGTGTGAGCTTTCGGAACAGGAGACGGAACAGGCTGGCGAGCAGAGGGCCGCCCAGGTCCAGGCGCTTGTTTGCATAGTGGTCTCGATCGTCCTCGCCGCGCCGTTTGAGGACCACGAGCATGAGCCTGGCATGGCAGGGGTTAAGGGTAAAGGGTTTGGGGATTAGGGTTAAGGGTTTAGGCCGGGGTCCAGGCGCTTGTTTGCATAGTGGTCTTGATCGTCCTCGCCGCGCCGTTTGAGGACCACGAGCATGAGCCTGGCATGGCAGGGGTTAAGGGTTAAGGGTTTGGGGATTAGGGTTAAGGGTTTAGGCCGGGGTCCAGGCGCTTGTTTGCATAGTGGTCTCGATCGTCCTCGCCGCGCCGTTTGAGGACCACGAGCATGAGCCTGGCATGGCAGGGGATGAGGGTTCAGGGATGAGGGTTCAGAGTCAAGGGCTTGGGGTTGAGGGTTGATGATTTGGGTAGAGCCTGCAGGGATGGCCAATAGCAGGGCAGGGGTCCAGACGCTTATTGGCATAGTGGTCTCGATCGTCCTCGACGCGCCGTTTCAGGACCACGAGCATGAGCCTGGAGAGCGGCCGATGGCTAGGCAGGGGATGAGGGTTAAGGGTTTGGAGTCCAGGGCTTAGGGTTCAAGGTTCAGACTTAAGGGCTTAGGGTTGATGATTTTGGCGAAGCCTGCTGGGGGGCCCAATAGCAGGGCGGGGGTTCAGGGTTCAGGGTTCAGGCCAGGGTCCAGGGTGTAGGCCAGGGTCTATGGGTTCAGGCCAGGGTCCAGGGTGTAGGCCAGTGTCCAGGGTGTAGGCCAGGGTCCAGGGGTCAGGCCAAGGTCCATGGTTCAGGCCAGGGTCCAGGGTTTAGTCCAGGGTCCAGGGTGTTGGACAGTGTCCAGGGTTCATGTCAGGGTACAGGGTGTAGGCCAATGTCCATGGTTCAGGTCAAGGTCCATGGTTAAGGCCAGGGTCCAGGGTTTAGTCCAGGGTCCAGGGTTTAGGCCAAGGTCCATGGTTCAGGCCAGGGTCCAGGGTGTAGGCCAAGGTCCAGGGTTAAGGTCAGGGTCCAGGGTTCAGGTCAGGGTCCAGGGTTTAGGCCAAGGTCCAGGGTTCAGGCCAGGGTCCAGGGTGTAGGCCACGGTCCAGGGTTCAGGCCAGGGTCCAGGGTGTAGGCCAGGGTCCAGGGTGTAGGCCAGGGTCCAGGGTGTAGGCCAAGGTCCATGGTTAGGGCCAGGGTCCAGGGTGTAGGCCACGGTCCAGGGTTAAGGCCAGGGTCCAGGGTTTATGCCAGGGTCCAGGGTGTAGGCTGCAGGGGACCAACAGTGGGGCAGGGGGGCCAATTGGTTCCTTTGTGAGCCCCCCCTGTGGCGGCTCCTCCTGCAGCAAGTTAGCCCTCCTGTATACTTGTGGCATTTCACACTGTTCACACATTCAACACGCTATTAACACACCATTTACACTTTGCTCACCTTGTTTGCGCTGTTCACACATAATTCACACCGTTGACACATCAGTCACATTCTTCACACATTTCGACGTCAGTCACATAAGCTTGCATGATTCACACATTTTCACAATGTTCATACCTGTGCACCATGTAGCCAATGAAAAAGGCCTTTTTGGTCTCCGTGAACTCCCCCAGGCCCACATGGGGCAGCAGCTCCTTCTGCAGGATCTCGCGCGCAGACTGGATGCGGTCGGCACGCTTCACACCCACGGTCTGCCCTCGCTTGCCTGGGGGGGGGGGGGAGGTGAGTGGGCGTGAGTGGTGGCAGGGAGGAACGGGGAGATCGTTGAAGGGGAGCAGGGAGGGGGAATGAGTGGAGGCAGGGAGGGACGGGGATATCGGTGAGGGGGAGCAGGGAGGGGTGAGAGTGGGGGCAGGGAGAGGTGGCAGGGAGGGACGGGGAGATCGGTGACAAGGAGCAGGGAGGGGGCACGAGTGGTGGCTGGGAGTGGTGGAAGGGAGGGACGGGGAGATCGGTGAGGGGGAGCAGGGAGGGGGTGAGAGTGGGGGCAAGGAGGGGGCGTGATTGGGGGCAGGGAGGGGTGGCAGAGAGGGACGGGGAGATCGGTGACAAGGAGCAGGGAGGGGGCACGAGTGGTGGCTGGGAGTGGTGGCAGGGAGAGACGGGAAGATCGGTGAGGGGGAGCAGGGAGGGGTGGCAGGGAGGGGTGGCAGGGAGGGGTGGCAGGGAAGGACGGGGAGATCGGTGACAAGGAGCAGGGAGGGGGCACGAGTGGTGGCTGGGAGTGGTGGAAGGGAGGGACGGGGAGATCAGTGAGGGGGATTAGGGAGGGGTGGCAGGGAGGGGTGGCAGGGAGGGGGCGTGAGTGGGGGCAGGGAGGGGTGGCAGGGAGGGACGGGGAGATCGGTGACAAGGAGCAGGGAGGGGGCGTGAGTGGGGGCAGGGAGGGGTGGCAGGGAGGGGGCGTGAGTGGGGGCAGGGAGGGGTGGCAGGGAGGAACGGGGAGATTGGTGACAAGGAGCAGGGAGGGGGCGTGAGTGGTGGCTGGGAGTGGTGGCAGGGAGGGACAGGGAGATCGGTGAGGGGGAGCAGGGAGGGGTGAGAGTGGGGGCAGGGAGGGGGAATGAGTGAGGGCAGGGAGGGGTGACAGGGAGGGACGGGGAGATCGGTGATAAGGGGCCGGGAGGGGGCGTGAGTGGTGGCCGGGAGTGGTGGCAGGGAGGGACGGGGAGATCGGTGAGGGGGATTAGGGGGGGTGGCAGGGAGGGGTGGCAGGGAGGGGGCGTGAGTGGGGGCTGGGAGGGGTGGCAGGGAGGGACGGGGAGATCGGTGACAAGGAGTAGGGAGGGGGCATGAGTGGTGGCCGGGAGTGGTGGCAGGGAGGGACGGGGAGATCGGTGAGGGGGAGCAGGGAGGGGGTGAGAGTGGGGGCAGGAAGGGGGCGTGAGTTGGGGCAGGGAGTGGGCGTGAGGGGGGCAGGGAGGGAACGTGAGTGGGGGCAGGGAGGGGTGGCAGGGAGGGACGGGGAGATCGGTAAGGGGGAACAGGGAGGGGGCGAGAGTGGGAGCCGGGAGTGGGGGCAGGGAGGGACAGGAAGATCGGTGAGGGGTGGCAGGGAGGGGGCAGGGAGGGGTGGCAGGGAGGGACAGGGAGATCGGTGAGGGGGGGCAGGGAGAGGCGTGAGTGGGGGCAGGGTGTGACACGGAGATAGGTGAGGGGGGGCAGGGAGGGGGCAGGGAGGGGTGGCAGGGAGGGACAGGGAGATCGGTGACAAGGAGCAGGGAGGGGGCAGGGAGGGGGCGAGAGTGAGAGCCGGGAGTGGGGGCGGGGAGGGACAGGGAGTTCGGTGAGGGGGAGCAGGGAGGGGGCAGGGAGGGGTGGCAGGGAGTGGTAGCAGGGAGGGACGGGGAGATCTGTGAAGGGAGCAGGGAGGGGACATGAGTGGGGGCAGGGAGGGGTGGCAGGGAGGGACAGGGAGATCGGTGAGGGGGGGCAGGGAGAGGCGTGAGTGGGGGTAGGGAGTGACACGGAGATAGGTGAGGGGGGCAGGGAGGGGGCAGGGAGGGGTTGCAGGGAGGGACAGGGAGATCGGTGACAAGGAGCAGGGAGGGGGCAGGGAGGTGGCGAGAGTGAGAGCCGGGAGTGGGGGCGGGGAGGGACAGGGAGTTCGGTGAGGGGGAGCAGGGAGGGGGCAGGGAGGGGTGGCAGGGAGTGGTAGCAGGGAGGGACGGGGAGATCTGTGAAGGGAGCAGGGAGGGGACATGAGTGGGGGCAGGGAGGGGTGGCAGGGAGGGGGCAGGGAGGTACAGGGAGATCGGTGAGGGGGAGCAGGGAGGGGGCAGGGAGGGGTGGCAGGGAGGGACGGGGAGATCGGTGAGGGGGGGCAGGGAGGGGGCAGGGAGTGGAGGCAGGGAGGGTCGGGGAGATCGGTGAGGGGGGGCAGGGAGGGGGCAGGGAGGGACAGGGAGATCGGTGAGGGGGAGCAGGAAGGGGCAGGGAGGGGGCGTGAGTGGGGGCAGGGAGGTACGGGGCGGGGGTAGGGGGAGCAGGGGGGGGGTGAGAGTGGGGGCAGGGAGGTTTTAGGTGTGAGTAGTTCAGAGCTAGTTCAGGGTTCGGGCTAGGGTCAGGGGTTTCGGTTTTGTCTTGTAGGGTTCATCTCTAGGGGACAAGGGTACAGCGCTAAGGCTTCAGGGCGCAGCTCGTAGGGGTCATGTATCAGGGTCAAGGGTTGAGAGCCCTTGGGGTTAAGGCTGGGTGTGGCTGTTAGGGTTCAAGGGTTGACATCCCTTGGGGTTAAGGCTGGGTGTGGCTGTTAGGTTTCAAGGGCGAAGCCCTTATCAGTGTGACCTGGGTGTGGCTGTTAGGTTTCAAGGGCGAAGCCCTTATCAGTGTGACCTGGGTGTGGCTGTTAGGGTTCAAGGGCGGAGCCCTTATCAGTGTGACCTGGGTGTGGCTGTTAGGGTTCAAGGGCGGAGCCCTTATCAGTGTGACCTGGGTGTGGCTGTTAGGGTTCAAGGGCGGAGCCCTTATCAGTGTGACCTGGGTGTGGCTGTTAGGGTTCAGGGTACACATCCCTTGGGGTTAAGCTCCCTGTGATATATGAGGCACGACTAACAGGGTTGTAGGTATAGCTTCCAGGGCTTTTAGGTCTCAGGATTGCGGCCCTATCTTTTTTGAAGGCAAGCCCTTCAGTTTCAGTTTCAGAGCACAGCTCTCAGGGTGCACCTATTAACCCTGAGCCCTGAACCGTGAGCATTGGCCGCCAACTGCGCTCCCCCCTCTGCAGCCCCCTGCAGCCAACCGTGTCCCTGGCCACCTGCCCAATTCAGGGTTTAGGGTTAAGGGTTTGGGCCACCTGTGAAAACTTGCCTCAAACTGCTCTCCCCCATGCCCAACCGCCAATGTAATCTAAAGCCATCTCCTGGGACTGCACTGGCTGGGCCTCCTCAAAAGGGTTGAGGGTTTAGGGTTTAGCCTTTACCCTTAACCCCAAGCTAGGCCCACCCACCCACCCACCCACCCAACTAAGCCCACCCACCAATGTAATCCAGAGCCATCTCCTGGGACTGCACTGGCTGGGCCTCCTCGATACTGGCACGCAGCCCGTTCATCATCTCGGCATCACTAAAGTCATACACTATGTGCTCCAGGATGTCTTTGTCAGCCTGTATAGTGGTAGGTGTAAGAGGTGTGGGAAGTGTGGCACGACATCGTTGAAGTCGTACACAATGTGCTCCAAGATGTCCTTGTCAGCCTGCATGAGAAGTGTGACAGGTGTGGGAGATGCGGCACGCCATCATCGGCGCCATACACAATATGCCACTCACGCGACACTCTTCATCACCACTCACGCGACACTCTTCATCACCACTCACGCGACACTCTTCATCACCACTCACGCGACACTCTTCATCACCACTCACACGACACTCTTCATCACCACTCACGCGACACTCTTCAGCACCACTCACGCGACACTGTTCATCACCACTCGCGCGACACTCTTCAGCGCCACTCACGCGACACTCTTCATCACCGCTCACACGACACTCTTGAGCACCACGCACGCGACACTCTTCAGCACCACTCGTGCGACACACTTCATCACCACTCGCGCGACACTCTTCAGCACCACTTGCGCGACACTCTTCAGCACCACTCGCGAGACACTCTTCATCACCACTCACGCGGCACTCTTCATCACCACTCACTTGACACTCTTCATCACCACTCACGTGACACTCTTCATCACCGCTCACGTGACACTCTTCATCACCACTCACGCAACACTCTTCATCACCACTCACGCGACACTCTTCAGCACCACTCGCGAGACACTCTTCATCACCACTCACGTGACACTCTTCATCACCACTCACGCGACACTCTTCAGCACCACTCACGCGACACTCTTCATCACCACTCACGCAACACTCTTCATCACCACTCACGTGACACTCTTCATCACCACTCACGCAACACTCTTCAGCACCACTCACGTGACACTCTTCATCACCACTCACGCGGCACCCTTCATCACCACTCACGTGACACTCTTCATCACCACTCACTTGACACTCTTCATCACCACTCACGCGACACTCTTCATCACCACTCACGTGACACTCTTCATCACCACTCACGCGACACTCTTCATCACCACTCACGTGACACTCTTCATCACCGCTCACACGACACTCTTGAGCACCACGCACGCGACACTCTTCAGCACCACTCGTGCGACACACTTCATCACCACTCGCGCGACACTCTTCAGCACCACTTGCGCGACACTCTTCAGCACCACTCGCGAGACACTCTTCATCACCACTCACGTGACACTCTTCATCACCACTCACGCAACACTCTTCAGCACCACTCACGCGACACTCTTCAGCACCACTCGCGAGACACTCTTCATCACCACTCACGCGACACTCTTCATCACCACTCACGCGACACTCTTCATCACCACTCACGCGACACTCTTCATCACCACTCACGCAACACTCTTCATCACCACTCACGCGACACTCTTCATCACCACTCATGCAACACTCTTCATCACCACTCACGCAACACTCTTCATCACCACTCACGCGACACCCTTCATCACCACTCACGTGACACTCTTCATCACCACTCACGTGACACTCTTCATCACCACTCACGCGACACTCTTCATCACCACTCACGTGACACTCTTCATCACCACTCACGCGACACCCTTCATCACCACTCACGTGACACTCTTCATCACCACTCACGTGACACTCTTCATCACCACTCACACGACACTCTTCATCACCACTCATGCGACACTCTTCATCACCACTCACGCAACACTCTTCATCACCACTCACGCGACACCCTTCATCACCACTCACGTGACACTCTTCATCACCACTCACGCGACACTCTTCATCACCACTCACGCGACACCCTTCATCACTACTCACGCGACACTCTTCATCACCACTCACGCGGCACCCCTCATCACCACTCACGTGACACTCTTCATCACCACTCACTTGACACTCTTCATCACCACTCACGCGACACTCTTCATCACCACTCACGTGACACTCTTCATCACCACTCACGTGACACTCTTCATCACCACTCACGCGACACTCTTCATCACCACTCACGTGACACTCTTGAGCACCACGCACGCGACACTCTTCAGCACCACTCCTGCGACACACTTCATCACCACTCGCGCGACACTCTTCAGCACCACTTGCGCGACACTCTTCAGCACCACTCGCGAGACACTCTTCATCACCACTCACGTGACACTCTTCATCACCACTCACGCAACACTCTTCAGCACCACTCACGCGACACTCTTCAGCACCACTCGCGAGACACTCTTCATCACCACTCACGTGACACTCTTCATCACCACTCACGCGACACTCTTCAGCACCACTCACGCGACACTCTTCATCACCACTCACGCAACACTCTTCATCACCACTCACGCGACACTCTTCATCACCACTCATGCGACACTCTTCATCACCACTCACACAATACTCTTCATCACCACTCACGCGACACCCTTCATCACCACTCACGCAACACTCTTCATCACCACTCACGTGACACTCTTCATCACCACTCACGCGACACTTGTCATCACCACTCACGTGACACTCTTCATCACCACTCACGCGACACCCTTCATCACCACTCACGTGACACTCTTCATCACCACGCACGTGACACTCTTCATCACCACTCACGCGACACTCTTCATCACCACTCATGCGACACTCTTCATCACCACTCACGCAACACTCTTCATCACCACTCACGCGACACCCTTCATCACCACTCACGTGACACTGTTCATCACCACTCACGCGACACTCTTCATCACCACTCACGCGAAACCCTTCATCACTACTCACGCGACACTCTTCATCACCACTCACGTGACACTCTTCAGCACCACTCACGCGACACCCTTCATCACCACTCACGTGACACTCTTCATCACCACTCACGCGACACTCTTCATCACCACTCACGCGACACTCTTCATCACCACTCACGTGACACTCTTCATCACCACTCACGCGACACTCTTCAGCACCACTCACGTGACACTCTTCATCACCACTCACGCGACACTCTCCAGCACCACTCACGCGACACTCTTCAGCACCACTCACGTGACACTCATCAGCACCACTCACGCGACACTCTTCAGCACCACTCACGCGACACTCTTCATCACCACTCACGTGACACTCTTCATCACCACTCACGCGACACTCTTCAGCACCACTCACGCGACACTCTTCAGCACCACTCACGCGACACTCTTCATCACCACTCACGCGACACTCTTCATCACCACTCACGCGACACTCTTCATCACCACTCACGCGACACTCTTCATCACCACTCACGCGACACCCTTCATCACCACTCACGTGACACTCTTCATCACCACTCACGTGACACTCTTCATCACCACTCGCGCGACACTCTTCATCACCACTCACGTGACACTCTTCATCACCACGCACGCGACACTCTTCAGCACCACTCATGCGACACTCTTCAGCACCACTCATGCGACACTCTTCAGCACCACTCGCGCGACACTCTTCATCACAACTTACACGACACTCTTCATCACCACTCACGTGTCACTCTTCATCACCACTCACGCGACACTTGTCATCACCACTCACGCAACACTCTTCATCACCACTCACGCGGCACCCTTCATCACCACTCACGTGACACTCTTCATCACCACTCACGCGACACCCTTCATCACCACTCACGTGACACTCTTCATCACCACTCACGTGACACTCTTCATCACCACTCACGCGACACTCTTCATCACCACTCACGCGACACTCTTCATCACCACTCACGCGACACCCCTCATCACCACTCACACGACACCCTTCATCACTACTCACGCGACACTCTTCATCACCACTCACGCGACACTCTTCAGCACCACTCACGCGACACCCTTCATCACCACTCACGTGACACTCTTCATCACCACTCGCGCGACACTCTTCATCACCACTCACGCGACACTCTTCATCACCACTCACGTGACACTCTTCAGCACCACTCACGCGATACTCTTCAGCACCACTCACGTGACACTCTTCATCACCACTCACGCGACACTCTTCAGCACCACTCACGCGACACTCTTCAGCACCACTCACGTGACACTCTTCATCACCACTCACGTGACACTCTTCATCACCACGCACGCGACACTCTTCAGCACCACTCATGCGACACTCTTCAGCACCACTCATGCGATACTCTTCAGCACCACTCGCGCGACACTCTTCATCACAACTTACACGACACTCTTCATCACCACTCACGTGACACTCTTCATCACCACTCACGCGACACTCGTCATCACCACTCACGCAACACTCTTCATCACCACTCACGCGACACCCTTCATCACCACTCACGTGACACTCTTCATCACCACTCACGCGACACCCTTCATCACCACTCACTTGACACTCTTCATCACCACTCACGTGACACTCTTCATCACCACTCACGCGACACTCTTCATCACCACTCACGCGACACTCTTCATCACCACTCACGCGACACCCCTCATCACCACTCACGCGACACCCTTCATCACTACTCACGCGACACTCTTCATCACCACTCACGCGACACTCTTCAGCACCACTCACGCGACACCCTTCATCACCACTCACGTGACACTCTTCATCACCACTCACGCGACACTCTTCATCACCACTCACGCGACACTCTTCATCACCACTCACGCGACACTCTTCATCACCACTCACGCGACACTCTTCATCACCACTCACGCGACACTCTTCATCACCACTCACGCGACACTCTTCATCACCACTCACGCGACACTCTTCAGCACCACTCACGCGACACTGTTCATCACCACTCGCGCGACACTCTTCAGCGCCACTTGCGCGACACTCTTCAGCACCACTTGCGCGACACTCTTCAGCACCACTCACGCGACACTCTTCATCACCACTCACGCGACACGCTTCATCACCACTCACGCGACACTCTTCATCACCACTCATGCAACACTCTTCATCACCACTCACGCAACACTCTTCATCACCACTCACGCGACACCCTTCATCACCACTCACGTGACACTCTTCATCACCACTCACGTGACACTCTTCATCACCACTCACGCGACACTCTTCATCACCACTCACGTGACACTCTTCATCACCACTCATGCGACACCCTTCATCACCACTCACGTGACACTCTTCATCACCACTCACGTGACACTCTTCATCACCACTCACGTGACACTCTTCATCACCACTCACGCGACACTCTTCATCACCACTCACGCAACACTCTTCATCACCACTCACGCGACACCCTTCATCACCACTCACGTGACACTCTTCATCACCACTCACGCGACACTCTTCATCACCACTCACGCGACACCCTTCATCACCACTCACGCGACACCCTTCATCACCACTCACGTGACACTCTTCATCACCACTCACTTGACACTCTTCATCACCACTCACGCGACACTCTTCATCACCACTCACGTGACACTCTTCATCACCACTCACGCGACACTCTTCATCACCACTCACGTGACACTCTTCATCACCGCTCAGACGACACTCTTGAGCACCACTCATGCAACACTCTTCATCACCACTCACGCAACACTCTTCATCACCACTCACGCGACACCCTTCATCACCACTCACGTGACACTCTTCATCACCACTCACGTGACACTCTTCATCACCACTCACGCGACACTCTTCATCACCACTCACGTGACACTCTTCATCACCACTCACGCGACACCCTTCATCACCACTCACGTGACACTCTTCATCACCACTCACGTGACACTCTTCATCACCACTCACGCGACACTCTTCATCACCACTCACGCGACACTCTTCATCACCACTCACGCGACACTCTTCATCACCACTCACGCGACACTCTTCATCACCACTCACGCGACACTCTTCATCACCACTCACGCGACACTCTTCATCACCACTCACGCGACACCCTTCATCACCACTCACGCGACACCCTTCATCACCACTCACGTGACACTCTTCATCACCACTCACTTGACACTCTTCATCACCACTCACGCGACACTCTTCATCACCACTCACGTGACACTCTTCATCACCACTCACGCGACACTCTTCATCACCACTCACGTGACACTCTTCATCACCGCTCACACGACACTCTTGAGCACCACGCACGCGACACTCTTCAGCACCACTCGTGCGACACACTTCATCACCACTCGCGCGACACTCTTCAGCACCACTTGCGCGACACTCTTCAGCACCACTCGCGAGACACTCTTCATCACCACTCACGTGACACTCTTCATCACCACTCACGCAACACTCTTCAGCACCACTCACGCGACACTCTTCAGCACCACTCGCGAGACACTCTTCATCACCACTCACGTGACACTCTTCATCACCACTCACGCGACACTCTTCAGCACCACTCACGCGACACTCTTCATCACCACTCACGCGACACTCTTCATCACCACTCACGCGACACTCTTCATCACCACTCACGCGACACTCTTCATCACCACTCACGCGACACTCTTCATCACCACTCACGCGACACCCTTCATCACCACTCACGTGACACTCTTCATCACCACTCACGTGACACTCTTCATCACCACTCACGCGACACTCTTCATCACCACTCACGTACACTCTTCATCACCACTCACGCGACACCCTTCATCACCACTCACGTGACACTCTTCATCACCACTCACGTGACACTCTTCATCACCACTCACGCGACACTCTTCATCACCACTCATGCGACACTCTTCATCACCACTCACGCAACACTCTTCATCACCACTCACGCGACACCCTTCATCACCACTCACGTGACACTCTTCATCACCACTCACGCGACACTCTTCATCACCACTCACGCGACACTCTTCATCACCACTCACGCGACACTCTTCATCACCACTCACGCGACACTCTTCATCACCACTCACGCGACACTCTTCATCACCACTCACGTGACACTCTTCATCACCACTCACGCGACACTCTTCATCACCACTCACGCGACACTCTTCATCACCACTCACGTGACACTCTTCATCACCACTCACGCGACACTCTTCAGCACCACTCACGTGACACTCTTCATCACCACTCACGCGACACTCTCCAGCACCACTCACCCGACACTCTTCAGCACCACTCACGTGACACTCATCAGCACCACTCACGCGACACTCTTCAGCACCACTCACGCGACACTCTTCATCACCACTCACGTGACACTCTTCATCACCACTCACGCGACACTCTTCAGCACCACTCACGCGACACTCTTCAGCACCACTCACGCAACACTCTTCATCACCACTCACGCGACACTCTTCATCACCACTCATGCGACACTCTTCATCACCACTCACGCAACACTCTTCATCACCACTCACGCGACACCCTTCATCACCACTCACGTGACACTGTTCATCACCACTCACGTGACACTCTTCATCACCACTCGCGCGACACTCTTCATCACCACTCACGTGACACTCTTCATCACCACGCACGCGACACTCTTCAGCACCACTCATGCGACACTCTTCAGCACCACTCATGCGACACTCTTCAGCACCACTCGCGCGACACTCTTCAACACAACTTACACGACACTCTTCATCACCACTCACGTGACACTCTTCATCACCACTCACGCGACACTTGTCATCACCACTCACGCAACACTCTTCATCACCACTCACGCGGCACCCTTCATCACCACTCACGTGACACTCTTCATCACCACTCACGCGACACCCTTCATCACCACTCACTTGACACTCTTCATCACCACTCACGTGACACTCTTCATCACCACTCACGCGACACTCTTCATCACCACTCACACGACACTCTTCATCACCACTCACGCGACACCCCTCATCACCACTCACACGACACCCTTCATCACTACTCACGCGACACTCTTCATCACCACTCACGCGACACTCTTCAGCACCACTCACGCGACACCCTTCATCACCACTCACGTGACACTCTTCATCACCACTCACGCGACACTCTTCATCACCACTCACGCGACACTCTTCATCACCACTCACGTGACACTCTTCAGCACCACTCACGCAACACTCTTCAGCACCACTCACGTGACACTCTTCATCACCACTCACGCGACACTCTTCAGCACCACTCACGCGACACTCTTCAGCACCACTCACGTGACACTCTTCATCACCACTCACGTGACACTCTTCATCACCACGCACGCGACACTCTTCAGCACCACTCATGCGACACTCTTCAGCACCACTCATGCGACACTCTTCAGCACCACTCGCGCGACACTCTTCATCACAACTTACACGACACTCTTCATCACCACTCACGTGACACTCTTCATCACCACTCACGCGACACTCGTCATCACCACTCACGCAACACTCTTCAGCACCACTCACGCGACACCCTTCATCACCACTCACGTGACACTCTTCATCACCACTCACACGACACCCTTCATCACCACTCACTTGACACTCTTCATCACCATTCACGTGACACTCTTTATCACCACTCACGCGACACTCTTCATCACCACTCACGCGACACTCTTCATCACCACTCACGCGACACTCTTCATCACCACTCACGCGACACCCTTCATCACCACTCACGCGACACTCTTCATCACCACTCACGCGACACTCTTCAGCACCACTCACGCGACACCCTTCATCACCACTCACGTGACACTCTTCATCACCACTCGCGCGACACTCTTCATCACCACTCACGCGACACTCTTCATCACCACTCACGTGACACTCTTCAGCACCACTCACGCGACACTCTTCATCACCACTCACGTGACACTCTTCATCACCACTCACGCGACACTCTTCATCACCACTCACGCGACACTCTTCATCACCACTCACGTGACACTCTTCAGCACCACTCACGCGACACTCTTCAGCACCACTCACGTGACACTCTTCATCACCACTCACGCGACACTCTTCAGCACCACTCACGCGACACTCTTCAGCACCACTCACGTGACACTCATCAGCACCACTCACGCGACACTCTTCAGCACCACTCACGCGACACTCTTCAGCACCACTCACGTGACACTCTTCATCACCACTCACGTGACACTCTTCATCACCACTCACGCGACACTCTTCAGCACAATTCACGCGACACTCTTCAGCACCACTCACGTGACACTCTTAATCACCACTCACGCGACACTCTTCATCACCATTCACGCGACACTCTTCAGCACCACTCGCGCGACACTCTTCAGCACCATTCACGCGACACTCTTCAGCACCATTCACGCGACACACTTTATCACCACTCACGTGACACTCTTCAGCACGACTCACGCGACACTCTTCAGCACCACTCACGCGACACTCTTCATCACCACTCACGCGACACACTTCATCACCACTCACGAGAACCACTCAAACACCCTTAACTTGGCATCACCAATCACAACATACAGACAAACACTGAACCCCCACACATTGCCACCACGCACTGCCACTCACTGTGACCACTCACTACCACCACACACACTCGTTCACCACATCCACACACGACCACCAGTCAACCGCTCACTACCACTCATCACCCACATACCACCACTCACCACCACCGCTCACTGCCACCATGCAAGCACCCATCTCATAAGTCACCACCCACCACCACCACTCAATGGCACTAGTCAGTAGACACTCCTCAACATCATACACTGCCCACATGTCACCACCCACCACCAACGACCAAGCACGTGTACCCTGGCATCACTCATAATCACACATGGCATCACTCACCACCACCACTCGCGGACAACATAATACGACAGTATACACCCCCCCCCCACACACACACAAGCCACCACACACTATACACTGACACCACTCACTACATATTGACACCACGCACTGCACACCGCCCCACCCACCATCCACTGGCACCACTCACCACCCACTAGCACCACCCACTAGCACCACCCACCACATACTGACACCACTCACTGACACAACTCACCACACAATGGCACCACTCACCACATACTGGCATCATTCACCAACCACTGGCACCACTCAACACCCACTAGCACCACTCACCACATACTGGCACCACTCACTGACACAACTCACCACCCACTGACACAATTCACTACATACTGACATGACACACTATCCACTGTCACAACTCACCACCCACTGACACCACTCACTGACACCACCCACCCCACACTGTCACCAGTCACGACCCGTTGACACAATTTGCCCACACACTGAAACCACCCACTGACATCACTCACCCCCACTTACACCACTCACCACACACTGGTACCACTGACTGCCACCACCCACCCCACACTTGCACCAGTCACAACCCACTGGCACAACTCACCTCCCACCGACACCACTCACGTGTATCACACACCCCACACTGACACCACTCACTTCCACCATACACCCTCCCCCACTGACACCACTCCCTGTCACCACTCACTGACAGACCCCCCCCCACCCCAAGCTGCACCAGTCTCAACCCGCAGACACAACTCAACCCTCACCGGTATCACTCACTGGTACCACTCACCCCCCCCCCCCAAACACACACTGGCACCACACTCTGACACCACGCACTGCCGCCACGCAGCACACACTGCCACCACCCACTACCACCATGTATCACCCTCTGACACCACTCCCTGCCATCACCCAGCACCCACTGTCACCACCCGCTGACCACTACCGCCACTCACCACCATCTGGTACCACTCACTGCCACCACTCAGCACCCACTGCCCCCCCCCCCCCACACACACACACACCGGCACCACTGACCCCCCCCCCCCCCCCCCCCCCCCCCCACACACACACACACACTGACACCACTCTGCCCACTCACCCCCCACTGGCTGCACTCACCCCCACTGGCTGCACTCACCCCCACTGGCTGCACTCACCCCCCACTGGCTGCACTCACCCCCCACTGGCTGCACTCAACCCCACTGGCTGCACTCACCCCCCACTGGCTGCACTCACCCCCACTGGCTGCACTCAACCCCCACTGGCTGCACTCACCCCCACTGGCTGCACTCACCCCCCACTGGCTGCACTCACCCCCCACTGGCTGATCTCACCCCCACTGGCACCACTCACCCCCACTGGCACCACTCACCCCCACTGGCTGCACTCACCCCCACTGGCTGCACTCACCCCCACTGGCTGCACTCACCCCCACTGGCACCACTCACCCCCACTGGCTGCACTCACCCCCACTGGCTGCACTCACCCCCCACTGGCACCACTCACCCCCCACTAGCTGCACTCACCCCCCACTAGCTGCACTCACCCCCCACTGGCTGCACTCACCCCCCACTGGCACCACTCACCCCCACTGGCACCACTCACCCCCCACTAGCTGCACTCATCCCCCACTGGCACCACTCACCCCCCACTAGCTGCACTCACCCCCACTGGCTGCACTCACCCCCATTGGCTGCACTCACCCCCCACTGGCTGCACTCACCCCCAGTGGCACCACTCACCCCCCACTGACTGCACTCACCCCCACTGGCTGCACTCACCCCCCACTGACACCACTCACCCCCACTGGCTGCACTCACCCCCACTGGCTGCACTCACACCCACTGGCTGCACTCACCCACACTGGCACCACTCACCCCCCACTGGCTGCACTCACCCCCACTGGCTGCACTCACCCCCACTGGCTGCACTCACCCCCACTGGCTGCACTCACCCCCAATGGCTGCACTCACCCCCATTGGCTGCACTCACCCCCACTGGCTGCACTCACCCCCACTGGCTGCACTCACCCCCCACTGGCTGCACTCACCCCCACTGGCTGCACTCACCCCCACTGGCTGCACTCACCCCCACTGGCTGCACTCACCCCCACTGGCTGCACTCACCCCCATTGGCTGCACTCACCCCCACTGGCTGCACCCACCCCCACTGGCTGCACTCACCCCCACTGGCACCACTCACCCCCACTGGCTGCACTCACTCCCCACTGGCACCACTCACCCCCACTGGCACCACTCACCCCCGCTGGCTGCACTCACCCCCACTGGCTGCACTCACCCCCCACTGGCTGCACACACCCCCACTGGCACCACTCACCCCCACTGGCTGCACTCACCCCCCACTGTCTGCACTCACCCCCACTGGCTGCACTCACCCCCCATTGGCACCACTCACCACCACTGGCTGCACTCACCCCCACTGGCTGCACTCACCCCCACTGGCTGCACTCACCCCCACTGGCTGCACTCACCCCCACTGGCTGCACTCACCCCCACTGGCTGCACTCACCCCCACTGGCTGCACTCACTCCCACTGGCTGCACTCACCCCCACTGGCTGCACTCACCCCCCACTGGCACCACTCACCCCCACTGGCACCACTCACCCCCGCTGGCTGCACTCACCCCCACTGGCTGCACTCACCCCCACTGGCACCACTCACCCCCACTGGCACCACTCACCCCCGCTGGCTGCACTCACCCCCACTGGCTGCACACACCCCCACTGGCACCACTCACCCCCACTGGCTGCACTCACCCCCACTGGCTGCACTCACCCCCACTGGCTGCACTCACCCCCACTGGCTGCACTCACCCCCACTGGCTGCACTCACCCCCCACTGGCTGCACTCACCCCCACTGGCTGCACTCACCCCCACTGGCTGCACTCACCCCCCACTGGCACCACTCACCCCCACTGACACCACTCACCCCCGCTGGCTGCACTCACCCCCGCTGGCTGCACTCACCTCCACTGGCTGCACTCACCCCCAATGGCTGCACTCACCCCCACTGGCTGCACTCACCCCCCACTGTCTGCACTCACCCCCACTGGCTGCACTCACCCCCCACTGGCACCACTCACCCCCACTGGCACCACTCACCCCCACCGGCTGCACTCACCCCCACTGGCTGCACTCACACTCACTGGCTGCACTCACCCACACTGGCACCACTCACCCCCACTGGCACCACTCACCCCCCACTGGCACCACTCGGCCCCCACTGGCACCACTCACCCCCGCTGGCTGCACTCACCCCCACTAGCACCACTCAACCCCACTGGCTGCACTCACCCCCACTGGCTGCACTCACCCCCACTGGCTGCACTCACCCCCACTGGCTGCACTCACTCCCACTGGCTGCACTCACCCCCACTGGCTGCACTCACCCCCCACTGGCACCACTCACCCCCACTGGCTGCACTCACCCCCACTGGCTGCACTCACCCCCACTGGCTGCACTCACCCCCACTGGCTGCACTCACCCCCACTGGCTGCACTCACCCCCCACTGGCTGCACTCACCCCCCAATGGCTGCACTCACCCCCACTGGCTGCACTCACCCCCTCTGACTACACTCACCCCCACTGGCTGCACTCACCCCCACTGGCACCACTCACCCCCCACTGGCACCACTCACCCCCACTGGCTGCACTCACCCCCACAGGCTGCACTCACCCCCCACTGGCTGCACTCACCCCCACTGGCACCACTCACCCCCCAATGGCTGCACTCACCCCCACTGGCTGCACTCACCCCCATTGGCTGCACTCACTCCCCACTGGCTGCACTCACCCCCCACTGGCACCACTCACCCCCACTGGCTGCACTCACCCCCCACCGGCTGCACTCACCCCCCACTGGCACCACTTGCCCCCCACTGGCACCACTCGGCCCCCACTGACACCACTCCCCCCCACTGACACCACTCTGTCCACTCACCCCCCACTGACACCACTCACCCCCCACTGACACCACTCGTCCCACTCATCCCCCACTGACACCACTCACCCCCCCCCCCCCCCACTGGCACCACTGTCCACTCGCCCCCCACTGACACCACTCACCCCCCACTGGCACCACTCTGCCCACTCACCCCCCACTGGCTGCACTCAACCCTCACTGGCATCACTCTGCCCACTCACACCCCCACTGGCACCAGTCTGCCCACTCAGCCCCCCACTGACACCACTCACCCCCCACTGGCACCACTATGCCCACTCACCCCCCACTGACACCACTCACCCCCCCCCCCCCCCCTCTGGCACCACTCGGCCCACTCACCCCACACTGACACCACTCACCCCCCGCTTGCACCACTCAGTCCACTCACCCCCCCCCCCCCCCCCCCCCACTGGCACCACTCTGCCCACTCACCCCACACTGACACCACTCACCCCCCCCCCCTCTGGCACCACTCGGCCCACTCACCCCACACTGACACCACTCACCCCCCACTGGCACCACTCAGTCCACTCACCCCCCCCCCCCCCCCCCCCACTGGCACCACTCTGCCCACTCACCCCCCACTGACACCACTCACCCCCCCCCCTCCTGGCACCACTCTGTCCACTCATCCCCCACTGGCACCACTCTGTCCACTCCCCCCCCCCCCCCCCCCCATGGCACCACTCTGCCCACTCACCCCCCACTGACACCACTCACCCCCCTGGCACCACTATGCCCACTCACCCCCCACTGACTGCACTCACCCCCCACTGGCTGCACTCATCCCCCACTGGCTGCACTCATCCCCCATAGCCACCACCCACCACCTACTGGCACCACTCACCCCCACTGGCACCACATGCTGTCACCACCCAGAATCACCACTCACCACAAAGCCTAGGGCTCGGAAGAGGATGAGGATCGGGATGTCGGCATTGCAGTACGGGATCTGCAGAGGGCAAGGGATAAGGGCGTATGGGCACATGGTGACGTGATATGAGAAGGGTTTGGGGCTAAGGTTTTGAAGGCGTCAGGTACAGGTTTTAGGGCTTACGGGCACATGGTGACGAGATATGAGAAGGGTTTGGGGTTTGGGGTAAAGGGTACAGGTTTTAGGGCTTACGGGCACATGGTGACGAGATATGAGAAGGGTTTGGGGTTTGGGGTAAAGGGTACAGGTTTTAGGGCTTACGGGCACATGGTGACGAGATATGAGAAGGGTTTGGGGTTTGGGGTACAGGTTTTAGGGCTTACAGGCACATAATGACGATATATGAGGAGCAAGTGGGTGCGTGGGGAAGGGATCAGGCATGCTGCAGGGCACACCAACAGACCGCATGTTTAGAAGGGACAGCAGGGTGTGGGACCAAAAGCCAGGCTTGAAAGTGGGGGGAAAGTGAGCCCAGCCTTGCTCTCATAACCAAAAAGTTGTCGTCTGCATACCGTTCCCCACAAGCTTCCATGCAGGGTAGAATACGGGGATAATGTTAGGGTTTAGGGTTACGCCACCTAACACCGACAGCATTCCTCGAGGGCCATCCATGCCATTCCCCCCCACCCTACCCTCCTCCCTATCTCCCTACCTCCCGCTGCTCCCACCTCCCGCTGTTCCCCCACTGCTAATACTCCTCCACTCAGAGTTAGCACACCTGTGCACGGATGACACCGACAGCATTCCCCATGCTCCCCTCGGCCCCTCCAAGCCCTTACCCCCTTCCTATCCTCCTCCTCTACCTCCCGCTGCCCCTACCTCCTGCTGCACCCACATCCCACTGCCCCCCCACTGCTAACAAACCTCCACTCACCTGTGCACGGATGACACCGGCGACATCCCCCCCCTCTCCCCCTCTCCCTTCCCCCCTTCACTCCTGCTGCCCCTTATCCCCCCACCCCCACTCACACACCTGTGCTCGGATGACACCGGCGACATCCCCCCCCCTCCCCCCCTCTCCCTTCCCCCCCTCCACTCCTGCTGCCCCTAATCCCCCACCCCCACTCACACACCTGTGCTCGGATGACACCGGCGACACCCCCCCCTCCCCCCCACTCCCTTCCCCCCCTCCACTCCTGCTGCCCCTTATCCCCCCACCCCCACTCACACACCTGTGCTCGGATGACACCGGCGACATCCCCCCCCTCTCCCCCTCTCCCTTCCCCCCTCCACTCCTGCTGCCCCTTATCCCCCCACCCCCACTCACACACCTGTGCTCGGATGACACCGGCGACATCCCCCCCCTCTCCCCCTCTCCCTCCCCCCCCCTCCCCCCCTCTCCCTTCCCCCCCTCCACTCCTGCTGCCTCTTATCCCTCCACCCCCACTCACACACCTGTGCTCGGATGACACCGGCGGCATTCCCCGCGCTCTTGGTCTTGAATCCCCTGGATAACATCTTCACCGACATGGTGCTGGCGTTCCTGGTGCTGTTCTCCAACACAGACCTGGACACAACAGGGAACGAACAGGAGGTCAAAACAAACAGGAGGTAACGCCGTGCGATCGTGTCCATGGAGATTAATTCCGTATGAAGCCGTACATATGGTCGCTGCCTGTCTTATAGAAGTTTCCCGTATTTTGTGAAGCAGCTTCCTACACTCTGCCCCAAGGGAGCCTAGTTCATCAAAAGCAGTGCAGTCGTTTTGACTTGCCTGATCTCAGCCAAGGAAGATTAATTTGAGAGCCGGCCTAGTTCAGGGTTAAGGGTTTAGGATTTAGTGTGGTCGTATCGACTTGCCTGATCTCAGCCACGTAAGAGTACTTGGAGGGCTGGCTCTTCTTAAACACGTAACAATGATTGTTCGCCATGCGCTCCTGGGAGAAGGAGGGAGAAAGGGAACAAGCATTGATTGTTCGCCATGCGCTCCTGGGAGAAGGGGGAAGAAAGGGAACAAGCATTGATTGTTCGACAGGCGCTCTGAGGGAAAGGAGGGAGAAAGGGAGGGAGGGAGGGTGGGAGGGAGGAACGGAAAGCCCCCCAGGCCCCCACTTGGACCTCCCCCCCCCACACACACCTGAGCCCCTCCACACACACACCTCCCCCCCTCCCCCCACCCCACACACACCTGAGCACCCCCCCTACCTGAGCCCTCCACCCACCCACCCACTCACGCACTACTGGAGCCCATCCCCACCCACCCACCACCTGAGCCCTCCCCTCTCCACCCACCCACCCACCCACCACCTGAGCACCCACCCTCCCCCCCCACCCCACCTGAGCTGCCCCCCCCCCCAATTCCACCCTGGGCATACTGCCCCCGGCCTTAACCCCCAGGAGCTCAGTCACCACCCACCTGCACAATGAGCAACCCCCCCCCCCCACACACACACACCTGAGCCCTCCCCTCCACCTGAGCCCCTTGCCCCCAGGGGCTCCGTTACCACCCACCTGCGCAATGAGCACCTTTTCGCTCCCATTGATAATAAATTAGCACCCCCACCCCCACCCCCACCTGAGCCCCTTGCCCCCAGGGGCTCCGTTACCACCCACCTGCGCAATTAGGACATTTTCGCTCCCGTTGATAATAAATTAGCACCCCCACCCCCACCCCCACCTGAGCTAGCCCCCCCCATCCCACCCTGGGCATACTTCCCCCCGCCATTGCCCCCAGGAGCTCGGTTACCACCCACCTGCACAATTAGGACCTTCTCGCTCCCATTGATAATGAAGTAACCTCCCCCCCCCACACACACACACCATACCCTGAGCCCCCCTCACACACACACACTGAGCCCACCTGCGCAATGAGCACCTTCTCGCCCCCATTAATAACGAACTAGGCACCACCCGAGTCCCCCCACCCCCACCCCCACCATCTCCATCACCAGAGCCCCCGCACACCCACCTGAGCCCCTAGCCCCCAGGAGCTCTGTTACCACCCACCTGCGCAATAAGCACCTTTTCGTTCCCAATGATAATGAAGTGGCCACCTGAGCCCCCCCCCACCCCACCCCCACCATTAACTCGCTCAGAGCAACTTCCTCCGTTACCACCCACCTGTGCAATGAGCACCTTCTCGCTCCCATTGATAATGAAGTAGCCACCCTGCAGCGCAGCGTGCAATTTGCGTTCAAGATTTAGATTCAGCACAAAGCATGCATTAAGAGCATGAAGTGTGCACATTCCAGCATGAAGTGTGCACATTCCAGCATGAAGTGTGCACATTCGAGCATGAAGTGTGCACATTCGAGCATGAAGTGTGCACATTCCAGCATGAAGTGTGCACATTCCAGCATGAAGTGTGCACATTCAAGCATGAAGTGTGCACATTCCAGCATGAAGTGTGCACATTCGAGCATGAAGTGTGCACATTCGAGCATGAAGTGTGCACATTCGAGCATGAAGTGTGCACATTCGAGCATGAAGTGTGCACATTCGAGCATGAAGTGTGCACATTCCAGCATGAAGTGTGCACATTCCAGCATGAAGTGTGCACATTCGAGCATGAAGTGTGCACATTCGAGCATGAAGTGTGCACATTCCAGCATGAAGTGTGCACATTCCAGCATGAAGTGTGCACATTCCAGCATGAAGTGTGCACATTCCAGCATGAAGTGTGCACATTCGAGCATGAAGTGTGCACATTCGAGCATGAAGTGTGCACATTCCAGCATGAAGTGTGCACATTCGAGCATGAAGTGTGCACATTCGAGCATGAAGTGTGCACATTCGAGCATGAAGTGTGCACATTCGAGCATGAAGTGTGCACATTCCAGCATGAAGTGTGCACATTCGAGCATGAAGTGTGCACATTCGAGCATGAAGTGTGCACATTCGAGCATGAAGTGTGCACATTCGAGCATGAAGTGTGCACATTCGAGCATGAAGTGTGCACATTCGAGCATGAAGTGTGCACATTCGAGCATGAAGTGTGCACATTCGAGCATGAAGTGTGCACATTCGAGCATGAAGTGTGCACATTCGAGCATGAAGTGTGCACATTCGAGCATGAAGTGTGCACATTCGAGCATGAAGTGTGCACATTCCAGCATGAAGTGTGCACATTCGAGCATGAAGTGTGCACATTCGAGCATGAAGTGTGCACATTCGAGCATGAAGTGTGCACATTCCAGCATGAAGTGTGCACATTCCAGCATGAAGTGTGCACATTCCAGCATGAAGTGTGCACATTCGAGCATGAAGTGTGCACATTCCAGCATGAAGTGTGCACATTCGAGCATGAAGTGTGCACATTCGAGCATGAAGTGTGCACATTCGAGCATGAAGTGTGCACATTCGAGCATGAAGTGTGCACATTCCAGCATGAAGTGTGCACATTCCAGCATGAAGTGTGCACATTCGAGCATGAAGTGTGCACATTCCAGCATGAAGTGTGCACATTCGAGCATGAAGTGTGCACATTCCAGCATGAAGTGTGCACATTCCAGCATGAAGTGTGCACATTCGAGCATGAAGTGTGCACATTCCAGCATGAAGTGTGCACATTCCAGCATGAAGTGTGCACATTCGAGCATGAAGTGTGCACATTCGAGCATGAAGTGTGCACATTCGAGCATGAAGTGTGCACATTCCAGCATGAAGTGTGCACATTCCAGCATGAAGTGTGCACATTCCAGCATGAAGTGTGCACATTCCAGCATGAAGTGTGCACATTCCAGCATGAAGTGTGCGATTTCGGCGGCGTACGGCTCGTAGCGTACGCCTGGCATGACCGGCCAGCGGCATACGGCTGGCGGTGAATGGCTTGTAGAGCGCAGCTGGCGGCGTGCAGCTGGCGGCGTACGGCTAGCGGAGCACAGCTAACGGTAATCGGGTAGCAACTTGGTTGAGGGCATACGGCTGGCGGCGCACAGCTGGCGGCGTACGGCTGGCGGTGTACGACTGGCGGCATACGGCTGGCAGCTTTCGACTGGCGGCACACAGCTGGCGGCACACACCTGGCGGCGTACGGCTGGCAGCATACAGCTGGCGGCATACGGCTGGCGGCATACGGCTGGTGGCATACGGCTGGCGGCGTACAGCCTGCGGCATACGGCTGGCGGCGTACAGCTGGCGGTGTAAAGCTGGCGGCACAATGCTGGCGGCATACGGCTGGCGGCATACGGCTGGCGGCGTACAGCCTGCGGCATACGGCTGGTGCATACGGCTGGCGGCATACAGCTGGCGGCATACGGCTGGCGGCATACGGCTGGTGGCATACGGCTGGCGGCGTACAGCCTGCGGCATACGGCTGGCGGCGTACAGCTGGCGGCATACGGCTGGCGGCGTACAGCTGGCGGTGTAAAGCTGGCGGCACAATGCTGGCGGCATACGGCTGGCGGCGTACAGCTGGCGGTGTAAAGCTGGCGGCACAATGCTGGCGGCATACGGCTGGTGCATACGGCTGGCGGCATACAGCTGGCGGCATACGGCTGGCGGCATACGGCTGGTGGCATACGGCTGGCGGCGTACAGCTGGCGGCATACGGCTGGCGGTGTAAAGCTGGCGGCACAATGCTGGCGGCATACGGCTGGCGGCGTACAGCTGGCGGCGTACAGCTGGCGGTGTAAAGCTGGCGGCACAATGCTGGCGGCATACGGCTGGGGGCGTACTGCTGGTGGCTAGCGGCATCCGGCTGGCGGCGCACAGCTGGCGGCATACGGCTGGCGGCATACGGCTGGCGGCATACAGCTGGCGGCATACAGCTGGCGGCATACGGCTGGCGGCATACAGCTGGCGGCATACAGCTGGCGGCATACAGCTGGCGGCATACAGCTGGCGGCATACAGCTGGCGGCATACGGCTGGCGGCATACAGCTGGCGGCATACGGCTGGCGGCATACAGCTGGCGGCATACAGCTGGCGGCATACAGCTGGGGCATACAGCTGGCGGCATACAGCTGGCGGCATACAGCTGGCGGCATATGGCTGGCGGCATACGGCTGGCGGCATACAGCTGGCGGCATACAGCTGGCGGCATACAGCTGGCGGCATACAGCTGGCGGCATACGGCTGGCGGCATACAGCTGGCGGCATACGGCTGGCGGCATACATCTGGCGGCATACGGCTGGCGGCATACGGCTGGCGGCATACGGCTGGCGGCATACAGCTGGCGGCATACAGCTGGCGGCATACAGCTGGCGGCATACGGCTGGCGGCATACGGCTGGCGGCATAACGGCTGGCGGCATACGGCTGGCGGCATACGGCTGGCGGCATACGGCTGGCGGCATACGGCTGGCGGCATACAGCTGGCGGCATACGGCTGGCGGCATACGGCTGGCGGCATAACGGCTGGCGGCATACGGCTGGCGGCATACGGCTGGCGGCATACGGCTGGCGGCATATGGCTGGCGGCATATGGCTGTCGGTGACCGGCTGGCGGCATACAGCTGGCGGCCCAAGCAACATGGCCGACGGCCATGACCGGGGCCTCGGACAGGAATGTATGTGACATGTAGCCGAGTCGAAAAGATGACAATCATCATTTAACGCGACTCACATTAGCTTCACATCAGCTACACATCAGCTACACGTCAGCTACACGTCAGCTTTGGGAAGAGTAGGCTTCGCTGCGGCCTTTGCGCGTCCACACTTTATTCACATGTTGGGCACCGGACGATTCACTGAGCCTCGAAATGAAAGAACAGACCTTAACTGTTCATACACATCCTCTCCTAGCTGAGTGACTGGAGGGACATGAGGCAAACCCTAAATCCTGAACCCTTACCTGATCACAGGGATCCTCTCCTAGCCGAGTGACTGGAGGGCCATAAGGCAAAACCCTAATCCCTTAACCCTAACCATAAACCCTTACCTGATCATAGGGATCCTCTCCTAGCTGAGTGAGCTCCGTGTCGGTGTGCTCGGCCAAGGAGCAGAAGTTGGACCTCAACATGATGGGCACCTGGGCACAGTCAGCTACATGTCAGCTACACATCAGCTACATGGCAGCTACACGTATGCTACAAGCTAGCCGAGGAGCACAAGTTGGACCTCAGCATGAAGGGCACATGGACAGACAGCGGACGAGGGGGGGGGGGGGGGGCTATTTTTTTCAGCGCATGCTTCAGCTACAGTGTGCTACATGTCAGCTACATCAAAGCCTCCGGCAGCGGTTTAGGGCTATATATTTTGCAGGTGTCCTGGAATGCAATCAAACAGCCAGTCAACTGCCTTGGTCATACTTATCTTCACACTCATCCAGGCCTGCTACTCTCTCAAGTACCCTTTCCATAGCCCGCCACCTGCCACCTGCCACCTGCCACCTGCCACCTGCCACCTGCCTTGGCCAGGAAGACCTTGTCGTACTTCTCCTCATGCTCATCCAGTCCACCGTCCGGGTTCTTTGTGATCTCGGTCTTCTTCAGGTCGACATACATGGGAGCCGAGTACCTGTGTGCACGGTAGCACAAATAGGGTTGTGGGTGGAACAAAACGGCAAAATACGGCGCGATACAGGGCAGCATGGCACAATACAGCGCGGTACAGCGCAATACGGCACAATATGGTGCTGTAGTGCGCAATATGGCAAAATACGGCAACATCTTCAACGTGCCCCAGATGACAAGACCGTGCCCCCTATGAATTGCGTCCTCCCCATCACTACCATCGTGCAAGGCGTTCCCCCAATCCACAAGCGACACCGCCCATGTTCCCATGTTTAGCCCAGCAGGTTAAAGCATGGAACACAGGCCAGTAGTTTTCATACCTGTTTCCATACCAGTACCTGCTTTCATGGTTATTTTCATACCTTGTTTCATGTCTTTTCACGCGTAATCTCACCAACAATCCCTTCTTAAGCAATTTCGCCGACCAGGCCCTCTAACGCTGTGGTTTTGTCCATCTCACTAAACTATCATGTCTTGCCCCACATGCCCCCCATGCTACCACATCAAGCCCCTAGCCCCACGCTCCCCAATACTCACCCTATGCCCCATGCCACGTACCCCTTGCTATGCACAGCCCATGCCCCATGCCCCTTGCCATGCACAGCCCATGCCCCATGCCCTTTGCCATGCACAGCCCATGCCCCATGCCCCATGCTATGCACAGCTCATGCCCCATGCCTTATGCCCCTTGCTATGCACAGCCCATACCCCATGCCCCATGCTATGCACAGCCCATGCCCCTTGCTATGCACAGCCCATGCCCCATGCCCCTTGCTATGCACAGTCCACACCCCATGCCCCATGCCCCTTGCTATGCACTGCCCATGCCCCATGCCCCATGCTATGCACAGCCCATGCCCCATGCCCCTTGCTATGCACAGCCCATGCTCTATGCCCCATGCCCCATGCCCCTTGCTATGCACTGCCCATGCCCCTTGCCCCATGCTGGGCATAGCCCATGCTCAATGCTACGCACAGCCCATGACCCATGCCCCAAGCTACGCACCGACACACACCAGTGTCGACTATTTGGCAGAGACTTGGCAGGCAGCCCTGCAGCTGCTAAAGGCCCGACCAGAACCCAACCTGGACACTGCGCAGCGCTCCTGTCTACTCCTGCACCCCCCCCAACCTGTCACACACCCGTTTTCACTGTTCGGCTGCCAAAAAGCCCCACGCGGCCAAGCGTTCAGCAGGGCTCAACGGGTTTGCACCGTTATAAAATCTTCGGCTGCCTAGAAGCAACAGAAAAACGGGCAGCAGCTGTCTCGACAGGAAACAATCTATATGGGCAGCCAAACACCCAACTGGGACCCAGCATGGACCCTGCACAGCACTCCTGTCACCCCCTCCCCACCTACCCGTGACAAGAACACCAGTGTTCTCTGTTTGGCTTCCAAGAAGTAACAGAGGAACGCGCCAGCTGTCTTGACAGGAAGAAATCGAAATATATATTGGAAGCCAAACACCCTACCTGGGACCCGGCCTGGACCGGCGTCCAGAGCCTACAGCGGCCCAAGCGGCACAGCTGGCCGCAGGTGGGGCCCAGAGTGGAGGCAGCGTGCAGCTGACATTTGAATTTGAAAAAGACAAAGAAAATAATCTCCGGCAACGCCAACACCAACACTCACGTCATGTTCCTCAGGCGCGCCTCCTTGGGGATGGGCCTCCTCACCCCATGCCCCTTGCCCCATGCAGGGCCATGCTCCATGCCAAGCACCCTCTGCTATGCACAGCCCATGCCCCATACTACGCACGCCAACGCCAACACACTCACGTCATGTTTCTCAGGCGCGCCTCCTTGGGGAACAGCATCTGGGTTTCGTTGTCGGCCTCAGTGGCCAGCGGCTTACTCAGATAGATCTGTCCGAACGTGATCTTGAACTCTCGGTCCTCGGAGGGGGCTTCCAGTCCAGCGACGTGCTGCGACTCTGGCTTGACCACAACCTCTGAGCAGGGAGGGTCAAGGGTTTAGGGTTTAGGGCTGAGGGCCTTTGCTGAACCATTCGGGCTTTACTTCAATCTTTGAGGAGTGCGGGTTGTAGTGTTTGTGCATTCATACTTCAGCTTGCAACCCTTTCTCCCCTGCGGTTTCCCCATCTTCAATCTCTTTATGACCGTTTGTTTTTACTTCTTCGTGCGGCCCCCCTTTCACATGCCTCCTTGTATCAAAAGGCACACATGTTGCATGCTCCAAGAACCGATTGTGCATTTTAATTGCTTGCATGTCTCAATATGCCACAACGAAAGAACATGCCATACATGCATGCGCGCAGCCAATGCCCATGCGAAGTCCATGCATACAGTCCATGCCCATGTGCGCAGCCTATGCACCTGTGCTCAGTCTATGCATGAATCTGCGCAGCCCATGCACATGTGCTTCGTCCATGCATGCATGTGCGCAGCCCATGCGCATGCCCACTGGACGTGCATGCACCCTCCACCAAGCAACATCGCGACTGGGAGTCTGCCTAGCTCATGCCTCTGATCCGCTGCACTGCTTTGCTGGCCCCGATCAGCTCCAGTAAAGCGCTTGATTCCATGAGGATGAATCATAGGGGCCCCAATGAAGGACAGCCTCTGAGCGTACCGGGCGTCTCATCGATGATCTCTTGCATCGTGTTCGACACGAACTCGTTGAACGAGTCGAGCTGCTGCCGGACGAGACCCTTCTCGTCGAAAAAGGCCGAAATGACCACCCAGGCGTCCTCCTGATCGAGGACAATGGGAGAAAGAGGGCGCGACGATGGAGGCAGAGGAACACAGCATGGAGACACAAGGCCGGTGTGTTAGGTTTTAGGTCGATTGGATCGTTTTGTCGCCCCGCTGCAACAACGAGCAGCAAACGGCCGTGACAGCTCGTTGCTCCTGGGCTTCAGAAAAGAGAGGAAACGAACCATTGTTTCTATTGGCATTCCTTCTCTGAGGCATCATCACTACCAGGGGTATTACCTGAGTGATCTCGACATCCTCATCCTCCACTACGCTAGGCGCCTCCTCAACGATCAGCTCGTCGTGGAACATGGCAGCAGCGCTCCTACTCGGCTTTTGTCACAGACTCTTCGCCGCAGACCACACGATGTTGCTGCTGCTACTATTAACGGGACGGACTAGGAAGAGTGGATCAAAGCAGCAGTTTGCCTGGTATCGGCATCCGCTAGTGTGCGTGGATACGACCAACAAGTGATTATGTCGTCAGACTATCATGAGACACGAGCAGGTCGTGAGGTACTTCCCCATGTGCATGCAGATTGCAAAACCGTGGCTTCGGAGCAGAGGCTACGGAGTCAGCCACACCATAATTCATACTTCGGATTTTCAAGTGGATGCTTCCCTTCCCCTCGTATCCTTCCACCTGGGAATTCGTCCGAATTGTATTTCTAACAATGTCACACAAGTGAAATCCACTAGCATTCCCAACACATCCACCTGCGCAAACATAATGGTTGGACCGTTTCTCTGGCAGACTTGCA
Organism: Limnomonas spitsbergensis; assembly: GCA_037349105.1. NCBI lineage: Eukaryota > Viridiplantae > Chlorophyta > Chlorophyceae > Chlamydomonadales > Limnomonas > Limnomonas spitsbergensis. The sequence continues at coordinate 580,211 of JAYJMM010000076.1, read as the reverse complement.
CCTGTCCTTTTTTCCAAGGTAGCACGATATGGATGTGATATGATATGATTGAATATGATATGACATGGTATTTTGACCATATCATATTTTGCAGTCAAAATGATTTTAGCCTAATAACTAACTGAAGTGTTTACAAAGGACAAGCCCACGCATTTGGCAGGTGCACTACCCTTGACCCCATTCACATACACACTGACATGGCAGCAAGCATCAAGCGAGCAGTCCCACTGACCCCTACAGCCCAAGGGTCACCATGTGTCTATGCATCCACATTTTCCATGGTTAATGCTTTATGTGACGCAAAATCTTGCAACAACTAGGCCCATTCTGGCGTAGAACGGTGGGTATGGCAGAATAGCCCTTTTCCCAACTCATTACCAATTCACCATTCCCATATCCCATGCCCATGCATGGAGAAGTTGATACCATATCATATCATGTTTTACTATATCATATCATATTGCTGATATGATATGATATGATGGCCCCAAAGACTATATCGTGCTACCTTGCTTTTTCATTCCCACCCCGTCCCTTCGGCTCCCACCTACCTTTCACATTCCACGCACCCCCCACTCCCGACCTCTTCCCATACACTAATCTTCCTTCTTAACACAAGTGGATTCCTCTTTCGTCCAGCTAATGCTGGCCGCGGCTTGTTCAGTGTCTCCAAATACGCCATCATCGATTCCATCCTTAATAAACGGACACATCATATACCATTCGATGCCATACAGATATTTGGCGCCTCTGTCACCACTTGGAAAACTCCCCTTCACTGTCCTGTACCCCTTAGCGACCCTCCTTATTGATTTAATTTCTGTTTCCCAGTGTGCGGCATTTCAAAAGTATTTCCCCCAAGACACGCTCAGCGTTTTCTTTCTTTCTTTCTTGGACCTGGCTGTCCAGCGGAAGGGTCGTGGCGAGTATATGGACGCTGTTGCAGAGTGCATTCAGATACCCTTGGTTTTGGAGGCATATCAAGCAAGCAAGAGGGCCACTGCACTTGTGTTGGCCTGCCCTTTATTTGGGGCTAAGGCTTCTGGGATAGGGACGATTCCGAGCCTGCTCGATCACTCTTTCAACACCAGCATCCAATCATTACGGCATGCCGTTGCTTTGACTTGCCTTCCCTCGGGTATAAAAACGAATTCTTTAAATGCTGCCCTCAGCTCGCCTCTAAGGCAAATTATCAACCAAAACTCTTGATTTCTGACTGAAAACTGGCGTCAACTGTCGATAATTAGTATATTCATGGATCCCTCAACCTTAAACAACATTGTTACTATGAGATAAGGCAAAGCAAATCTACGGTAGAGGCTTCGCGTCTTCGCGAATGACATTTAACTGTTGATGGCCCTTGCGGCGTATAAAAACTACTTTCATGCCCTGTTGTTAAACAAAACTTCTAATTAATGATGAATGCCTCACGCGAAGAACGACTACGGTACCATGCCGATAGCCGGTGTTTGGTGGGTGTCAAACCATTAACCATATGAGCATGGCAATTGGCTACGAGAAGCAGCCACCGATTGACCAATGGGGACCTACTGTGAAGTTTGTGTGAAGTTTTACAGTCCAACGGGGCATCACATTTGATGCATGCGACTTGTGCTACTTGTGCATGTAAACCGGTACAGGCACTAAATACGCTAGGACAGCGAGCGAAAACCATTGACCCCCCCTGGGCAAGCAACCAACACTCAACCACGGAGCAGTAGCGTGGGAGTGTACCCCATAGTGCAGAAGATTAGCCCCAGCCATAAAGCATGACGTGGGTGCAAAAGAGTTCGGTTGGACGCCTCCTAGGAAAATTGAGAAGGAAACAAGAAAGTTTGAGTGAAATTTTAAAGTCTGTGCAAAAGCTGTGTGATGCGTGAGCGAAAATTCAGTGAGTTTAAGTGTTTTAAAATGTGTGAACTGGGTATGAAACTGTGTGACCCGTAACTTAAGTGAGTAAAGTGTTTACTCTACTGAAGGTCGTAAGGTGAACGGTTGTCACTGCCTCAGTGTCCTTAAGCCCATTGCCCCCCAGCCGCCAGCCAGTGGAATTCACTGATGTGCAGCTAAGGTGCACCAAAATAAGCAGTTTCGATGTTGAGTTTGTATCACAATCCAGCAGGGATGCAAGGAACACGCGCCCGACAACTAGTTCGAACAGAAAATAACCTAGGGCAAAGAGCGGAAACAGAATGACCCCTGTGGACAAGCAACCAACGCACAACACACAGGCAAGTGGTAGAAAAATGCCCCTCATACCTGTGGAAGTGTTGAAGATAACTAGATCCAATCACAAAATGTGGCGTTGGGGCTGAAAGGGCATACCGGTAAGTTGAGCATGCAACCGACAAAAAACCAACAAACTACGGTACCGTATATGAGAATGTTCAAGTTAAATGTGTGAAAAGTATGCCAATGACTTTCCGCCTCTGGGCCCTGCTCAACTAATTGGTAGCAGGAGGAAAGAAACGAAAACACCGGCCAGCGGGTCAGTAAAAACTAGGGAAAGCGGGAAATAAAGGTAAGTAAAACAAAAAGGCAAATGGTAAAGGGTCGAGAATTTTCGTGTAGAAAGTACCGATATGTATAAATCAGTAAAATGGAAACCGGTGTGTCGATGTTCAGAAAGCTTGAGTTTTATGAGTGTTTAAAAAATTCGTTACAACATTTGCAACTCGGTGAGTTGAGACCGAGGAATTGTTTTAGAAAGTTACAATGTTTGTTCAGAAAGTAACAATGTTTGGCGTGATTCAAATGTGAGGATAATGACCTAGAGGGACTTCGATTGTTATGAAGTAGCAGTGGCACTCATGAATCACTGCGCTCAGGAGTCACTCCCCGCGTGATGAAGAATTTACAACTCCCCCGCATACCGGTATATAGAAAAGTATAGCAACATCCCAGGCGGCTGAAATCTCCAGCCCAGTTGCGGACGAGGGCAGCACCACAGTCTGGCTCATGTGCTGAAACTATTTGCCCGTTGTGCATGGACAGGAAGCCTCAGAGAGAAAGCGGCCTGGAGCGTGCCCCGGCCCCGCTGAAATCCGAACTGCTCGTGAGGGATGTGCTTGAGCAATCAAGCGCGCCCCAAGATCAGAGATGGCGGTGAGCTTGCCAACATACAGCTAGTAAAGCGTGCATGCCATGGCGGTGGGCCGGTAATTACTGGGGTCAAGGGAGTCGCCTTCTTATTAAAGGGATGAATCCTGAATAGCAGGGCTCCCTGCATTGCGTCCCATGCTATTCTTTCTCTCCTCTTGTGCTTTCTCCCTTGAATTTCCTAGCTGGATTTTTGTTTGCCGGCGTGGCCGAGCTTCATTTCAACATGGCCCAGAGGTGTAACAGCATAAACCTGCATTCATCTCCCCTGGCCGCAAGCCATGACGCATTTGAAGTACAACTGAGGCACCATCAGAACATTGTATGGTTGAGGGCTGTTTTCTAGAGGGGCTGGGAAATCTTATTTTGTTGACACTTGTGGTCTCGTCCATTGGACAATATTTGGACCCTTTTGCTACATGTACTATAAGTACTATGTTTTCTATTGAAGTATCCAAGCGGAGACTTGCTCATGCCCGTCGAAGCCCCGCCTTTTGAGATGACTGTACACATGGCCAATTTTTTTAGCAGGGCCCAAAGGTGTAATGTAATTGACATGTGGCCAACTACGGTGATGTGGTGTGGGCCACCAATCACCTCAGGCCGCGGCATTGCCTCAAGAGCAGGATGCAGTCCAACTTCCTCCAGCATCTGCGCCAGGCTGCAAGGCTACCTGCGTCAGCTGCCAGCTGGGGGGTCATGGGGGAGCTGCAGATCCAGCCGTTACAGTGAAGTTGGTGGCAGCATGTACTTCGCTTCTACAAAGCAGCGGCCGCACCAGCAGTTCTCACATCAAGACAGCCCACTCATGGCGGCAGCTATGGCGGCCGACATTCAGCTCGCTGTCAGGCAGGGCACCGGAGGACCGAATTGGTGCAGTAAATTGCTACTAGGTGCCTTGCTGGAGCTGGAGCTGGTATAGGCCGTCCCCGAACTGTGTCAGAGAGCGACCGACCTACAGCCGCTACCTGTCACAGAGGTGCTAGCGCTAGTTGATGCAGAATACGAGCGGGTTCAGCTGGATGCAGCTGGCAGAGGGGCCCAGAGATCCTGCCATTGAACACAGGTCAGCGGCCGCCTACTGCACCTGGTTTCAGTCTTCGGCAGGCGCCGTGGTGCAGGCCAGGGGCCGCACCATCAGAAGGGAGTGTCCTTGCGTGCGAACGAACTTAGATGCGGCTCGGCGCCGTCAGCACGGCTGACACTAGAGGACAGTGCAGCGGTCAGCAACGTGACAGACGGTGCTGCCAGCGATGTTGAGCTAGGGGAGACGGTGAGCATGTGGAGGACGCGTTGCATGCATGCTTTCCATGCCCCAGCGTGCAGGATCAAGTTAGGGATCAGGGATGGGCAGGTCCTCCGAATGGTGCTAGAGACTTGTTCGACTTGTACTGGGGCAGGCTTGGGTGGGATGCCCTGGCCTTTGTGGCAGACATTGATGATGTGTAAGCGTGTTTACAGGCTGGAACTTCCTTTATCCTTTTTCCAGCCTTTTGTTTTGCCCCTTCACATTATTTCCCCTGCCACATTGTGTTTGTGTCGTCCTTTCCTCCAGGCACCCACGCGGCCGAGCCTTTTTGAGCAGGGTCCAGAGGTGTGGCGTCATTGACATATAGCCGGGCCAATGTTTGCCTTCCCGGCTTCTCCTTTTTGTGTCCTTCCTCCTTAAGTTTCTCCTTTTCTCCCTTCTGAACAGTTGGGCGCCCACGCCGAGTCTTCTTGTGCATGGCCCAGAAGCGTAACGTCATTGACATACAGCCAGGCCAATGTTAAGTGTAGTGCGTGCCAACGCACCTCAGCTGGACCACTGAGCCACGTATGCTGGGCCAGCCAGTGTTTCTTCAAGTGGGTAAGGGACCACCTTTGCTAGGCCGCCCCGCGGCCATCCCTGAGCCGATTCACACCTAACCTGGACCGGCCTCCGGCCGGAGGCCCAAGCAGCAGGGCTGGCCGCACCAGGGGCTTGTGGATGGGGGCCACCGTGCAGCTGAACTGTAGCTGATAGTGGTAAACGACTCACTAAAACAATCACTGGCCCGGGGCCACCAATACGCTGATGGGAATCTGGTCTGAACAAGCGAGCTGTGGTCTTTGCTATCTTTGCATAAGCCAACATTCAAATCAGACTGAGGCAACAACAAGCAGTATGTCACTATTATACGACCAGCGAGACCCACTGAGGCAACAACAAGCAGTATGTCACTATTATACCACCAGCGAGACCCACTGAGGCTCCTGGAGTATGAGGAGACCCACTTCAGGCTAATGACGGAAGCCTCACCCCTCCCTCGCTCAACCAAAAGCCTGCGTCGTCAAATCGAGACGCTCATGCGGATGCCTTGATAGCCTTCACCGATGCTGACGAAGATGAAGAGCCGCTGGGGCCAGGAGCAGGGAGCGCCAAGGGCTGATCTCGCTGCTGCTGGCCGCTGCGTACCGCCTGCGCCGCCGCCCTCGCCTGCTTCTGTACCGCCTCGTCCACCCGCCCAAGCAGGCCCTGCTTCTTGTACTGCACGTTGCCTTGCGGCTTCATCTTTTGCCTGGCCGTGCTGTACTGCCTGGGCTTGCCGTGGTGCGCCTGGGACAATTGCTGCGTCAGGCCCACGCGCTGTGGCTTGGGGAGTGCGCTCCTCAGCATGGCTTGCGTCATGGCCTGATCAAAGGGGGCGGTGGAGGCAGGATAACAGAAGGCAACACGATACAGCACAGGTTAAGCCTGATTGCACCACAAAGGTAGCACGATACGGCATCGCTTGCGTCATGGCCTGATCAAAGCATGCGGGCGGGGGAAGGAGAATTAAAGAAAGCAACACGATACGGCATCGCTTGCGTCATGGCCTGATTAAAGGGGGCAGTCAGGTGAGGTAGGATACAGCACAGGTTAAGCCTGGTTGCGCCATTAAGGTAGCACGATACGGCATCGCTTGCGTCATGGCTTGATTAAAGCAAGCGGGCGGGGAAAGTAGGATAACAGAAGGCAGAACGATAATGCAGAGGTTTAGCCTGATTGCACCACTAAGGTGGCACGATACGGCTCAGGTTTAGCCTGATTGCACTACGCATGGCCACGCATGGGGCCTCCAGTTCGAAGCCATGCGATAAATGAAATGGGACCTCCAGTTTCAGGCCATTAGGTAGCTGAAATGTAGCTGAAATGTAGCCGAGCCAGAAAAAGGGAAACGACACCTACCGCTTGTGTCTTTTTCGCCGCCGCCAGCTGCGCGCGCTGCACGTCATCGAGGTCTTCCTCCTCGATTACACAGATGTTGGTGTCGTCCCGCTGCCCCCAGCGCGGCACGGCTGCGACCAGCTGCTGGCCGCCCTGCTGCCGGCGGGGACGATGCACCCAGCCTTTGAGGAAGGTGAAGACCTGAGAGAAATCATGCGACAGTGCTTTACTTCAGAGTGCTGTTTTTAGCGTGCAACTACAGCGTGCAACGTTTCCCGCGGTGTTTCTTTTTTGGTGTCTCAGATATATGTCAGCTACACTGGGGCCTCGTGCCTGGGGCCCCGTTTGTAACCAGCCATGCTGCTTTGGCCACCAGTTGTAGGCCGGTCCAGGATTTATTCGCGGATGGGGGGCGGCTGGCCGAAGGTGAACTTTTGTCCGAGAACGAAACGCTGCCCACCTGCAGTATCAGATGCGCACCTCGGCACCCCTCTAAAATAAGAGCTCGCGGCGGATCCCGCCTTGCGGCTGCACGCTTTAGCGAATGATCGGGGTTGCGCATGGGGCCCTCAGGGCACCTGAGGCCCGCCTCGCGCTTTAGAGAATAATCGGGATTGCTAGGACGCCCACAGGGCACCTGTCAATCCCGACTATTATCTTAAGCTTGCGCTATACCACCTCAAGCCCCCCCCCCCTTATCACCCCATCATGCACCCTCATCTCCCCAGTACAGAATTGGGGTGATGAACAATTCGCTTCCCTAAACCCTAAACCCTGAACCTGGGTACCGTATCTTATTTGTTTACGTACTGTTTGCTGTGCCAAGAAGTAGCAATAAGAAGCACCGAATCTTCACCTGGTGGGCCAGAGAAAGCTTACCCAAGATCTGGGTGCCTTAATTACTTACACATTGTTTTGCCGGGCCAAGCCCCCCCGCCTCTTCACCTGGTGGGCCAGAAAGGCAGTGAGGATGAGCTTGCTGAACGGGACGACCGATGGCGCGGAGAAGCCGCCGCCGCCGCCCGCCTTCCCCTTCTTGCTGCCTGCCGGTCGCACATGCCGACCCGTCTTGGGGTCAACCTTGCGCGGGTCGAACTTCCGGAACAGAGGCATCTCCGCTGACTTCTCGCTGCGCCGTCTGTGAATGAACGAACAAGACAGACACGCACATAAGTAGGGTAAGGGTTAGGGTTAAGGTTGGGGTTAGGGCTCAGGTTGGGGTTAGGGTTCAGGTTGGGGTTGGGGTTGAGGTTAGGGTTGGGTTTAGGGTTAGGGTTGGGGTTGGGTTGAGGTTGGGGTTGGGGTTAGGGTTGGGGTTGGGGTTAGGGTTGGGGTTGGGGTTAGGGTTAGGGTTGGGTTTAGGGTTAGGGTTGGGGTTGGGGTTGGGGTTGGGGTTAGGGGTCGGTCAGACTGCGTTACGTTTGAGGTTGCGTTTGGCAGTTGCGTTTGGGTTGCGTTTGGATTTAGCGTGAATCTGACGCTAAACTGGTCACACTGCGTTTGGGCAAGACGACGTCAGGGCACGGCATGGTACATTTTTGTGCGAATTCCGTCTCCCAGCGACTCGGGGTTGATATTTCCTTACATTGTAACATATATATTGTTCGTGTCCAGCTTAAGATCAAGCTTAAACTGGAATTCATGAAAAATCTCAAACGCGAAACGTCACCCCCCCCCCCCCCCCCTGCGTTTGCGTTTCGCGTTTTGACACGTTGCGTTTGGCGTTTGGGTAGTGTGACCGGCATCGCGTTTGCACTTTTTCCTGACGCAACCCCAAACGTAACGCAGCCTGACCGACCTCTTAGGGTTAGGGTTGGGGTTGGGGTTGGGGTTGGGGTTAGGGTTGGGTTTAGGGTTAGGGTTGGGTTTTGGGTTAGGGTTGGGGTTAGGGTTGGGGTTGGGGTTAGGGTTAGGCTTGGGTTTAGGGTTAGGGTTGGGATTAGGGTTGGGGTTGGGGTTGGGGTTGGGGTTAGGGTTGGGTTTAAGGTTAGGGTTGGGTTTTGGGTTAGGGTTGGGGTTAGGGTTGGGGTTGGGGTTAGGGTTAGGCTTGGGTTTAGGGTTGGGGTTAGGGTTGGGGTTGAGGTAAGGGTTGGGGTTAGGGTTAGGGTTGGGGTTGGGGTAAGGGTTGGGGTTGGGGTTGGGGTTAGGGTTGAGGTCCGCCTTGCAGGGTTTGAACTTTCCGAACTGAGGCATCTCCGCTGACTACTTCCCGCTCCGGGTGTGAGCAAACGAACAAGACAGACGTGCGCACGTGCGTGAGTAGGGTTCGGGTTAGGGTCGTGCCGTCCCCAATACTAAAACGATTCACAGCTTCACACACCGTTCATACGATAAAGACTTTTTCTATACAAACAATTAAAGCCGAAAAACTTACACTGCACGGTATATGCAGATGATGCATGCATAGGCCGCGCCGGCTGCTCGCAAACGAACGACACTGACGCACGCATGAGCCTGGATTGTTTCACTCAACAAAGTGGTGCATGGTTCAGATGCATGAGCCGCGCCGGCGGCTGAGCTGTCCGGAAACGTAATAAGCTGACGCACCGATGTTTCTTTTAGTGGGTAAGGGACCAGTGGACCACCTTTGCCGGACCGCCCCGCAGCGACCCCTGGGCTGATTTGCACCAAACCTACACCGGCCTCCGGCCGATGGCCAAGCAGCAGGGCTGGCGCTGGCCGCACCAGGGGCTTGTGGCCAGGGGCCACAGTGTAGCTGATAGTGGTATATCAGTTACTAAAGAAATCACCTTGACACACGCATGAGTATAAAATGGTGGGCCCTGCCTAAGCCTTCTAGAAAACGGTATAAAAACGTTAAACCACTGACACAACCATGAGCAGGGTCCTGGTTGTGTCAGTCCTCCAAGCCTTTAAACCCAGCCTTAAGAGTACCAAGCCTTCAAAGCCTTTAAACCATAACAGAGGCTGCAGCAACTCCTTCTCTGGACGGCGTCAGCTGAGGGATCGGTTTTGGGGGTTTGGGGGCTTAGGGTATAAGGTTTCCCCCTTAACATAAACTACGACAGAGGTTTCAGCTATGCCAGGACTTGGGGATTAGGGGGTTGGTGTTGGGGTTTTCCCTAAATCATAAACCACTACAGAGGTTTCAGCCGAGGGCTCTCTGGGTGGCCGAAGTTTAGGGCTTGATGTGGCGGGGCGCATGCATGGGGAATAGCGGAGAGCTTACATGGTATCCAGTCTGCCCGTGTACCCATGCCTATGGTAGCCTTGCATGACATCCTTGTATGACATCCTTGCATGACATTCTTGCATGACATCCTTGCATGACATTCTTGCATGGCATCCTTGCATGACATTCTTGCATGGCATCCTTGCATGACATTCTTGCGTGGCATCCTTGCATGACATCCTTGCATGACATTCTTGCATGGCATCCTTGCATGGCATCCTTGCATGACATTCTTGCATGGCATCCTTGCACGGCATCCTTGCATGGCATCCTGGCTGCCTACGCACCAGTGTCGACTTCCATGCATGCCAGACCTGACATGAGCAGGTCGCTGGGTAGCCGTAAGTCGTAACTAAGCCTATAGGGACTGCAAAATCTGTCTCGGTGTTTCATTTGCGTGACTGAGCTACATATCAGCTACACGCTGGCCTCGGGCCGGGGGGGCCATTAGTAGCCAGCTATGCTGCTTTGGCCACCAGCCGTAGGCCGGCCCAAGTCTGGTCTCCATCAGGCCGTTTACGGGCGCGGGTCAGCCTGCCGAAGGTGGACTTGTAGCCCTAAAAACTGTGTCGTGCATGGGAATTAACGGTGAGCTTGCATGGCAGACTGGCTGCTCACGCATCCTGCTGCCAATGCATCTGGGCATGATAGAATGTGTTTCTTCATATCCGAACCCGACCTCTTTGGGCAGGGGGCCACCACTGGGCAGATGGGTACAAAATCGCCATTGGTCTATGGCTGATAGCCCAAGCAGCAGGGCTGGCACCAACAGGACCCCTTGCCCGTTGTGCCGCGATGAAACAGAGGCACCTTCGAAACGACACATTGCCATGCGCCCATCAGCCCACATGCACCCTATCATGCGGCATGCACCCTAGCATGCGGCTGGAGCTGCACCCCGGCATGATTCATGCCCGGGTGCAGCTCCAGCAATCGTGTTAAGACTCACAGTGTCATGGTTTCACCGTTGGGCAGCTTAATGATAGTGTCCGGCCTCTCAACGAACGAGCGTCGCAGCCGCGTCTTCCCGGCATCTGCTCGGGACGTGTGCTTCGTATCCGTACTCATGGGATACGTCCTTGCGCTTTGAAGAGTAGTAATCAAACTAACGGAGCGTGGCTTTGGGATTCCCGAAATATGATTCAATACTTATGATGCTGTTGTGTCCCAGCTGAAGCGTTCAGCAATAATAAGCTACATCAACGCTCCGAAGAATTTAGTATATGCGGCAGATGTGCTGAATAAATTGTTAGATTGACACGTGCCTCCTCGTGAAGCGGCAGAAACCTTGCCGCCTCGGCCATGCTGCCTGTGAAGCCTTGAGTGTGAACCGGGGGTGTGAACCAGGGGCCAGTACCAAAGTACAGATACATGTTCCCGCATTCCGCATCGCAACTGCTGGATCGTATCATAATGCGTCAAATCACCCCCGGTATGCCTCCGACGCCACGACGAAGGCTAGGTCGGTCTGAACAGTCTCTTGTGTGCCTGATACCAACTAGCAGTTCACACTGTCCAGACTGCCTTTTCCATCCATCGTCTCCGACGTTTCCTTGAAGCAGTCCACCCGACTGCCGGCCTGCATCTCCCCCATGTTCTAACTGACCCGCCATAGCCCCTTTCCCCCTTGAGGGTTCGTTTACAGACCGGGGCTTGGGCGTCTCGTCAACCTGTACTTCCCAAATTCCACGCCGCATCGGCGTTCTCTTTTCTTTTCCTTTTCCATCGTTTGAGGTACGACGCCTGGAGATCGAGCTGTGTAATGATGTCATCGTTCGAGGGACCTGGATTCTGCCGACGATTTCACCGTGCCTCGGTTTCAGCTTCGAAGCCCGCTCGCATCTCTGGCTACTGCTGGCCAGTCAGGGCTGCGAGCGGGCAAGGGGGGTCGCAAGCGGGAGGTCCGGCGAGGGGCAACGTGAAAGAATTGGGAAGCAGCTCAGCAGATTTTAGCACCATTATATCCCGGCCGTGCCGTAGCGGGCAAGCCCCATCCTCGTCTCACTCGCCACGTGAGGCTGTTACCTTGGGCGATGACGCGCCGTGCGCTGGTGGCGGGCAACATGCGGCTGTTTACCACAGGGGGGAAGGGATGACATGGAAAGGTGATGGGGAAGGAGGCAGCCCCCAGGTTCTTAATAAGAGCTCGCCGGGTATCGTCCCTGAAGTTTTTGTGAAGTTTTTTCAGCCCAGAAAAGCATCACGTTTGATGCATGGGACATGTGCCCGAAAAAAGGTACGAACACTTAATCCGCTGGGACAACGACCGTGTAGGGGACGGCAGGTGGAGCTGCCTTGACAGCCGGCAACGGGTAAGCGGAGGTGTCACGACGTATGACTGCACCGTGCGTTTGACTGCGCCAGCTGCTTTTTCGGTTGGAAGTTATGTGTGAACCTGAACAAGTGTGTTTGCCGTCTTAGAGGATCCCGAACTGGGTCCTTTACTTTTTCTTTCTTACTTGATTTCACGGCCTTCAATAGACTCTTAACGTTTCTAGCTATTGTTCCTGATTATCAATCTGCAAGTTAATCGTCAATCCAAGTCTTACTAAGGGGAAACTGGCAGAGCAATTAGGCCAACAACGACTCTATAAGCATCAACAAGTCTCCTGATACGAAGCTGGCAGAGCACCTAGGCCAACAGTCGACCATCTGCAGCAATTCGAGTTATTTCTGCCTCTTAACAAGGCATATCTCCAGTCTACAGCTGGATATTACCACCAACCCACCATCACATCTATCTCCAATCTACAGCCTTTCCTTTGGCTCCGAGTCGACCATCTGATTTATCAGAGATATCTTCACTCACCAGAAGTCGCCAAGCAAGCGACTCATCACCACAGATCAACGGCCACAATCGCCCAAGATCGTCCCAAGAAACCCATAAGTACCTCAAGTGGCGAGGCTTTACGAGATCTTGTCAACAGTATCGAAGAAGTCCAGGTGAAGTAGCAAGAGCTATCACCTGTTATCGAGCTGATTCCACTGAGTTACAGCAGTGGATCAAGAAGCTCTTACTATAAGCTCTGTAAGAGTTTATTAGTACTTGTTTAAGAAAGAAAAAGTCCGATTAGGATCACCTCTAATCGACTGTGGCGGAAATCGTTCGTTCCAAGATCGATAAAACGGTGAAGATGAGCGGGATAGGGGCTGCAGAAGTGCCCAAAGTCGCTCCAGAGATTGAGAAGGATAGTGTTGCTAAGAACACAAGGGGTGCTCTAGCGGCAAAGGTTGCGCCGGTTGGAGCCTCAGTTGCTGGTACCTCGTCTGCTCCTCCAGTTTCGTTGGTGCAACCGAAGCCTGTGTGGCAACAGATGTATGATAGGGCTGGACCAGTAGCTAAAGTATGCCTGGATAAGCTAAGGCTCAAGCAAGAGATGGTTGAGCAGGCGATGTCAGCTTTGGAAAGCAGACAAGAAGCATGCAGCCTTGAGGAATTTGACAAGACGCTGACCACCACAATTTCTCCTATTGAAGATGAGAGGAACGAAGCTATTAAAGAAGCCCTGATTGCGTCACCTGCCCAGGTTCCAAGGAAGTTCATAGACGTGGAAACAGGGAAAGAGGTGTTAATGCAATATGACAACCCTGTGTATATGTACCTCAAGAAGGAGAGTCGCAAGTATGCTTTCACTGGGACGCCGTCTAAGATGACGCAGGTTACCCGACTTGCAGAACAGAGTGTTGTAACTGAAGTTGAGGGAGGGTCTCAGTCAGGGTCCGCTACGTCAGTGGCCGCGCCCCAGCGACCACCTGAACAGTCTCCTGCTGTGCACGTGTCAATGCCTTTTGCGGTGCATGAGCCCATGGCGCAGAATGCACCACTGCATGTGCCTGTTGCAGACATCCCAGCACTCGTGCCTGTTGCTCCTGCCGCCTCTGTCCCTCCCTCCAATGCTGCGCCTATTCAGGGTGCATCTGTGAGAAGAGAAGTTCATGGTGTGGAATCTGGATCATCACGTCCGCCATCGCCACCACCGCCGCCGCCGACGCAAGTCCCTGCAAGGTCGGCTGGACAGACGCATAACGTACCAGTCTACCCACAGTCTGGACGATATGAAGATTCTGTGCCACGGATGCAAGGTTTGGCGTCCGTGTCGGAAGAGCCTGAAGGTGAAGGATCTGGGGGAAGTACCGGGGATGATGTCACCGCTGGAGAACCTCAAGAACAAGGTAACCGCTTCACGGGACCTTCTGCATCACAGTCATTTCATACGGCTGTGGGCACTGAGCATTCCAATTGGAATACTCCTATCACTCAGGGCTTAGCTGGTTCTGGTCTGGATAGCTCCAGGGTTAGGGCAACCCGGGAGAGGGCGGCGCTTGCCCAGAGACTGCTACTGGAATATGATCGCCGACATCAAGGTGAGGATGCAGCTAGAAACGCTGCAATTACAAGTGAGCCCCTGCGGGCAGGCACCAGAGGTACGGCATTTGCACCGTCCCATGAACGCAGCCATCAAGAGCCGTCCCATGAGGATCAGAGTAGGTTCAGGCCTGCTCAACAGGTACCCAGTGAGCCCACATGGAATGGGTTCCAGTCTGGGTATTCAGGAGGAATGCATCATGCGTTTTTACAAGGTGTAAGGGATTCCAGTCAAGGCCAGAGACAGCACCAGCAGTCTGGTCAAGGTCACGGGCATGATCAAAACCAAGGTCAGTCGCAAGGGTAGGGCATGAATCAGAACCTGCGGTATGGACATCAAGACCGAGGTGAGTTCCACGGAGGTGGGACAGGAACTGGCTATGGTCAAGGGCCAGCAAGAGGTAACCAACCACCTAATGGTGGACCACCTTCTGGTGGTGGTCAGCCTCCAGGTCACAGATGGGTGTCAAGACATGGTGTGTTGTTCGAGTCAGGAGACCCTGCCAGGAGCCATGCTCCTGCAGGAGGTGATCCTGGTGGACGCCCTGATTCAGAGAGTGCCACACCGGGTCCAGTAAATTGGCTGACTGATGTCAAACTAGATGGAAAGACTGTGATTGACTCGTCTAGGGTTGTTGAGTTCTCAGCGACTGAGAGTATTATCTCTCACAGGATATGGGAACGATCACTCAGGTTGTTCTGGGGGAATAATGAGCACAGGTTGCACGACGCGGTGTCTGCTCAGGTGAGCATTATTATGAGCACGATTCTGCCGGCAGGGGTAGCTTTCCTCAAGAAGCACTTTGCTGAGCTAGAATATCTGTGCCCGAGCGCAATGCCGCCCATGTTGAGAGCCATTGAAGGAAGGGATGGCAATACCAGGAATGACTTCCTGCAGGATGGCACTCAGACCATCATGGGGAACATGAAGAGGAATAAAATGATCCTGATGGGGGTTGAGGAGGCTGGGGTACGAGAGTACGAGCCTTATCCATTACAGGACGAGCCCTACAGCTTTATTGAAGCTCTGTTGATGGTAGCCAAGCGCTACCTCAACGTTGCGACATCAGCTGAAATGGCCATTTGGACCCAGGGCTGCATCATGGGTAAGCAGAATCAGCTTGACAGGACGGTACTTGTCAGCGAAAACCCCAGGCAGTTTGGGATCAGGTGTCTGTCAGTTTACTCAGCGTTTCAGGGGTCTAACAAGATCGCTTACAATGGGACGATTGAGAGGACATCTATCATTGATGTGATCATGCGTGGTGTACCAGTGTACCTCCAGGAGGTGTGTGAGAGAGAGCTTCAGGGTTTGGGTGTTGAAGATGACAACTTCAGAGTCCAGGCGAGTGTGATCATTGAGGCCATGCAGAATGCCTATGAGTACCGTGTGAGGACGCAGGTCAGGAAGGGTATCAGGTATGAGGATCTGGCTGCAGAGGGTAGCAAAGATGCTGGAAGAAGAAACCAAAACTCTGGCCAGCATGCCACACCTCGGAGTCACGCCACTGAGGTGAGATCAGGTGCAGGGGGTTACCCTAGCACTATGCACCCGCATCGCGGCCCGAGCGCCGGATCATCCAGGCCTTTCCAGGCTGGAAGAGGAGGAGGTGGGTACAGCAATGTGCAGCGACCAACAGGATCGGGTTACCCTTCCAACAGACCAATAGCAGTTAAAAACTGTCAAATCTGTCACGGTGATCACTACCTGGATAAGTGTGATCAGTTGCCTGCTTTTCTGGCTTCTGCGGCCAGAGGTAGGGCGATGGAGGCTGCAGAGAAAGGACCAAAGTCCGCTGCAGCCAAATCTGCAGCGGACGGCTCACCTATGCCAACTGCTGCAGTGGCGAGGGCGCAGGTGGATCCAGGTGAACTGCAGAGGGCTGTGCCATATGTGTCCTTAGGGCCTGAGTACATGCCGGAGGCAGAGGTAAAGTTCAATCTGGACAATCACTATGCCGCGTGTGCAGTGGAGGAGGAGCAGAGTGGTGTTAGGTTCTATCAGCGGGACCAAGGTGAGGACTACGAGCACAGAAATGATGTTGCCTACAGAAGCCCAGGGCTTCATGCGCATGCAACAGAGTATCGCGGTGAGGAAGTTCACAGTGCGCAGCTAGCGCAATACAATGATGGTTGGGATGAGCCGGGTGACCCTGATCAATGCCCAGGGGTTGAAACACAGGGATGCTTTGGCTCCAATTACAGCTGACATGGAGTACCTTGCACCCATCACCTGACAGCAATGGCTGCAGTATTAGGGAGTTTTCGAGATGACTTTGCTAAAAAGGGGTCTAAAAATTTTCCAGACGGGTTCCAGGGGAGATCCAGAGTCCCTGCCCCGATTTCCAAGTTAGATACACTGGTTGCGTTTTCAGCAGCTGAAGATGACTCGCGCAGATCCCGCATAGTTTCTGGGGATCCATTTGTGGACAGGGGGGCAGCTTCTGCTTCACGTTTTCAGACTGAAGTTCCGACCACGTTGCTTATGCATGGTCCAGGATCTCGGTGGTCTGAGGTTAGGGTTCCGACGAACGGACGGCAGTCTGTGATTGAACCTACTATATTATCTTCTGACGTTTCTCTAACAGACACTACCCAACGCTTACTGTTTGATCGATCTGCTTCACTTAGTGTGCATACTGCTGCAGAGCCTGAGCCTGAATCGTTCCTGGTGAGTCATCTCCCAGAACCTGACCCTGTGCACTTGAGAGCACTCGTTGCTAACGCTGCGGATATCGGTGCCTATTTCCGTTCGCTCACAGGTTCACTGTTTTATTTTGCAGACCCAGAAGAAGCTCCAGGTGAGCAGGTTGGGCTGATCTATGATGGCGGCCCGAAGCAATTGCCTGATAGGGCCATGTTAGACTTCGGGTCAAATTGTCATTTGATAACTGACAGGGAGGCGCATCGACTGGGCATTCCTGTTCTTCCTTACCCCATGAAACTGGCCACTAGCGGTGGCGTTGACACGATCAGGGGCATTACGCCTATTGTCACAATTTCGTATGGGGCAGGGGCGACGGAGCTTACCAGTGAACATTGCTTTCTTGTCATTGCCTAGGCACCGTCGCATTCGTTCAGTGCACTGTTCGGGAACCCTGATAGCATACATTTCAGAGGGATTCATGATGTTGCCAGAGGTATCCTCACATTCAGACCAAACTGGTCTTCAGATGTTCTTGAGCTGCCTGTATCGACTGTGTGATCTGATAACTAGACTATGCCCAGCACCTTTCAACTCTGCACGATTGCATCGTGTAAAGTTGGGGGGGGAAGTGTGTTGCTGATTGTGATGACACAGTATTACATCTCTTCACATCACTCAATCTGCTTCCCTCCTCTTCATTGCTGCAGATCTACTCCCTCAAGTGAGTACCAGTCTTCAAACTGCACTACCCCATGATTACGGTGTAGTGGACTCAGTGGTTCAGTAGATAGTAATTGCAGGAAATTCTATTGTATAATGCTGAGCACCATTGGTGCCTGTCATTGTGCGCAGATGGCTATCCCACCGCCTCGTGATAGGCCGATGATTAGAAGATGGCTTGGGGAGCAACACCCTTTAGCCGTTCCTCAGGAGTATCAAACCAGTCTTCACTGTTGGTTAGATGGACGCTATAGCAACTAGCCGAGGCTTCAGAATTATAGATCAATAAATCAATTCAACCAGATGGAGAGACTGCCACCTCGCTCGTGGTTCAACTCTGTCCAGCCCGATGACAGAGCCCATCACCTACATCTCTATGCTGAGCGAGCTCCTGTAGCAAATGTCGTCGTAGACGAGATGTACCACATTTCAGGAGCATTGGACTTGCTTAACACAATAGCCAGCTCAGAGTCTCTGGCGTGCGCAGTAGGATCTGGGATTTACAATCTGGAAGGTCTTGTAGCAGGAGGGCCACTCTGGGAAAACCTCTTCGGTCACGTGGGAGTACTGCTGCGTGGTCTGCACCACCCTGCTGCGTTGCAGCTAGTTGAACAGCGATGGATCCTCAGAGGAAGGCGGCTTATCAGAAATAAATGTCGCATTCTTAGACATTTCTGGTTACTGTACCAGCATCAGCGATGGAGGCTGCAGGAGTGGACTAGGTCTATGAGAGGTTACGCCGGACCAGGATTTCCTCTAGGGGCAACTGGAGCCATGAGATGGATCTGCACAACACTTGACGCCTTCAGAGACAGTGAAGATCAACAATCGCCAAGAGCGCCTGTCCCTATCATACCTGGCGACACCGTGTTTGGCCCTGAGCCTGCACCTGCTCCACTCTAGGTAATTGAACTGATAAATTAACTATTGTCTTTCAATTGATGCTTGCGCAGATCCGAGTACTTGAAGTGAGTACCGCTGCGATCAACTAACATCGATCAGTCACCGTCTAATACGGTGTAGTTACTTGCTTGACAGCAACAGTTGTTTTGTCATGAGAAGTCCTTCTCATGCCAGAATAACTTCTGGTGTAAATCTAGACTCTCGTAGATTTAGACATGCTTCACAATTAATGTCTGGAAGGGCTTACCGCCTAGAATATATTGGGAGTTCAGCTGTCGCTTGCATGTTCAAAATTCCTGGCATGGGTGACACTGAACTTAGTGTTGAGGATGCTAGTGCACTGTACCCGTCTGCAGGGATAGCAGCAGATAAACCTGTTAGCAAATCCTTAGCGCAGTACCGCTTTGATGTAATCAAAGAGGTCATCAGGTTGCAGGATGATAGACTGCTGAACAGTATCACGCAGCTAAAAGATGCTAGAGATGAACTTGACCAGGATTCTGATGCTTCTGAAGACCTTACGGTGGACAGAATATCTGAATTAAGGTTGACCTGCGAGAGTGCAAAACTAGACATCATCAGTCATCAGCTACTGTTTGATTGGTACAAATACATTGCTATGTCTGAGTTTGAATTCCCTTTGCCTAGAGCATTTGATATTGCTTGGGAAACTGAGGCAAGCCTTAAATGGCAATACCGCCCAACAGTAGAACCTTTATCTGATGATGATGAAATTCTATTGAATAAATGTGACTTACATGTGTACAAGGAAAGACCTGCTGATGTGCAGCAACCTGATGGCACATTTGATGTGCCAGTAAAATTCATCAGATCTCCCTGGGTGTTTGGTGTTGGTCCCTCAAATAGACCAATCCCAACTCAATTGTTCTAACATTTTTTTTAGAGGGGACAATTGTCCAGCACTCATCTTATCTTCACTAATCGGTCATTGCTTTCAGCAATGACAGTTAGTGGGGGAGGAAAGGTTGTCATGAAGTGCTGTTCATTATCCAATGGTGTGATGACTAATTCTTATCACTTATCACACCCTCAGATGCCTAGACAGCCCAACATCAGCAAGGCTGACCGCGACCATGCTCAGCGGGCCAGCGACAAGGCCGTCATCAGCGATGGCTATAAAATCATCAACGCTTCAGCGCGGATTCTTCTCAGGGAGCGAGCAGCAGCTATCGCCAGGACAGAAGACAGGCGCCGCCAAGCCGCGTCTTTAACTAAGCGCAAGGCAACTGGTGGCGCCTCCGGCTCCAACCGCGGCAGTGGTGAAAACCTGGCTGGTGGAAGGAGCCAGACTGAAGGGCTGATGCAACCGCCTCAGGGCATGCATGGGGCCCGGACGTCCGGTGGTGATGAGGCACCTCCTCTAGTGAGGGCGCCCAAGCCACCGCTCAGCACAGAGGAGCGGAAGCAGCGCAAGGAGCGCAAGCAGCAGAGGAACCAGCTGGCAAGGGAAACAGCGCTGAACCATGACTTGGAGAAGCACAAGCTTCTCCGGCCCATTTCTGAAGAAGCGGCGGGCGAGTCCGGACTTGACCGCATGGATCATGATGATCTAGCGGCAGGAACCTCAGAGCTTGCCGCCGCTCCATCCAGCGGTGGCGGATCCGCAAGGCAGCTGCGCAGTGCAGCGAGGTCTTTCGTCCCTCCAACATCTACAGAGGGCGCCTACCGGTATGATGGACGTGGCACGCCATCCTACCGCGAGGAGATTAAGACTAGCCTCACGCCTACCATGATGGCGCAGCTCACCATCCTCGTTCGTAGTAATGACAACGAGCAGGTACGTGAGTGGTGGAAGGTGTTCGGTGCCAACTGCGTGTTCCGCAAGCGCAGTGACAAAACCGATATCTTGGCAGATATAGCAGTGTTTGCTGCTAAGGTTGCAGAGGTGACCGTTCAGGAGATTCTGGGCAGCCCTAACTCCTGAAGTGTTGCGCAGGATAGGAAGTGCAGTTTAGAGGCTCTCATCAGAAGGCGTCATCCTGATTTTCGACCTGCGCATCCCCTCAGGGGCTCTGCTTTTGTTGTTCCTTTGCAGAGCTTGGGTAACAAACCTAGGCTGCGTCGTGCTAGAGCTAGGGAACTTGCTCAGCTGCGTGCCAAGCGTATTGCTATTCTAGTTTAAGAATGTTTAAGAATGTTTAAGAATGTTTAAGAATGTTTAAGAATGTCTTGTGTTCTTTTCGCTTGGTGCACCCATTCCTTAGGGTGCACCTCTGGGCCGCGACAGAGGCCGGGGAGAGGGAGGGGGAGGAGGTGGGCATGCATACAAGCGCTCGAGGATGATATGGAGGCTGGTGCGGAGGGGTGAGGGCGGGCATGCAAGGGCTGGAGGATGCGGAAGGGGTGGGGATCTTGATGGTGATGGTGACGGTGATGGAGATGGAGGTCGGCTTCGATATTGAGCCGGGGGGAAGTCGATCAGACTTTGAAGTCGATCATGTTTTGGTTTTGTTGAGGGAGCCATATCCGTTACATAGAGGTTGGTGGCGCCATGTCCTTGGCTTCAATAATGCAGCAGTAGCACCGGCAGCACATGAAAACAGCCCACTCATGGCGGCAGCCATGACGGCTGATATGCAGCTCGCACTCAGTCAGACCACTGGAGGACGCAATTGGTGCAGTGAACTGCTTTGTGCCTTAGAGGAGCAAGAGCGGGGAGCATCCGCCCCCAAACTGCAGCGGCTGACCTACAACTTCTCCCCGTAGCCAAGGTGCTAGCGCTAGTGGACGTTGCCTACGAGCGGGCGCAGATGGAGGTAGTCGGCCCACTCGGCCGGAAAGACCGTAGGGACCCCGCCACCAAACACAGGTCTGCAGTCGCGTAGACGCGTACCACGCCTGGTTTCAGCCAACAGCAGGCGCCGTGCTTGCACACGCCAGGAACCGCACTAGCAAAAGGGCGTGCGCTTGTTCGTGCACTAACTTGAGGCTGCGACTCGGAGCAGCCAGTACAGCTGATAACAGAGGACGACGCAGCGGTCAGCAGCATGACACACGCTCCTGCCAACGGTGCTGCGCTGAGGGACGCGGCCAACATGTGGCGGATGCGCTGCATGTGTGCTTTCAGTGCCCCAGCGTTATAGAGAGGCTGAGGGTGAAAGGTTGGGCAGGTCTCCCAAAGGGCGCCACGGACTTTCAGCAGTTTGTCACAGTATATTACAGTATACGTGACAGAACCGTTTAGACCGCAGTTAGCGTCATCGGTGACTCCGCAGCTTCTCTGCGGAGTCTCCGGATTTGAGCTGAGACCTAGAAACCCGCTTACGCAGGATAAGTTTGACAGGTTCTACCGTACTCTGTATTGGGCCTGCCGGGTCCCTGTATCCCGGCAATTGCCTTGGCTAGTTACTTCGTCCCTTTCTAAAGGACAGACCTCTATTGTAACAAGCAACGGCCGTCATCAGCGCATGAGACCTTCAGCACTCCAATAAGTCAGTACCTCTACACAAGTCAAGACTAGTTCAGCCTCAGCCGAACTAGCTGGAGACAAGTACCCAGCAAAGAGAACCGAGGCACTGCAGAAGAAGAAGTACGCAGACTACACCTCGGCTACTCCGCCGCGAGTCGCGCGGTAAGTGCCCCTTAACATAGCCCTGCTGGATCGCGCCCAGACGGCCAGAAGGCCTACGCTACCATAGTCAATTGCTAGACATACAAACATCCGACTCCGCTGCTTGACTCGCTGAGCACTCGCAGCCAGTGTGTAGTCACTGAGTCTGCCCGTAGGCGTCCGTCACTGCTGTGAGGAAAGAAGTCCGCCACGGACCTGAAGCGCACATCGCGTGTCCTTTAGAAAGGGACGAAGTGGATTTAGCCTGATCAGCTCAATTTGCCAATTCCTGCTAAAGGTGCTTGTGCAGCGAATTGGAAATTTGTTTGCATACAAACGACCTTGGACAGCATTTGAACTGCACTTTGCTGTGGTAATCTCCAGAGAGAGATTGCCAAGTTAAACTCTGAGAATCACTGAGCGTGGCAGCTTGGTGCTGAGTCCAGAAGTGGCTTGAAGATCTGGCTGTGGATTTATACACCCAGCAGATAATTCCCTGTGTGACTGCGGATTGAGATCAGGTGGATCCAATTTCTCATCATTGACAGAAGTAAACTTGTGGATAGAACATCCAAGTTTGAAATCTTGTGGGTGTGCCAAAGGATCCCCGCAGGAACGCAGAGCTGAGCGGACGCTACGCAAAAGGCAACATCCACGCAGGGCGTGTGACATCCACGTGGACGTGAGACATCTAGAAGCAGCCCGGCCAGCAAGGTGGGCAGAGCTGAAAGGGCGAAGGAGGATTCCGCCAGATTACAACTAGTGAGCAGAAAAGCGGAAAGGCGAGGCCTTTCCTGCATAGTGCTGTACCTGCCATCCACTCTTGACTCGCAAAATCCTCACCAGATTGCAGTAGGAACAAGGGGGCAGAAGCCTAGCGTTAGCAGGTCTTGTAGAAGGTGTCGCCAGCACGTTTGCAGGACCGTGCGGTTCGCTAATTGCCTGTAGAATGACAGACGTAGATCTAAACCCCGATAGGCACCAGCACCCTGACGCCCAACGGAGAAGTGGGCGTCTGAGGGGGCTGGAGCCGGGTGTAAACCTGATGGAGGCTAGCGATGAGCTGGCTGCAGAAGCATTGTTGGTGGCGGCGAAGCTGGCAGGGCCAGTGGAACCGCCCGCTGGAAACTGCAAAGTGCCAGAGCCGGGCCGCGTACCGCCCAGAGAGGCAGGGGCGCAGGCAGACGGCTCAGCGCTAGTGACGCGCAAAGGCATCGGCCGAGGGGGTCCAGTGCCCGCCGATTTCAGGGGCAGCCTGGAATTCGAGCAGTGGCAGACGCAGGCTGGAACACCAGAGCTGATCTTGGATCAAGCAACAGAGGTGTCCCAGAGCTGTGACACGCGGCAGAGCAGCGAGCCCAGGGCTACGCCCCAGCAGAATCCGCCCAGGGTGGCCAGGGTTGCGCAACGGATCAGCGAACCCAGTCAGCCGGATCAAAGGACCAAGGAAGCCGCAGCACCAAGAGAGGTTGCAGGCTGTGATAAAGCATGCCCAGACAAACAGCGAATGAAAGCAGAGGAAATGGAGGCCAGGAGTATGCCTGCAGGGGTCAAACACGAGGAAGCTGAGCCCCAGCCAGCAGCGGGCAGGCAGAGCTCGCAAGTCGGCAAGGAAAGGGAAAAGTCAGCTGTGCCGGTAGGAAATCCCTGGGCTGACCAAATATCCGAGGAAGAACTGTCAGACCCAGTTCAAGAAGAGAAGGGGCAGCAGTCTAAGACAGGACTGCGCCCAAGGCAGCAGCTGCGACCGCGCAGGGTGCTGGTCAGAAGAGGAGCTGGATCCACAGTTTACGGGACGCCGCTGTCCAGGTTTCCGCCCAGTGTGGGCAGACCTGTGCAGAAATCCAAGGAGGGATCTAGCAGCCTGACGCAGAGAGACGACAGCCACAAGGAAATCCTGCGAGGATTTTTTCACGATCCGTCAGGAGCGCAGGATACCAGCCCGAGTGAGCCAGAGCACCCCAGGGCTGGGGGAGCAGCGCGCGGTGAAAAGGAGTCAGAAGAACAGGTGCAGCCGATCGGTTGGACAGGAATTTTGCAGTGGGCAACGGATCTGTGGAAGCAAGTTTGCTCCAGGACGTTCCTGCATTTCCAGGACCAGGTCACAGCTATTGAGGAGTTCAAGGCCCATCATCTGCGGGGATGGGCAACAAAGGCCATGCTGGGTATCCCCCACACAGGGCAGGACAGGGCAACGCTGTTAGCCGCTCTTGGACAGGTGTCCAAGGGAAGGGCGGGACGCGAAGCAGCACTGGCTGTTAAGGCCTTCGCAGACGAGTGGTGCAATGAGGTAACAGGAAATCAAGTGGAACCTGGATCCGAGCCGGAAGAGGAGGAGGACCAGGCATGGGAAGGATTTGAAACAGCAGTGCAGCGACCGGAGGAGCTCAGGGAGGTGCAAAGGTGGCAGCAGCAGGCAAGAGCCGCGCCAACCCCAACACTCAGATCAGAGGCCTTCGAGGTCAGCAGCGAGCCAAGCCTCAGGGGGCGACCAAGGGGCAGGGAAGCGCCCAGAGCCAGCAGTCCAGCCGCCAGCGAAAGGGCGGAATTGACTAGCCGATCACTCGCCAGGATGGCAGAGCAAGGCACAGCAACACGCAGAGCAAGCAGGCAAGAGTCTTATGCGTTGCTACGCATAGTCGAGGACAAAGAGAACACATGCCAGGAAACCCAGGTGGATTACATCAAGGAATTCCTGAGGAACAGGCAGGCGGGCACGGCAAGTGGAGCCAGGAGGAATGAGCCTGCAGGCAGCGCACGGAGCAGTGGTCCAAGAATGCAGGAAGCCAGAGAGGAAACGCAGTCGGATTCCTATGCCAGGAATTACACAGGCGGGACGCAGCCAGGTTGGCAGAGCCAGGAGCCGCCCAGGGGGCAGGCATACAACAGAGAACAGCCAAACCAGCATAGCCAGGAACAGCCCAGAGGGCAGGCAAACGGCAGGGAACACCCAAGCCAGCATAGCCAGGAGCCGCCCAGAGAGCAGGCAGATGGCGGGGAACAGCCAAGCCAGCAAAGCCAGGAGCAACCCAGGGGACCAGCGGAACACAGCAGAGGGGTGAGGCGTGAGCAAGACCAGGAGCTGCCCAGGGGACAGGCAGAGCCGGGCAGAGCGCAGTCTTGGAGGCCGGGCTCTGACAGCAGACCAGGCAGAGGCGAATCAGAACGGCTGCCACCCGAGGGAAGTAGAAGCTCTGCAGGAAGGGCAGGCGGGCAGCCATCGCGAGAAGATCATGATCAGGAGGAGGATTATTACAGACACGACAGATACCATTCAGGTCGCAGCCCATCGAGGGGCGGCGGTGGAGGATCTAGGTCACGGTCAGAGTCGGTTGATTCAGGACCAGGAGGAGTGGACAGACGCAGGCCAGGAGCCAGGCAGGAGTCCAGCGACCAGGAAATGAAGAGGCTCGAGAGGGAACAGGCAAGGGTGAACCTGCAGCTGCAGCAGCAAATGGTCCTGCAGCTGGCAGGGGTAGCCAAATTCACAAAAATTCCAGCCATCCAGGGCAACGTGCCAGTGTTGGATATGTCGCACCCAGGCGCGGTTGCAGCCAGGAAATATTGCCAAGCATGTGGATATTGGGGATCGCACAACAGGCTGGCACTGTCAGACGACCCGCCAGCGCTGGCTGTGGTGGCCGGAGAAATAGCTGGGTCGTGCCAGTCGCCATCAGCCATGACAATGTTGGTGAAATCACTGGTCAAGCTATGGGACAGCAAGCCGGCTAGCGTGGGGCCACTGATGGTAGCCATCAGGGCGGCGCCCCATGCAGGAGACAGGGCTGCCAGAGAAGCAGAAAGGATAAGAGGGATGTGGGTTGCCCCAGCAGAAGAGCAGTGTTGTGAAGCCTCGCTGCTAACCTTGTGGATCAAAGTGGTTCAAGCAGAGGTGGGAAAGCCAACCTCGGATGAGAGGACAGCCATTTCCAACCTCAGGCTAGGGATGAAGACCACTCTCGACCCTGACGTCAAGCCAGAGGAGACGGTGGAAGCATTTGCTCACAGAGTGCTGTCGACAGCAGAGTTGCTGCAGATCTCAAGGGATGCAGTGGACCACTTTGGCAGGAGGCACTCAGTCTCGCATCTGTTCCATGATGGACTTCCAGCGCTCGCTAAGGCCAAACTGAGCAAGTTTGTTATGACCGTCCCAGGATACCTCAGCATGACAGACGAAGATCAGATTGCAGTACTCACACAGCAGGTGGTGCTGTGGGAAAAGTTTGCCCTAGAAATGGGGGATCTAGGAGGCGCAAGCCTCAAACAGATGGCCAGTGGGCCTAGCCAGGGGGAGGCGCAGTCCAACAGAACAAGGAAGGAGAGAACAGGACAATGGGAGATGCGGACACGCCTTGACGGGGCAGGGAACCCCGCAGGTGCAGCAGCTGCCCAGCAACAGCGGAGTGACAAACCCAGAGGAGTTACCTGGGCAGATCAATCGGGAGCACCAAATTACAGCGCAGAAGGCGCTGCAGGGGCAGTCAAGGCATGCTACCAGTGTGGTAGCACGGCGCACCTGGCCAGGGATTGCAGGGCGCCCAGACCCAGGGATGAGCGCAGGCCGACGCCACTTGCTGCTGACATTACAGCTGGGCAGTCCAGGCCGCAGCAGCAGCAGTACCCGCTCCCACCAAGGCCGCAGCAGAGTCAGCCTGCAGGCAGACCGTACGAGCGGAATCAGAACAACAGGCAGTACCAA
Source organism: Limnomonas spitsbergensis (assembly GCA_037349105.1). Taxonomy (NCBI): domain Eukaryota; kingdom Viridiplantae; phylum Chlorophyta; class Chlorophyceae; order Chlamydomonadales; genus Limnomonas; species Limnomonas spitsbergensis. Next base: position 553,844 of record JAYJMM010000076.1, on the reverse strand, counting down.
CGGCCAGGGCCTGGCCAGGGGGGTCAGGCTCAGCAGGCAGCACACGTGTCTCACCTAAGCAGCCCAACGGGGCAAGCCGAGCCAGAGGGCTGGCAACAGACTATGGCAGAGATGCTCAGCGAGTCTGTGGCACTCATGACGCAGGTTGGGCTAGTGCCCAAATCCGCAGGATTCAAGCAGGCGGCTCACAACGCTCGTCCTAAGTCATTCTTGCCAGAACCCTGTCCGGAGGAGGAACCTGAGCAAAGGCTCGTGGAACCTGCCTCCAGGAAGGGAGCAAAGAGACTGGTTTTGAGCAAATTAGCTGACGATATGTCTGACATCCGACTGCAGGTGTTCAAGTTGAACGAGAGGCTGACGGCGCTGTCATTCACCACTATGCCCATGGGTTCAGAAGACCACAGGGGTAAGGCCAGTAAGGGCAGGCAGGAAAGCAAGGTGGTCACAGCTGCACCAAGGCTGCAGTATTTTAAGAACGACAGAAGCAACCTGGAGCAATGTGTGGGCCTTATGGTCAAAGGAAAGGTCCTGGTGGCACAGAAGGCCCTCATGGACTCAGCGTGCTCCTGTCATGTGATCACAGTCAACATTGCAGAACAGTTAGTCGCCATGGGGGCAGAGCTGATCAGGACGGATGAGAAGATCCGCACGACAGACAATGCAGGGGCAGATCTGTATGGGGTGCTGTTCATTTATGTGGTGTACGGATATGGAGGGCCCAATGCTATTATGGAACCCACGGTGGTCAGGGTCGTAAAAACACCGCCCGATGCATACGAACACTTGGTGGGGAACCCAGAGTTCCTCAAGTACAATGGGGTTTTAGAGGCAGCAGGAAGGCTGACATTACGCCCCAGAGATGGCCCCCAGACAGTACGAAGGGTCAGGGACCTGACGCTGCCGTTGGTCCTAGCATCCCCAGCAGGGGGGTACCAGGCAGCGGCAGTAGCATGGGCAGGAATCCGGTGTGGATTTGCAGAACGTGAAAGGTGGCCCGCGGCCAGGGTAGAGGAAGAACACGAGCCGCTCTTACAGCACGCCATGGCCACACACGCAGGTGCCGCCATGAGGACTGACCAGAAGGTGGGACAGAATCGCGGAACAGCCGCAGGTGCAGGCAGAAGTGCCGCAGATGCGGGCAGGAGCAGCCGTGAGGACCCGCAGGAGACTGTGTCCAGGCCGCGCCAGTGCGAGCAAACGCAGGCTGCAGGGCCCAGGGAGGGCAAGGTGAAAGCCAAGGCCGCTGCGTCACTATCGGGCCAGGCAGCAGCGCAGGCAGTGGCCGCTGCTGAGTTAGCAATGGCACTCAAGGCAGAGTCAAGGCCGGAATACGAAAAGGAGGTCATTCGGAGATGTGTGGAGATAAGCCCGCGCTACCCATGTGTCTTGTGTGGAGAACCTGGCCAGCACTCAACAGAGGAGTGTGAACAGAGGATCCGGGAGATACTGCAGAAGCCGGCGGCAGGCCACGCAGCCCAAGGGACATCACCAGGGGCCAAAGGGCGGGTAGGCTTTGGAGGAGCCGCAGCAGCAAGAGCTGCGTCAGCAGGACCCAGCAGGCACTCGGAGGTGCAGGTGCCTAGCAAAGGCAAGAGGGCCGGTGCGGCTGATGGGGGCGTTAGGGACGACGCCCCAGCAGCAGCAGAAGGGACGCAAGGGTTCACAGCAAACCGCGGACAGGAGGAGCCTGTCGGCAGGGATGAGAAGGAAGTATCAGAGAAATCAGAGGAGGAAGAGGTCCATGATCGAAGGACCCCGAAGTACATGCAGGTGCTGAGGCTGCAGCAACAAGTAGAGTTACTGCAGCACGACGTCAGGGCAAGGGAAGAGCTGCTGTACCGCCAGGCGGCTGCAACAATTGAATACCTGAGGTTGCAGCAGGTCAGGTGGACAGGCCTCCAGGACGCCAATATACGGCTCACGGAGGTACAACGGCAATACATCTTGCGTGCAGACCAGCTGCGAGCGCTGTACGACAACCTGGGGAGCCAGCAGACAGGAGAGCAGCTGCAGTCCGCCATCCCAGGTGACCCGGCGCTGGCAGAGCATATGGCAGCCATGTTTCAAAGCGCAAGGGAGCTCGCAGAGGAGGACGAGAACCTGAGCCAGGAGGAGCTGCAGGACCAGGAGCAGCAAGCCACTGGTCAGCAGGAGCCAGGGGGCAGTGACGGGGCCAGGCAGGCCAGCGGGGAAAAGCGAGTGCAGCACAGGGGGGCAACCCCAGATGACGCCGTGCATACAGTAGCCAGGGAGCGCAGCAGGAGCGCGCAGAGGGCTCGCAGTGCAGAACGCCGCGGGGCGGTGCCTACACCAGAGGCGCGAGCCCAGCGGCTAGACCGCAATGATAGCTTCGACAGGCCTAGCGGCAGGAGGCAGCAGTCACCCAGCGGGAATCGTGGGAGCCAGCCCAGGGGCAGGTCGCCAGAGCGAGGCACAGGTAGCCACGCCAGGCCATACCAGCTTGAACAGAGAATGCAGGATAGAGGGGGAACCTCCAACCAGAGCCCGCCGGGCAGGGCCCAGGCAGGGCGCAGCGTGATGGGGGGACAAAGGAATGTCCACGGACCCCGCGACGGGGGGGTGTGCTTCAACTGTCAAAAGCCAGGGCACTTCGCTAGCGCGTGCCCAGAGCAGGGAGAGGCCTCGCAGCCTGGCGACAGCAGCCGGTTTGACCGGTCACGGGCAGCAGGAGGCCCGGAAAGGAGCTGGGGAGTCAGAGGACCAGGCAGGAGCCAGGAGGCGTCAGAAGACAGCATGAGGCGAGCTTACGAGGCCGCCAAGGATGTCTCCTTTGAAGAGTGGAAAAGGCAGCAGGAGACAGCGGGACCGAGTGAACTGCCAGGCCCGCCAGGACGGCCGGGTCCAGCGGGGCAGTCTTACAACTCCAGGTGGGTCAGCCAGGAGAGGCACACGTGCATGATGTCGGTCCATGAAGGGTCGGGGCAGAACGCAGCAGCTCGGGGGGTGAGCTACCAGGCCGCAGCAATGCCGGTAACATTCCAGGTGGTGCCAGAGGGGCAGGTGGCCCAGCAAAGGCACCACTGGCAGATGGTGGTAGAGGCCCTAGCCATGAATCACTATGGTACACGACCCGCAGGGTCAGCCAGGTCTATGGCACATGCCGTGGAGTTTCTCAGGAACCTCCAGCAAAGGGGATGCCCGGCCCCATGTGAGGGATGGCCTGGCATTCTCCAGCAGTTTCTCGACAAAGAATGGGACATCTACAATGCCCAGATGGATGAGTTTGAGAGGATAGAGCAAGAGGCAGGACGCCAGCACAGGGTAGACGGGTGGGAAACCAGTTCCAGTGAGGATGGCACCAGCGACTCAGAGGAAGGCCATGAGCCTCAAGCTCCTGTGGCAGTGCATGAGGAAGAAGCTGCCATGCCCTGCCCAGGTACCCCGGAGGGCAACGCGGACACAGGCGTCGGGGTAGCGGTAACAGCCGCCGGGACCCGGAATGGGCTCAGCAGGCAGGATCACCACCCAGGGGCCAAGGGGGCGGCAGCTATGAGTCCAGAGGACACTACGGCGGGGGCCGTTAGGACCCATCACAGTACGACCTCTCGGTCCAGCGCGACCAGATGGGAGGAAGAGGACAGAGGGCTGCAGAGCAGCCGCAGCAGGGGCGAGAGGCCCGCTGCAGGGAATGAGGATTCCCAGTTCACCCAGGCCGGTACAGGGCGCCGGGGCCGGTCGGGCAGCAGAGGGCGGGCTCGCCCTGCGCCAGACCTGCCAAGATTGCCAGAAAGCAGGTGCTTCGTACAATGGTACCGCCTGGGGGAAGAAATGCCAGAGGCATCGTCTTCAGAAGCTATGATCACTCTGCCAGCGCAGTCCAAGGATGGGCTGTGTAGGTTGCAGAACCATAGGCTCCTGGAGGACAGGTCACACACGTGCGTCAACATAGCAGCAGCCATGCAGGCAGTGGCCAGACTGATCTTTCCATGGGACGCGGTGACAGCAGTCCTGCTGGGTGCAGCACTCAAGGGGTTCATCCAGCCCAGCACAAGGATGGAGGTTTATATGCAGAGGGGATGGTCACAGCACCCCATCTACGCATACTGCGTCAGCGAAATGGTGGAGCTAGCCGTCAAAGAAGGCATCACAGCAGTAGCCGCAGCCGACAGGGCGCACCCAGACGTGCCGGATAGCGCGCGCACCGAGGGGGCGTGGCAGGGTGCACAGCCCGGGTTCATGCGCACGCCATGGGCAGAAGACTGCGCCCACCAGTTGATGGAGCATCCCGCCCTCAGAGACCGCGCCTTCTATGTGCCAGTGCAGGCCTTAAGAGAGCGCGGATGGGGCGACAGGCCCGAGGATGGAGCCCACAGCGGGGCAGGGCTGTGCCATGCCGATAGGCCACGGCGGTGTGAGGCTACAGTTGAGGCATCGGTCACCATCCCCAGGATGGTCGCAGGGCAAGCTGTACCATGGGGAATGGACCCTGGGGAGGCCAGGGCAGCCATCCCAGTTCAGCAGCTGGTAACTTACTACTACGAGGAGCTGGAAGAGGGAGAGATGCCTGCGTCAGCAGCATGGATCCACATGCATGCGTCGCGGGACGATATGCCAGTCTTCCTGTTCGCCAGGTGCGAAGGGAACGTGGCGATCACCAGGTGTGCATCAGTCGACGAGGCAGAATTTCACGCGCACACGCACGCCAGGGGAGCAGACCCAGCAACATGGGCAGTCATGCTCATGGCGTTGCAACGGGTCCTGCTCCCGGGACAGCTGTCAGCAGCCATGCGGCACGTCTGGGGCGTGGATGATCAGTGGGCGCCGCTGGAAATGACAGACTGCCCCACATGGCCATACGGGGCCCAGAGGTCGCCAGCGGATGGACCCATGTGGGAAGACGAAGAAGAGTTCGCGCGCTCGCCGTTCGCAGTGGAACGGTTAGAAGCGTGCGTGCACCAGTGGGTGCGCTGGGAGAGGAAAGCGTGGCACGACAACAGAGCCAGCAGCGTGGGCCCGTATTGGCAGGCAAACGGCATGACAGTACAGCTGTGGAGGCAGGCGCACCCGGCAGGGGTGCGCACTCTGCACCCCCTGTTCAGAGGAGCAGGGGCGGATACCTACATGGAGGAGCTGGAGGAGCTAAGGACTCAGCCAGTGCCGGGGCGCTGGATGGTGGGCAGATGGGGTTCCCACCATTGGGACCCCGCTTCCATCACTGACGGGCCAATCCAGGACACATACCAGGAGCCAACAGAGCAGGGCCATGTCGCCTTCGTCACCACTCTCGGGGCAACAGCATCCTCTTGGGAGGGGCTGGAGCCCATGGAGGACATGGAGGTGTCAGCCCTGGAGGCTGCGACCGGGGATTGGGCGGAGCCCCAGACAGTCCCGGACATTGCCAGCCATGAAGACGGAGGGCCGCTGGAAGAGAAGAATGAAGACCCTTCAGAAGGGCCACCATCACTGGTGCAGGATTCAGAATCGGAGGATGAGTGGGGCGCTGACAGAAGCCCGTGCCCAGCAAGGATCAGCCTCACAAGAGCTGATACCGGGGATGCAGATGGGATGGAAGAGCCAGCCAGCGCAGGCCCTGGACCAGGGAGTCCAGTGTGGGGCCGTGAGGAGGACTTGGTACAGCTACGACAGGAATGGATGCGCGAGGTTGCTCAGGAGCAAGCAGCCATGGAAGAGCGCAGAACCAGGAGAGCCGAGATAGAACGCAGCAGCAAGGCCGCGCTAGAGGAGACGGCACACAGGGTCACAGCAGGGGTGAGCCCGCAGCAGGCAGCAGACCAGTGCGCTGGCGAGCCCAAGGGGGCAGCAGCAGGCAAGGCGAACAGCAGGAGCCCAGGGGACGCACAGATCAGCCCGCCAGCACAGGCAGCAGCAAGGGAGCCTTGGGGCGATCCAGCAGCATACAGCACGGAACGCTGGGTGGCAGTGCTCAGACACTTCGTGGATGAGCTAGACGTGCTAAGAAGGCAGGAAATGGGGCAGCAAGAGGCAAGCCAGGAGGCTAGCCTAGTTTTCCGGCTCAGAATGCTGCCACAGCCCGACCCGAACCCCAGGATGGGAGGTTACAGCAGGGCGGTCAGGGAGCTACAGGAGGAGCTGACGGAGAGAATATCAGCCCTCAACAGGATGGGGGCAAAGGGAGTGGACACCCAACAGCCGTCGGACAGCCGCAGCAGCCAGGCGTGCACCAGCAGGGGGGAGGCCCTTGCAAGGATGGCTGCCGGCGCTCGGGCAAACTTGCGACAGGGCTGTGGGCCTGAGGAGCCCGCGGGTGACGGCAGCAACACTGTGCAGCGCGCCATTCACAGGCAGGAGCGGACGGCACATGGCAGCACAGGTCAGATACCAAGAGCAGGGCCAGAAAGGGCTGGTGCGGCTTGGACTGACGCTGCCGAGTTGCGGGGGAAAAAGTCCAAAAAGGCTAGGCGGCGCGCGGGAAAGGCGCAGAGGGCAGCCGAGGACAGGAACCGTGGCAGCAGACCAGGAATGGACTGCCCAGTCCTGCCACTCAGGATCAGCCAAGTGGATCTGGAGATCACATGGGCCATTGGACAGCAGAGGCCGGCGCAGAGCGCAGAGCCAGGCGCACAGCCCGCAGAACACCCACCGCAGAAACCCACGAGGCAGATACCAGCTTGCAGAGGACTTCTCACCTGTACAGCATTTAAGGGGATCCTTACGGGGGCGCTCCAGCTGATACTGGTGTGGCTCCTGCTGTCGGTGTGTGTGCCAGGGGCGCGAGCCACCGGGCAGGGCGTGCGAGGAGGAGGATTTACGGCAGGCCAAGGGGCTTTTGTGTCTGGACAAGAGGCAGCAGCAAAGCTGTCGTCTGGATGGTTGCGCCCGCCAGCAGTCATTCCCATGGGGAGTGCCAGCCGGAGGGGTGCCTGCAGCCAGCAGGAGAGCTGGCAAAGTGGCAACGACACTGGCAGGGAAGAGCCGCCCGCGGAGGACGACCCGCAGGCGGCTGAGATGATCGACATGTTCCAGCCGGGAGGGGTCGTGGAGCCGCCCGCGGAGTACGTCAAAACCAAGGAGGGGTGGTTGCTGGGCCAGCACCCCGACTTCACTGCGGCACAGCAGGAGAGCCTGGAGCAAAGCCTCAGGGATCGCCAAGGAGCGTTCGCTTACTCCATGGAGGATCTGCCTGGCTACTGCGGCACGCAGGGTGAGTTTACACTGGCTTTAGAAGACGAGGTCAGTTCGTGCTTTCAGAAGTCCAGGGATATGCCGCCGCCCAAAGCAGCCATTTTTAAAGAAAAGTGCCAGCCAATGATACAGGCAGGTATTATCGTCAAGGTACCCCAGGGGGGGCCTATCAAGTTTGCGGCCAACTCAGTAGTGGCAGCCAAGAAGAGTGCTGAGACTGGGGAGTGGACTGACCACCGGATAGCGCACGATATGCGCAGGTTAAACCTGCGTACGGCTAAGCAGGAGTTTGCAATCCCCAGGATGGAGACCATTTTTCAGAACCTGGGAACTGCCAAGATATTCAGCAAGGTTGATCTCCGGTCGGGGTTCATGCAGATCCCTATAAAGGTCGAGGACCAGCCTAAGACAGCTTTCTGGATGGGCCCTGAGCTTTGGATGTACACAAAGCTCAACTTCGGTCTGCGCAATGGACCTCCCTTCTTTCAGCGTATGATGGAAGAGGAGATTGCCAGGGCAGGCCTGAGTGCGTTCTGCGTGGCATTCATTGATGATCTGCTAGTGTACAGTGACACACCAGCAGAGCACATCAGGCATGTGGAGCTGATGTTAGACATGCTCCACAGTGTAGGATTAAGGGCGCACCCCGACAAGTCCCTGTTTGGGTGTGCAACGGTAGAGTACCTGGGTCACAATGTGTCGGCCCAGGGGCTCACGCCACACGCAGCCAAGATAGCAGCGGTTATGGCGCTGCCAGAGCCCGCATCGGTGAAAAACATTCAGGAGGTCATGGGATTCTTGAATTTCTACCGGTGCTACATCCCGGATTTCTCGAAAAAGGCAGCATGCATCAACGCATTGCTGGTCAAGGGGGTCCCGTTTGTATGGGGGCCAGAGCAGTCGCAGGCGTTCCAGTTGATCAAAACAGAGATGTGCGAGGGAGGACGAGTTCTGCGCAGGCCAGATTACAGTGGGACAGGGCCAGATGGCAAGGGGCCGCCGAGGCCATTCTTGCTGTACACAGATTTCTCTAAGCAGGGCATCGGTGCCGTGCTAGGACAGTGACGACAGTGGGCGGGAGTATATGGTGGCATGCACGTCCAGATCCCTGAACAAGAGCGAGAGGAACTATTCCTCGTTCCAGGGGGAGATGCTGGCCGCAGTGTATGCAGCACGCACATACCGTCACATGCTGTTCGGGTGCAAGGTGCATCTCATCACCGACCATGAGCCGCTCACTTACCTCATGGATAATCAGACGTTGGTAGGCCAGCATGCTAGGTGGGCCCTCATGCTTCAGGAGCTGGACATTACCATTGTCCACCGCTCAGGGGCATGCCATCAGAATGCGGACATCCCGTCCAGATCACCACTCCCATCCTCAGCTGATCGCACGGGGGCCAGGCTTGATACAGCAGCCCCCGAGCCGGCAGCCCAGGAGGGGGCAGGGGGGAAACAGGTAGCTTTGCTCACGGGGTTGGGCAGAGTGAACCAGTGGCATGCAGACCAGATGGTGCGCATGGCACAAGAAGGCAGAAGAAGAGTACAGATACTGCGAGCTGCAGAGGCAGCTTACGTGACGGCGCCGGTAGGGCAGGAGATATCCTCAGCCGCCACTGACGATGATGAGCAGGCGCAGCCTGTCAGTACAGCAGAACAGGCATTCAGCAACAGGGAGCGGGCCAGGACAATGATCAGTGAGGTTCTAGCTGACCTGCCCCGGGTGACGCCCCCTCATTCACATGCAGGCCTGGACACAGCTTGTCTGTCGGGTGGGGCAGTGCGGGCCATGGAGACCGAGGGAGTCGTCCTTTTCGAGCCCTTTGGAGGTATGTGTTCAGGATTGGAGATGGTGCTCAGGGCGGGTATCCCAGTGGTTCAGTACCTGTATGCGGATATCAGTGAGGAAGTCAGAGAGATCGCAGGGGGGCGCCTGGTGCAGTTGCACAGGAGATACCCTCAGTTGTTTCCGGTCAAAGCGTTTGATAAGGCGTTCAGAGCGTTGCCCCAGGATGTGTATGCCATTACGGCAAAGCACCTCCAGGAGGCGGGCGCCCAGGAGGGGCGTCAGTGGTTCATGGTAGCAGGCTGGGAGTGCCAGGACCTGTCATCAGCAGGCAAGGGGCGTGGGCTCGAGGGAGAGAGAAGCAAGTCTTTCTTCCCGTTAGTCAAGCTGTTGGGTACACTACAGTTCATGCAGGGGCCTAGGCCGCCAGCGTACCTGATTGAGAATGTGGCAATGCAGTTGAATCAGAAGAGTGTGAAGGCCAGTGTTGAGGCTTTTCAGGAGGTGTGCAGGATTCTGGGAACACCGGCGCTGTTTGACGCAGCGCAGGTGGGGTCTTACGCCCACCGCACCCGCAACTATTGGGGGAATATTGCCCCGGCAGCAGATATTGAATTTGTGATTCGTGCGTCGACCAGACCCCACGGGGGGATTGTAGACGACATTCTGGACAAGGGCAGCAAGGCCCAAGTAGTGTCATGTCCGGACAATGGGGGGTACCGCATCAATGTAACTGGGCAGCCCAGGAAAGTGCTGCCGTGTTTGATGGCCACGCCCTCATCATATGCTTTCCGGAACGGGCAAAATGGGATGGTGTACAGGCCCATGGGGGACTTGCAGGAGCCCAATGCAAACGAGCGTGAGCGCGCCATGGGGTACGCTGTAGGATCCACATTGCCGCGCCCGGACTTCCCAGAGGCAGCCAGAAGGGCAGCCTTGGGTAGGGGCATGGATTCGTGGGCACTAAGTGCGTGGCTCAGTGTGGCACTCGAGTGTGCTAAGATCATGCCAGCAGAATTGACACGCAGGGCAAAGCTGCCAGGCCGGGACAGGGACCCAGCTCTGGGGGCGACTTTAATGTCCAGCCACTTTGCCCTCGCTACTGCAGGAAACGCATGCTCCGGCAGCGGAGAAGCGGCCGCGTCATACAGACAGTGCCTGGGGGAATCAGCCGCGGCAGACTGGGCCGACGCGGCACAGGAGCCAGGTGGGAATGCGTCTGCAGAACAAGTTGATGTTGGAATCAAAGTACCCAGGGAAGCAGAGAGTGAGAAGGACCAGCCAGGTTGTCCTGCAGGACCGTCGGCTAGGGTCGATGTGTGGGCAGATGAGCCCGTCTTGAGGTTTCTCCGTGAAAAGACTTATGTCCAGGGAACAGAGCTAGGAGAACAGACTAGAATACAGCGCAGAGCAGCGCCATTCCAGTGGGAATCAGAGAGGGGAGGAGTCCTGATGAGGCTCATGCCTGACGGTAGACGTTGTGTGGTGCCCAGGCCAGAAGACAGGCTAGCAGTGATCCAGACAGCGCATGCAGGTACGGGCCATTTTGGCAGCCACCGCACGGCTTTCATGGTCATGCAGCAGCATTGGTGGCGGGGACTTCGAGCAGCAGTCAAGAAGGCGGTGCAGGAATGCGGTGTGTGTGACAGGGCCAGGGCGTCCACGTTCAATCACATACAGCCCAACCTGCACCCGCTACCCATTGAGGGGTTGTTTTTCCGGTGGGGAGTGGACCTGTGTGGTCCATTCACGACCACGTCCAGGGGAAATCGGTTCGTGATGGTGTGTGTGGAGCATTACTCAAAATGGGTGGAGTTAATCCCCATTCCAAGCAAGGCGTCTGATGTGACGGCCTTGGCATTCTTTCAAAATGTTGTTGCACGATTCGGGGGATGCGCAGAGGTGGTGACAGACCAGGGAACAGAGTTCCAGGGTGAATTTCAGGACATGTTGTTGGACTGCTTCATTGACCATCGCACCACTTCTGCCAACCACCCCCAGGCAGACGGGCTTTCAGAGAGGGCTGTCCAGACCCTCAAGGCAGGCCTGCGCAAATGCTGCGAGGAGGGCAGCAGCGACGAGTCCTGGGACAAGATGGTGCCCTGGGTAGCCCTAGGCTTCCGATGCTCGCCGCAGCAGGCCACGCGCATGGCGCCGTACGAGGTGCTGTTCGGACAGAGACCCACCTTCCCCTCCAGAGTAGGGGCGGACCTCTGGAGCACAGCCAAGGTGGCAACGGCAGAGGAGGCAGCAGACCTGCTCTTGGCCAGAGTGGCCAGGATCAAAGAGGCACTGCCAGTCGCGGGTGAGCATCTCAAAATTGCGCAGCACCGGGACAAGCTGCGATATGCACGCATCCGTGGGGGAGGGTATGTCCCCCAGGTCAGGCGTTTTGCAGAGGGAGATTACGTGTATGTGAAGTATTCATCAGAGCGACGCAGCCTCGATCCCAAGGCCAGGCCTGAGATCCTCAGGGTCAAAACACTGGGGGCAACGGGAACTTTGGTGTTGGAAGGGGCAGATGGCCTCACAGTTACAGAGAATGCAGTCAATTGTTCTCCATGCCACTTGCCCAACCTCAGGGGAGTGGTTGATTTCAGTGGAACCAGACCCAATAACAGCCTGTCATGCGAGGTGTGCCAGCTGCCCGATCGCGGAGAGGTGATGCTTTTGTGTGATGCCTGCAATACAGGTTGGCACATGGACTGCTTGGTACCAGTACTCGAGGAGGTGCCTGAGGGCGAGTGGTTGTGCCCACACTGCACCCCGGAAGACAAGGGAGCTGGGCCCGCTGCTGTAGCAGGGCCCACCACAGAAGAGCGCAGTTTACAGGTCCAGGGGCGACCAAGCCCAGCAGCCAGAGCGGCTGCCAGGACAGCCCAGGAGGCCGATGTCTTGGACAGGCCTGAGGTAGAAGTCATGGCCACCAACCCAGCAACAAGGCAAATGGAGCGGGGCATCGCAAGACCAATGGCGAACGGGTTGTATGACATCTCGTACACCACTGGCCGGGGAGAGGCCAATGTCACCCCGAGAGCAGTTACAAGAAGGGCCAAGGTGGCCAAAGAAGCAGCAAGGGAGGAGGAAGAGTCAGCCTTTGAGGATCTTACCGGGACCTGAAGCCCGGAGCGGCAAGGCCGCTGAGCACGTAACGTCACCCACGCCGTAACTAGCTAGGAGCGGGCAGGCGCCTACAGTGCAGAAGTGCAGATGCAGCGCGGCTTGTCCTAGTACCCGGTAGGCAGTGGGCCAGCAGCCAGAGGACCAAAGACGGAAGACGCAGGAGTAGAGTTACGGCAGCTTCATGAAAATTTGTTTCTCAAATACCGTGGCAGCAAGGCTACAGTAGTACATGCGGTATGAAAATGATGAGCGAGGAGAATTAGTCAACTCGAGCAATTATAGCACAACAGGGGGCAGATCACGCTGCTACGGCGCACATTTTCTGTGGCCTTTAAAGACCAGGCGGCTATGGCGCAGTGGGGCGAGAGCAGCGGGTGTTCTTAGCTTGACCTGATAACTTTGAAATTTCACTGTTTGCTAGCCAGTAGTGGGCTGAACAGCTTGAGTTTGTAGGGTTCTGCGCATTGCGCTTCAGCTGAACTCGGTTAATTTTTATTTCCAGATTTGCAGAAGGCCTGAACCAGGCAGATTTGTAGACGGCCTGAACCAGGCAGATTTGAAAAAGCCTGGACCAGGCAAATTTGTAGAAGGACGGAACCAGGCATATTTGCAGATGATGATTTGAGCTTCTACGTACATATTTTTCAAAGAAGTTCTTTCAGTACCACCCCTTTTTCCGGCTCCCCGCGCATGCCTGGAGGGCTTAACGCTGGGGAGCGGGGGGCGAGTAAAGTAGTAGGGGCGGTACCCACGAGACGGAGACTTCCAGGCAGAGATATCCAGTTAGGGACTTCCAGATACAGTTATCTTGTTAAGAAGCTCTTGTATGTAGTACAAGGAGCATGAGTGTACGGTGATGTACCGTGTTTGTGAGTAGAGGACACCTCTCTAAGGTGTCCTGACCGGAGTTTACGGTATTTACCATAGTATTGCAGTTACTGCTTTATGGTGCGACAGCTGTCACAGTATATTACAGTATACGTGACAGAACCGTTTAGACCGCAGTTAGCGTCATCGGTGACTCCGCAGCTTCTCTGCGGAGTCTCCGGATTTGAGCTGAGACCTAGAAACCCGCTTACGCAGGATAAGTTTGACAGGTTCTACCGTACTCTGTATTGGGCCTGCCGGGTCCCTGTATCCCGGCAATTGCCTTGGCTAGTTACTTCGTCCCTTTCTAAAGGACAGACCTCTATTGTAACAAGCAACGGCCGTCATCAGCGCATGAGACCTTCAGCACTCCAATAAGTCAGTACCTCTACACAAGTCAAGACTAGTTCAGCCTCAGCCGAACTAGCTGGAGACAAGTACCCAGCAAAGAGAACCGAGGCACTGCAGAAGAAGAAGTACGCAGACTACACCTCGGCTACTCCGCCGCGAGTCGCGCGGTAAGTGCCCCTTAACATAGCCCTGCTGGATCGCGCCCAGACGGCCAGAAGGCCTACGCTACCATAGTCAATTGCTAGACATACAAACATCCGACTCCGCTGCTTGACTCGCTGAGCACTCGCAGCCAGTGTGTAGTCACTGAGTCTGCCCGTAGGCGTCCGTCACTGCTGTGAGGAAAGAAGTCCGCCACGGACCTGAAGCGCACATCGCGAGTAAAGTAGTAGGGGCGGTACCCACGAGACGGAGACTTCCAGGCAGAGATATCCAGTTAGGGACTTCCAGATACAGTTATCTTGTTAACAAGCTCTTGTATGTAGTACAAGGAGCATGAGTGTACGGTGATGTACCGTGTTTGTGAGTAGAGGACACCTCTCTAAGGTGTCCTGACCGGAGTTTACGGTATTTACCATAGTATTGCAGTTACTGCTTTATGGTGCGACAAGTTGAACTAGGGCAGGCATTGGTGGGAGGCTCTGGCTTTTGTTGAGGACGTGGTAGATTACACGTCCTCAACAAAAAAGCCAGAGCCTCCCCGTGGATTATGTTGAGGGCTAGCCTGCTGTTGTTTCTTGCCTCCCTGGGGACTTGCTCTTTCCCTTTTTGTCACTCTCTTGCTTTCAGAAGCAGTGATGTGTCGGCAGCCTGCCTTGTAGTTGAACTTTTTGATGGCTAGTCTCTTTTGGGGCAGAGGTTTGCCAGGCTTTTGTGTTTTTGTTCGTATTGTTTGGTGGGAGAACTTGCTATCCTTCCTTTCCTCTTGTGCCTTCTCCCCTAACTTTCCTAGCTGACTTTTTGTGTGCCGACGTGGCCGAGATTCATTTCAGCATGACCCAAAGGTGTAACCTCAGTAACTGACAGGTTTACAGACATGCTTGCACGTATTGCACGCTGGTAGCGAGTCATCAGAGAGTAGATGGATTTGTTCCTTTAACTAACAGATTGAGCCGTTACGGTTGGAGACTTAGCCATAACTGTATGTAACTAGGCCGGTACTATAAGCGACTCATCCGTTTCTGTAAGAGACTGAGCCGTTACTGTAAGAGACGCAGTCGTTACTGTAAGAGGCCGAGCCGTTGCTGTAAGAGACTGAGCCTTTACTGTAAGAGACTTAAGTGTAAGAAATTACGCCGTTACTTTAAGGGACTGATCCTTTACTGTAAGGAGCTATGCTGTTACCGTAAGAGACTAATCAGTTACATCGAGAGACTGAGCCGTTAGCCCGTTACTGTTAGGAACTAGGCCGATAATATAAGAGAATACGCCGTTACGTTAAGAGATTGAGCCGTAACTGTAAGAGACTGAGCCGTTAGTTACTGTAAGCGACCGAGTCGTTACTTTAAGGGACTGTGCCGTTACTGTAAGTGACTAAGCCGTTACTTGAAGGGCCGATTGTAAAAGATTAAGCCGTTACTGTGCGAGACTTAGCCGTTACTTGAAGAGACAATTGTAAGAGATTAAGCCATTACTGCAAGAGACTACGCCGTTAATTTAAGAGGTCAAGCTTGCGCCACTGTCCATTCAAATGCCGCTTCATAGGCAAGGTAGCACAATAAGGCAGGATACAGAAGCCGGACTGTACGGCAAGGAGCAAGCAAAATATGGTATGAATGGTATGAATTGGGTCGGGCTGCGCCGCTATGGTTTTAATGCCTCCATCCTCGGAAGATCAGTGGTACAACCTTAGATTTTTCGCATCAGATTAGAGCAGCTCCTGAACCATCCTCCACCGTACAGCCTCTCCCAGACGCTCCCTCTCAAGGCGTGACCTTGGCCCGCCTGCCCGCCCCGCCCTCGGTGAGCAACTCGTGCAACGACTGGCCGTCCACCCGGGCAAGCTCGAAGTCCTCGCGCAGCCGAACGTATTTGAGCGCCTCGCGGTGCTCCATGCGCAACGAGCCGTTGACCAGAGGCAACACAGAGTCGGGGGCAACCACCAACACGTTAACCAGGCCCTGGAGGCGCAATAGAGGCAACACAAACATTAAAGCAACAACTAAACGTAGTCAAGTGCCCATACCGGTTTACGGGCACACGCCCCATGCATCAAATGTGATGCTCTGATGGCCTGTAAAAACTTCACAGAAAAAATCGCAACGAGCTATTGACCAGGGGCAGCACGGAGTCCGGGGCAACCACCAACACGTTGACCAGGCCCTGGAAGCGCAAGAGAGGAGTCATAAAGGAAGTTGCAGTAAGTAGCTAGTCCCCTGCCCCGGCTCCCACCAGCACGAGCGTTTCAGTGAATTTCTCCAGCACTTCCTTGACCTCCAGCACCACCCTCCAGCCCCCTGACTCCCTTTGCACCCCAGCCCCAGCCCCTCTTCATATGTGTGCTAGTCTGTTCCCAGACCTAGGGGATTAGGGTTTAGGGTTTAGGGTCAAACCCTAAACCCTACACCCTAAACCCATATGTGTGCTAATCCCCTGCATCCCCCCTGCACCTGTGTTGCGGTGATTTTCTCCAGCAGTTGTGTGAGCTCCATCCTGCGCACGCACTCCACATACTCGTTGAGGTCTGCCTTGAGACGCAGGGCGCCGTGAGGGCTAAAGCGGAACTGCTGGATGTGGTTCAGGAGCACAGCGTGCAGACGGATGCCGACCTGCAAAACAGATCATAAAATCAATCATAAAAACGATCATAAAAACAATAAGGTAATAAGCAGCGGAACCATGAGGGCTAAAGCGGAACTGCTGGACCTGGTTTAGGAGCACAGCGTGCAGGCGGATGCCGACCTGCAAAACCGATCATAAAATCAATCATAACAACGATCATAAAAACAATAAGGTAATAAGCAGCGGAACCATGAGGGCTAAAGCGGAACTGCTGGACGTGGTTTAGGAGCACGGCGTGCAGGCGGATGCTGACCTGTAGGATTGGTCATAAAAAAACAATCATACAAAAAATAAAATAGTAAGCAGCGGCGCCGTGAGGGCTAAAGCGGAACTGCTGAATGTGGTTCAGGAGCACGGCATGCAGACGGATGCCGACCTGCAGGGCAGAACGGGAAAACAAACTTGATCTGAATCATTGTTGTATCGTGAGATGTATATTTACATTTACATAAACGTCATTTTGGTATAGAGCTGGATGTGGTTCAGGAGTACGGCATGCAGGCGGATGCCGACCTGCAGGATGGATCATAACAGCTGCGGTACTGTTTGTTTTGAATCATTGTCCAGATGAGTCACAGGTGATAGGCCAGGTTCCGTCATATACCACAGCTCGTGTTGCTGTACAGAGCACCTCGATCATTTAGAGCCCACCCTCCTATTGCTGTACACAGGTCAGGTTTGAGTCACATACCCTAACACGTGTTGCTTTACAGTGCACCTCGATCATTCAGAGCCCACCCTCCAGTTGCTGTACCTCGGTGAGGAAGGACGACAGGTTGGCACCTTCTAGGTGTATCGTCGCCTCACGATGTACCTCTGACCACATGCTGCACAAGGAGAGGAGGGGCATTGGGTAGTGGGGGGACTCAGGATACTGTGATACAGTATAGACCGTATAACCGTAAAACCGCACCCCTGGGGAGGGGGTGGGGAGGGGAATCAGGACACCGTAAACCGTAAAATCGCACTCCTGTTGAGAACTAATACATCAAATTTGCCGCGCAGGCAAAATGTACCCTACTCCACGCATGCGCAGCTATTTTTGTTGTATTTGGTGCCCTACTCCGCGCTCCCCCGAAAGTACTTGTTAATTTTTACTCTATCGCACATCGACTCCGCGCACCCCCAACAATAATTAATTAATAGCAGATTCAAACCCGTTCTACGGTACACATCATGCAGTACAATCAAGCTGTACAACCCAAGGTACAATCCAGCACATTGGGTGGGGAGGGCAAGAACCATGCCCTGATCATGGAGGGTCGGACCATGAAACAAGCAGGCTGTACCATGCATGCAGTACATACCTTGAAACAAGCAGGCTGTACCATGCATGCAGTACACACCATGAAACAAGCAGGATGTACCATGCATGCAGTACACACCATGAAACAAGCAGGATGTACCATGCATGCAGTACACACCATGAAACAAGCAGGCTGTACCATGCATGCAGTACACACCATGAAACAAGCAGGCTGTACCATGCATGCAGTACACACCATGAAACAAGCAGGCTGTACCATGCAAGCAGTACACACCATAAAACAAGCAGGATGTACCATGCATGCAGTACACACCATGAAACAAGCAGGCTGTACCATGCATGCAGTACACACCTTGAAACAAGCAGGATGTACCATGCATGCAGTACACACCATGAAACAAGCAGGCTGTACCATGCATGCAGTACACACCATGAAACAAGCAGGATGTACCATGCATGCAGTACACACCATGAAACAAGCAGGCTGTACCATGCATGCAGTACACACCATGAAACAAGCAGGCTGTACCATGCAAGCAGTACACACCATAAAACAAGCAGGATGTACCATGCATGCAGTACACACCATGAAACAGGCAGGCTGTACCATGCATGCAGTACACACCATGAAACAAGCAGGCTGTACCATGCATGCAGTACACACCATGAAACAAGCAGGATGTACCATGCATGCAGTACACACCATGAAACAAGCAGGCTGTACCATGCATGCAGTACACACCATGAAACAAGCAGGACGTACCATGCATGCAGTACACACCATGAAACAAGCAGGATGTACCATGCATGCAGTACACACCATGAAACAAGCAGGATGTACCATGCATGCAGTACACACCATGAAACAAGCAGGATGTACCATGCATGCAGTACACACCATGAAACAAGCAGGCTGTACCATGCATGCAGTACACACCAAGAAACAAGCAGGATGTACCATGCATGCAGTACACACCATGAAACAAGCAGGCTGTACCATGCATGCAGTACACACCTTGAAAAAAGCAGGCTGTACCATGCATGCAGTACACACCATGAAACAAGCAGGATGTACCATGCATGCAGTACACACCATGAAACAAGCAGGCTGTACCATGCATGCAGTACACACCATGAAACAAGCAGGCTGTACCATGCATGCAGTACACACCATGAAACAAGCAGGCTGTACCATGCATGCAGTACACACCATGAAACAAGCAGGATGTACCATGCATGCAGTACACACCATGAAACAAGCAGGCTGTACCATGCAAGCAGTACACACCATGAAACAAGCAGGCTGTACCATGCATGCAGTACACACCATGAAACAAGCAGGATGTACCATGCATGCAGTACACACCATGAAACAAGCAGGATGTACCATGCATGCAGTACACACCATGAAACAAGCAGGCTGTACCATGCAAGCAGTACACACCATGAAACAAGCAGGCTGTACCATGCATGCAGTACACACCATGAAACAAGCAGGCTGTACCATGCATGCAGTACAACCATGAAAAAAGCAGGCTGTACCATGCATGAAGTACACACCATGAAACAAGCATGCAAGCGTTGGTTGGACGCGTGAAGCTCATCCCGCTGACGTCCTCCGCACGCAGCATGAACTCAGCCTGGCGCTGCTCCAACATCAGGGTCTTCTCCACCTAGGAAGGGTTTAAAATCCAAGGCTTCAGGGGTTCAGGGCGTAAGGTCCAAGGTTCAGAGTGTAGGGTTCAGGTTTAACGGCTTGAGGGTTTCAGGGTTGTAGGGTTGAGGGGTTCAGGGTTCAGGGTTCAGGGTGTAGGGTTTAGTATTGAATGTTTGAGGGGTCCAGGGTGTAGGGTTCAGGGTTCAAGGCTTGAGGGGTCCAGGGTGCAGGGTTCAGGGGTCAAGGCTTGAGGGGTTCAGGGTGTACGGTTCAGGGGTCAAGGCTTAAGGGGTTTAGGGTGTACGGTGCATTTATGAAGGCTTAAGGGGTTCATGGTGTAGGGTTCAGGTATGAAGGCTTGAGGGGTTCAGGGTGTAGGGGTTCAGGTATGAAGGCTTGAGGGGTTCAGGGTGTACGGTTCAGGTATGAAGGCTTGAGGGGTTCAGGGTGTAGGGGTTCAGGTATGAAGGCTTGAGGGGTTCAGGGTGTACGATTCAGGTATGAAGGCTTGAGGGGCTCAGGGTGTAGGGTTCAGGTATGAAGGCTTGAGGGGTTCAGGGTGTAGGGTTCAGGTATGAAGACTTGAGGGGTTCAGGGTGTAGGGGTTCAGGTATGAAGGCTTGAGGGGTTCAGGGTGTACGGTTCAGGTATGAAGGGTTGAGGGGTTCAGGGTGTACGATTCAGGTATGAAGGCTTGAGGGGTTCAGGGTGTAGGGTTCAGGTATGAAGGCTTGAGGGGTTCAGGGTGTAGGGTTCAGGTATGAAGGCTTGAGGGGTTCAGGGTGTAGGGTTCAGGTATGAAGGCTTGAGGGGTTCAGGGTGTAGGGTTCAGGTATGAAGGCTTGAGGGGTTCAGGGTGTACGGTTCAGGTATGAAGGCTTGATGCGTTCAGGGTTCAGGGTTGAAGGCTTGAGGGGATCAGGGTTCAGGGTTTAAGGCTTTAGGGGTTCAGGGTGAAGGGTTCTGGTCTGAAGGCTTGTGGGGTTCATGGTGAAGGGTTCTGGTTTGAAGGCTTGAAAGGTTCAGGGTTTATGGCTTATTGTTTAGGGTTCAAGGTTTGAGGAGCTTAGGGTGAAGGGTTTATAGTACAGGGTTTGAGGGGTTCATAGAGAAGCTTTAGGGTTAATGGTTCAGGTTTGAAGGCTTGATGTATCTAGGGTGTAGGGTTCAGGGCGTGGGGTTAATGGTACATGGCTTGAGGGGTTCAGGGTCTAGGGTTCAGGGTTCAAGGCGCAATGAGTACAGGGTGTAGGATTTAGGGTTCAAGGCTTCAGGGGTTCGGGGTTTAGGGATGGCGATTAACGGTTTGGGGGGTTCAGGGTGTAGGGTTCAGGGTTGAAGGCTCGAGGGGTTCATGGTGTAGGGTCAAGCTTAACACGATTGAAAGGTTACGGGTCAAAGGGCTTCAATTATTTAGGGTTGAGGGCTTAAGGGTTGCAGGGTTAAAGAGTCAAAGGGTTCAATGTATTTAGGGTCCAAGGGTTAAAAAAGCTCAAGCTTCCACCAGCGGCGTATACCCCATTTTACACAGGTGAGCATGTGCAAGAGATCGTGGGGTGGAAAAGAATCAAGAAACCATGAACGCAGCGAGACGCTGCTAAAAAATGAGCGTCCCCTCAACTGAACATATATGAAACTTTACATACAACTTTTTGGTGGCAAACCTCAGCTACCAGGACCTAACGCCTCAACTACCAGTACATGACCTCTCATCTACCAGGACATGTCTCCTCAGCTACCAGTACATATCCTCTCAGCTACCTGCACATATCCTCTCAGCTACCTGCACATGACCCCACCGCTACCAGTACATGACGCTTCATCTACCTGTGCATGACCCCTCAGCTACCACTACATGTCCCCTCAGCTACCGGTACACTACCCTCAGCTACCAGTACCTGTCCTCTCAGCTACCTGTACATGAACCCACCGCCACCAGTACCTGTCCCCTCAGCTACATGTATGACCACCGCATCCACACACTTCCTCAGCACCAGCATGACACCCTCCTCCGTCGCTGTCAGCTACCAAGACCTGACCCCTCAGCTACCAGTACCTGCCCCCTCATCTACCTGTATGACCACCGCATCCGTACACTTTCTCAGCACCAGCATGACGCCCTCCTACACCGCTCTCAGCTACCAGGACCTTTCCCCTCAGCTACCAGTACAAGACCCTTCAGCTACCAGTACCTGTCCCCTCAGCTACCTGTATGACCACCGCATCCGTACACTTCCTCAGCACCAGCATGACGCCCTCCTCCGCCGCCCTCAGCAGCGTGAGCAGTCCGCCCCCACACGCGACCAGATCTGTAACGGAGCCGCGGGACAGTCGCGGGACAAGGTCCTCGCTGTAGTGCCGCTGCAGGCTGGACATTATGGACCCTGCCACGCTCGCCGCCTCGAGCACTTTGTGTATCCTGGAGGAGGTGTGTGTGGGAGGTGTGGGAGGTGTGGGAGTGTCGCTGCAGGCTGGACATGATGGATCCTGCCACGCTGGCCGCCTCAAGCACTTTGAAGATCCTGGAGGAGGTGTGTGTGGGAGGTTAAGGGTTCAGAGGTTAGGTTCAAACTCTGTGTGAATCCTGGAAGGCGAGGGAGGATTAGGGTTTCAGGTCGAGGCCCAGCACTTTGTCGATCCTGGGAGAGGGAGATTAGGGAGGATGAGGTTTGAGAGGTTGCGGTTTAGAGGTTAGGTTCGAGCACTATATGGCTCCTGGGAGGTGAGGGAGGTGAGGGAGGATGAGGTTGTAACCTGGCACCCTACAGGTAAGGGGCCCTCAGTGAGGCAGACTGTACCCTAGCCTCAGACTCGACCCTCACCTTAGGCTTAACCCTAACCTTAGGCTTTGCAATAACCTTAGGTTTAACCCTAACATTAGGCTTTGCAAAAACCTTAGGTTTAACCCTAACATTAGGCTTTGCAATAACCTTAGGTTTAACCCTAACCTTAGGCTTTGCAATAACCTTAGGTTTAACCCTAACCTTAGGCTTTACCCCTACCTTAGGCTTTGCAATAACCTTAGGTTTAACCCTAACCTTAGGCTTTACCCCAACCTTAGGATTTGAAATAACCTTAGGTTTAACTCTAACCTTAGGCTTTGCAACAACCTAAGGTTTAACCCCAACCTTAGGCTTTGCAATAACCTTAGGTTTAACCCTAACATTAGGCTTTGCAATAACCTTAGGTTTAACCCTAACCCTAGGCTTTGCAATAACCTTAGGTTTAACCCTAACCCTGGGCTGTGCAATAACCTTAGGTTTAACCCTAACCTTAGGCTTTATCCTAGCCATAGGTATAACCCAAAGCCCTTCCCCGTTAATGCAATTGCTGCCTAACTGACCCGGGCGCAACCCTACACCCAAAACCTAAACCTCCACCCAACCCTAAACCCAAAACCTTAACCGTACACCCAAAACCTTTAAGCCGACACGCTCCTCCTGGGCCCAACCCTATACCCTCTTACCTTTAAAGCATGTCCCTCTCGATATGCTCCAGCATGAGAACAAGGGGTTCATCCCTAAACCCTCACTCGCCGCCCGTCCGTCCTACGCGTACCTGCCCCTCACCTACGGGTTCAACCCTTAACCCTCAGCCCTTACCCGTCGTCTGTCCTACGCGTACCTGCCCCTTACGTAGGCTGCCCCCAAGCTCTTTGCAGAGGCTCTGTCAATCCGCTCCAACTTGGGTGCCTCTGGGAGCGCCTCTTCCTCCATGTAGGCCTGAGGGGGTGGGAGGCAAGGTGAGGGGTGGGGCCTGGACAGGGGGGAAGGGCTTTATGGTGTAGGGTTTAGGGCGTAGGGTTTAGGGTTTAAGCTTGGGTGCTTCTGGGAGTGCCTCCTGCTCCATGTAGGCCTGAAGGGGTGGGAGGCAGGGGGAGTTGTGGGGCCTGAACAGGGGGAAGGGCTTTAGGGTCTAGGGTTGAGGGTTAAGATTTAGGGTTCAGGGTTCAGGGTTTAAGCTTGGCTGCTTCTGGGAGTGCCTCCTGCTCCATGTAGGCCTGAAGGGGCGGGAGGCAGGGGGAGGAGTGGGGCCTGAACAGGGGGAGGGGCTTTAGGGTCTAGGGTTTAGGGTTACAGACTTAGGGTTAAGGGTTTAGGGTTTAAGCTTGGATGCTCCTGGGAGTGCCTCTTCCTCCATGCAGGCCTGAAGGGGTGGGAGGCAGGGGGAGGGGTGGGGCCTGAACAGGGGGAAGGGCTTTAGGGTCTAGGGTTGAGGGCGTAGGTTTTAGGGTTTAAGCTTGGGTGCTTCTGGGAGTGCCCCTTCCTTCATATAGGCCTGAAGGGGTGGGAGGCAGAGGGAGGGGTGGGGCATGAACAGGGGGAAGGGCTTTAGGGTCTAGGGTTGAGGGTTAAAGATGTAGGGTTCAGGGTTTAAAGTTTAAGCTTGGCCTCTTCTGGGAGTTCCCCTTCCTCCATGTAGGCCTGAAGGGGCGGGAGGCAGGGTGTGGGATGAGGCCTGAGCAGGGGGGAAGGGCTTTAGGGTATAGGGTTTGGGGCGTAGGGTTTAGGGTTTAAGCTTGGGTACCTCCGGGAGTGCCTCTTCCTCCATGTAGGCCTGATGGGGTGGGGGGCAGGGTGAGGGGTGGGGCCTGAAAAAGGGGGAGGGGCCTTAGGCTTTAAGGTTAAAAGTTTGAAACTTCGGTTGGACAGAGCTTCCCTTTCAAATATTATTGTAGGTGTTTCCTGCTCCATGTAGACATACAGAAGGCAGGGAGGCAGGGTGAGGGGTGGGTTGGGGGGCAGGGTTTAGGTCAAGGGTCCAGGATGCAGGGTTTATGTTAAGGGTCCAGGATGCAGGGTTTAGGTTAAGGGTCCAGGATGCAGGGTTTAGGTCAAGGGTCCAGGATGCAGGGTTTAGGTCAAGGGTCCAGGATGCAGGGTTTAGGTCAAGGGTCCAGGATGCAGGGTTTAGGTCAAGGGTCCAGGATGCAGGGTTTAGGTCAAGGGTCCAGGATGCAGGTTTTATGTCAAGGGTCCAGGATGCAGGGTTTGGGTTAAGGGTCCAGGATGCAGGGTTTATGTCAATGGTCCAGGATGCAGGGTTTATGTCAATGGTCTAGGATGCAGGGCTTAGGTCAAGGGTCCAGGATGCAGGTTTTATGTCAATGGTCCAGGATGCAGGGTTTATGTCAAGGGTCCTGGATGCAGGGTTTATGTCAAGGGTCCAGGATGCAGGATTTGGGTCAAGGGTCCTGGATGCAGGGTTTAGGTCAAGGGTCCAGGATGCAGGGTTTAGGTCAAGGGTCCAGGATGCAGGGTTTATGTCAAGGGTCCTGGATGCAGGGTTTTGACCACCAGCCTAAACCCTCACATCATAACAAGCTATCATGAGCTATGTGATACGGGTTCAGGGTTCAGAATTTTGACCACCAGCCAAAAACCTCACCTCATAACATGCTACCATAACTTTGGGGCAAGGGTTTCGACCTGACGCCTAAACCCTCACCTCATAACGTGCTATCATGAGCTGCTCTCTCTGAACACGACGTGATGTCATGATGGCGTCCACCTCAGCCTTGGCCTTAGCACGTGGGTCCTGGGGGGGGGTTGAACAAGTGATAACAATGGAGGTGTCATGACAGCCTCAGTCCCAGCTTAGGCCTTGGTCCACAGACCTCGGAAGGTAAGGAATCAAAGCGGAAATCCGAGCCTGCCATAAATAATAGAGAGCCTGCGGGGAAACAACCTGGACGCATTCCCCCCCCCCACCCTAAACCCTGCACCCAGCCCTAAACCCTACACCCAGCCCTAAATTATAAAAACAGGGTTTTTAATAATAAAGAAATGGTAAAAAATGTCCTGCTTTTTCTCTAAAGCGCGAGGCGGGCCTCCTTTGCCAGCCCTAAACCCTACACTCAGCCCGTGAACCCAGCCCCTAAACCCTACACCCAGCCCCTAAACCCTAAGCCCTTCCACTCCGCCCCCCTTACCCTGATGTCGCATAGGTCCAGCGTGGCCTCCACACCGTCTAGCACATGATGGGCAAGCAACTGCAACAGACTGCCCCGCATGGCCGCAAATGGACCCTGCACATGGCAGCACAGCAGATGTCAGGATGTTTAAAGAAAGGGAGAAAGCTACGTCCCATAGGGGGCGTGAGAGTTAGGGAAAGCCTGGGACAAAGCCACATCCGCGCCGTAACCGTTTCAAGATGTTTCAGCTACATCACGAGGGGGTGGGGCTGGTGCAACAGGCTATGCCGCGCATGACCGCAAACGGTCCCTGCAAGGACAGGGGCATGAAGTGGATGGGCCTCAGGGGTCAGGGGTGTAGGGTGTAGGGTTTGGGGTTTATGCTCGGTTCATCCTCTAGGCATGTGCTCCAGGAACTGATGCTGATCAAATGAATTCAAGGAACTTGAGTCAGTTAGTTGTTGATGCTGATCAAATTCGAATGCTCGTTGCTCCTTGTTGTATGATGCACAAAGAAAGGCCATCTGAAAGAAAGAAAGCAACGCCCCGTGGGGGGCATGAGAGTTAAGGAAACAGCGCAGCCTGGGCCGAAGCCACATCCGCGCCGTTACCGTGAGAAAAATAAGCCATCCTCCTATGTGAGGGGGGCAGGAAGTCAGGAACATGGCATGCCTTTGTGAATGCTACATGACCATGTGGCACAAAGGTATGTCGTCTGCCCCTATGATGCTCCTCCCTGATAGCAGCGCTCTTTAACAACACCCAGTAACTAGTGCTGCTATAACTAGCTTTATCATGCTGCCAACTGCTCCTTCTCCCCTCCCTTTTTAAAACCTTAAACCCTAAACCCTTTAACCCTAAACCCTCAACCCTTAACCCTCACCTCTCTCAAGAACAGGCTTCTGCAGCAGCCTGTAAGCTGCCCTTCCCCCCCTCCCTTTCAAAAACCATAAACCCTCACCCCTAAACCATCACCCTTAACCCTCACATCTCCCAGAAACAAGCTTCTGCAGCATCCCGCCAGCTGCTCCTCCCCCCTCCCTATCAAAAACCCTCAACTCTCAACCCTCACCTCTCCCAGGAACAAGCTTCTGCAGTATCCCGACAGCTGCTCCTCCCCCCTCCCTATGAAAAACCCTCAACTCTGAACCGTCAACCCTCACCTCTCCCAGAAACAAGCAACCCGCCAGCTGCTCCTCCCTTTCAAAAACTGGCAACCCGCAACCCGCAACCCTCACCTTGCCCAGAAACAAGCTTCTGCAGTATCCCGCCAGCTGCTCCTCCCCCCTCCCTATCAAAAAATCTTAAAACTATACCATAAACCCTCACCTCTCCCAGAAACAAGCTTCTGCAGCATCCAGCCATCTACTCCTCCCCCCTCCCTATCAAAAACCCTCAACTCTGAACCCTCACCTCTCCCAGAAACAAGCTTCTGCAGCATTCTGCCAGCTGCCCCCCCCCCTCCATTTTAAAATCCTATACCCTATAACCTATACCCTAAACCCTCACCTCTCCCAAAAACAAGCTTCTGCAGCATCCCGCCAGCTGCTCCTCCCCGGCTGCCAGGACCTCTGCCCGCTTCAGGGCCTCTTCGTGGAACTGCAGCAGCGCCCCGGCGAGGTCCAAGCTCGGCGCCAGGGGCGGCTGGGCGGCAGGCGGGGGCGGGTTGGGGTGATGAGTTCCGCTGCTGAGAGAGTTTGCTGCGGGCGGAGGTGCGAGCGGGGTGCGAGCAGCTACCTCCTCTAGGTACCTGGTAACAAACGGTAGGGGGGGGGTATGATAAGTAGCAGAAATAGCAGCAGTAACAGCAACAGCATGAGCATGAGCATCAGTAGAAGTAACAGCAGCAGTGACGGCAACAGCAACATATGTGTGTGGAGGTGCGGGCCGCGTGCGAGCAGCTATCTCCGTATGGTACCTGTAGCAAACGGGGGGGAAGGGGCATGATCAGTAGCAGCAGTAGCAGCAGCAACAGTAGTTGAAGCAGCAGCAACAGCAGCATCAGCAGTAGAAGCATCAATAGCATCATCATCAGCAGCAGCAGCAGCAGCAGCAGTAGCAGAGAGCCAAGGTTACCCCAGTAATGAGACCCTTAACCCTAAACCCTTAAAACCTCAAGTCAAGACAAACAGAAGGGAGAGCTACCAGTCGCTTCAACCATATCAGCTCATGGTTGAACCATATCAGCTCATGGTTGAACCATAGCAGCTCATGGTTGAACCATAGCAGCTCATGGTTGAACCATAGCAGCTCATGGTTGAACCATAGCAGCTCATGGTTGAACCATAGCAGCTCATGGTTGAACCATATCAGCTCATGGTTGAACCATAGCAGCTCATGGTTGAACCATAGCAGCTCATGGTTGAACCATAGCAGCTCATGGTTGAACCATAACAGCTCATGGTTGAACCATATCAGCTCATGGTTGAACCATAACAGCTCATGGTTGAACCATAGCAGCTCATGGTTGAACCATATCAGCTCATGGTTGAACCATAGCAGCTCATGGTTGAACCATAGCAGCTCATGGTTGAACCATAGCAGCTCATGGTTGAACCATATCAGCTCATGGTTGAACCATACCAGCTCATGGTTGAACCATAGCAGCTCATGGTTGAACCATATCAGCTCATGGTTGAACCATATCAGCTCATGGTTGAACCATAGCAGCTCATGGTTGAACCATACTAGCTCATGGTTGAACCATATCAGCTCATGGTTGAACCATAGCAGCTCATGGTTGAACCAAAGCAGCTCATGGTTGAACCATAGCAGCTCATGGTTGAACCAAAGCAGCTCATGGTTGAACCATAGCAGCTCATGGTTGAACCATAGCAGCTCATGGTTGAACCATATCAGCTCATGGTTGAACCATAGCAGCTCATGGTTGAACCATAGCAGCTCATGGTTGAACCATAGCAGCTCATGGTTGAACCATATCAGCTCATGGTTGAACCATATCAGCTCATGGTTGAACCATAGCAGCTCATGGTTGAACCATAGCAGCTCATGGTTGAACCATAGCAGCTCATGGTTGAACCATACCAGCTCATGGTTGAACCATATGAGCTCATGGTTGAACCATAGCAGCTCATGGTTGAACCAAAGCAGCTCATGGTTGAACCATATCAGCTCATGGTTGAACCATAGCAGCTCATGGTTGAACCATAGCAGCTCATGGTTGAACCATATCAGCTCATGGTTGAACCATATCAGCTCATGGTTGAACCATAGCAGCTCATGGTTGAACCATATCAGCTCATGGTTGAACCATAGCAGCTCATGATTGAACCATATCGGGAGTAGCAGGTCATGGACACCCGGGATCTCTGTATTCTTTTCTTTCAATTGTATGTGATGCACAAAACAGAAATGGACCCGAGGCTGCCCTCACCAGACCTGTCCATGGCCCTCACAGTGCCTCCTTCAAAGCTAAATATTCTGAAGCAGAAAAATATGTATTTACTTTCTTTCAAGAGAAATATTCAGTGGGCCCTGTCCCCTGGCCCGGTAACGGCGCGGATGTGGCTTTGGCCCAGGCTGCACTGTTTTCTGAACTCTCACGCCCCCCATGGGGCGTAGCTTTCTTTCTTTCTTTCTGTCCCCTGGCCCTCTCAGAGTCTCCTAAAAAAATGTCCCAAGAGAAAAAATCAGTAGAGGCTGTCCCCTGGCCCTCATAGACCCTCCTTTAAAGCTGTCCCAAGAGAGCCTCCTTAGAATCTGTCCCAAAAGATACTTTCAGTGCAGACTGTCCCCAAAGATCGGCCCAGGAAAGAAAGAAAGCTACGCCCCTTGGGGGGCGTGAGAGTTACAGACACGGCGCAGCCTGGGCCGACACTCGACCCAGGATACTAACCAGGAGATAGTATCCCGGGAGACTGTCCCAGGCCACGTTCCCCAGCAGAGCAAACCTTGCCGCTCCTCAGAGCAAACGTTGCCGTTCCCCAGCAGAGCCCGGGATGCCGTTCCCCAG